>OY735270.1:1381581-1981581 GCA_963457715.1 Argyresthia albistria | reverse complement strand
TAGATCGCTTTCAGTACACCAAAGCTCAAACAGATAAACCAGGCAAGAAGTATTTCATTTGAAATTATTTATAATCCACCACTGCCCTTTAATTCCGATATCAGTATCCGATAGGTTTTAACTCTTTAAAACGACTGGTTATCAAACTGACTATGTGCGACTAGTCTTTACAAATTTGAGGTTCCGTAGGTATAGACATCCTCTAAATAGAATAAAATAATCTTCAAAGAATGCAATTCTAAACTAAAAGCAATAATTGGATAAAAGTTTGCACAATTTTGCATCTGCCAGGAAACCTTAATACATAGCTGCGACGGCAATAGCCTAGTCCTCACTCAGACAGAAGTAAAAATGACAGGCCAATCGTGGGCCACTGCTACCCAGTATGGAAAAAGGCATGAGGTTTTGTCACACGGAACCCTAAAGAAAGGCTCGTTACTTACAGATCATTTATCGCGTACGTGCTTTCAAGCTCATTGGTTGAAAAAGCTGTCGTTAAAAGCGTGGCGTGTGTCAAAGAACTTTAACGTCCACTGATGTCAAAGGTTTGGCGGAATTAAGCGAAAGTTCTGGATGATTAAAAATGGTAAATTGTTTTTTTTTTTTTTTCAGAAAGTGCAACAGACGGAAGTATTAGTAGATAATAAAGTACGAGTTACTAGGCGTTCTTTTTCTGTGACATCTGCAGGAAAAAACGATATTTATGTATTTGATTAGTGAAATTCTAAATTCAAAATCCGGCGACCAGTAAATTCAAAAAATGAGATGAGAGTTTTTTAGAAAAAGTCACCTTCGTTTTCACAAAAAATACCTCTCGGTCTTAGATTATATACAAACACGTAAATAAATAGAGTAAATAGTCTAAGCTCTCGGTCTTTCATACAATGTCATTGGTTTTTAGGGTTCCGTACCCGAAGGGTGCCAAACGGGACCCTATTACTGAGACTTCGCTGTCCGTCCGTCCGTCCGTCTGTCTGTCTGTCACCAGGCTGTATCTCATGAACCGTGGTAGCTAGATAGTTGAAATTTTCACAGATGATGTATTTCTGTTGCTGCTATAACAAAAAATACTAAAAAATAAAAGAAATTTAATATTAAGGGGGGCTCCCATACAACTAACGTGTATTTTTTTTGCGGTTTTTTATAGATAATAGTACCCTTCGTGTGCGAGTCCGACTCGCACTTGGCCGGTTATTTAACCCACGAAATTACCTTATACAATTTCTAATATAATCGTATATATCTAACAAGTCCATTAGATACTCCAGAAAAGCAATCCACTTTAAACTAATAAAAAACTTATCCTATCATATCTCTATTTACATCAGTCTTCTAATTACATTCATTAATTACTCTGTCAGTCGTAATTTTTTTAAGAAAAGCAAATATTAGTCGATCGCTTCAAGATAGCCGACAGATGCCGCCGCCGGCATGCGCCCAGTGACATAGACATAAAGTAATTGCGAAAATGAAAAATAACTAAGCTATGAATTCATCAAAGCTCACAAAGAGGACAAGTAATACCAAATGTTTATTAACATTTATATTTCACTTTGCGCGATAAAAATGGATATAATTAAGATATTGATTGTGCATAATTGTGCGCGCGCAAGCAACACCTGCCCTAAGCTGCGCAGTAGTGGATGCGCGGCGAATAGGCTTGTGGCCAAGGTAATCCAATAAATCTAGGAACAAGTCTTAAGTTGAAGCATTATGTACAAAATGGCTTGACGTTCTCAGAATTGTATATTTCCAGCAGATATGTTTTATAAAGTCAATTTTGTGCAAAAAAAGACAGCATTTGATGGCACTTTTACATGACGTCATTCTGTTGTTATTTCATAGAACTCAGGAACAAAAGTTCCGGTTTGACAGTTCGTAAAAAGTATCTATTTTGGCTTGACAGCCCACAAGCCTATTGTCGTCCTACTAATAAATGATTGGATTAAATGCATTTAGGAACTGGAAATTAAGTTTTGAAACTGAGTAAAGGTAGGCAGACCTGTGCCTCTGGCAGCCCTTATGGTAACAGGCGTGACGATATTTAACGTTATGTGAGGAACTGAAAATTAGTCGTTTGCGATCAGAGACTGTATATCCAATTGACTGCGCCTGCGGGGGAATGCGGCTTGCCAAACGTTTGTTGTATTCAACAAACGTTCGCAGACGCAACCTATGTACGATGGGCCGCCAGACAGTTTCACAGCGGCTCTTACCTCGTCCCCCGCCCCGCCCGTAAATTTGTGAGTTGTGTTTCAAAGGAAAACGTATCTATGCGCTCTCCACTGGATAAGTGCTCCCTGTTTGCGATATTTCTTTGGATGAAATAATACTATGTTTATATTTCCCAAAGTTTCGTCACCGAAGAATCTGATCTGAAAATCAGAAAAATCTGTGTTACATCCTTTTCATTGAGGGTTGGCATTGTAGCCAATCGTTTGTACGACAGCCAATGAGGGCTATATGGGAGGTGTCAAAGCCACTAAAGAAACTAAAAGGCACCAAACTGACAATCTCAAATCCAACAGCTCTTGCGTGGTGGCCACAGATTCCATTTTCAAACACACTATTTTGATTAGTTAGTATACTTCACATTTGTGGAATGAAATACGCCACTGAGGTTCCTTCCAAAGCACTAGCAGTTATGTCATAGCAGCATATCTGTGGCCATGAGATTGCCACTCATCGTGGAAAATAGACTATTCTTTGAATAAAGTGAGGCGTGACTGAGCCGCTGCTGTCTTGAATGGGAAAAGGCGTGACGCATCGGATGTTTCTAGAATCAGGGGCTCTTTAGGCACTGGTCCCACCAAGAGCGCGGAAGCGATGAGCTATCGACTATTTTCTCGCTCAAGAAACAAACAAAAGATTAAGATCTCTTGTGGGTAAAAAATATATTTATTTATAGTTTATCTCTGGTTGCTCACACTGCTGCTGGCGAGGACTCTTTTCACTAGACCCCCAAACTCCAGCCATTGCCATTCTCCAAAATAAAAATAAATAAAAATACATTAAAATTAGTTTGACAGTGGGTACCAACGTCAAAAATTAGACATTCATTGACGTCTTGGTACCCACTGTCAAAATAATTTTAATGTCAATTTTTTTTTTCATAATTTTAATGTCAATATTGTTCCAAGGTCTCTTTTGTCCTTACGCTACCGTGGGTGTTAATTGCAGCGATAAAAGCTGTCAACGATAAAACTCGCTCAGCGGTACTTGATAGCTATGCCCGCTTGGTGGTCAGAGCGATCATTTTACTGTACAGTACAAGGTGGATTTGGGTGCGCCTGAGTGAATGGTGCGAGTAACCGCCCGTCGCGTTCTATCAAACACTCGCTTTATAGCCGAGTGACAAAACTATCAAAACTACACACTCGCTCCTCACTGCTCGCCAACTCGTTTCTAATTCTAGCTTTAATCGCTTTTCTCGCTCATCGTCGGCGGTAAAGAAGTTCTAACGGTGATGGAAATCATCGTGAGGAAATCTTCATTATTCTAGAGCTGTGGCGATGAGCTAGGCACCTTAGACGTCACGCTAAATAGAAAATTGAATATTTGTCTAAAAGTGGGCATAGCTCTGCCTCTGCCTCCCCGTATAGGAAAAGGCGTGACGCTATGTCATATTATGTACACAAATTGCCTCTGGCCCAAGATACCAAGTGTAATCCCGGTCTTACAGTGCGCGTGCGCACAAAGGCAGGTGCGCGCGACGCGCATCGAATTTTTAACGCGGAATTATGAAGCGTCTTGAATTTGCAGTTCGAATGTGCGCGTTCGATTGATAACGATATGCTCAACGGCTGAGAGGCTACTTGTTCTAAATAATTATGTTTGAGTGAGGTATTCGATAAAGGGCTGATAATGTTTTGAACTTTGTTAAATACGGCGATGGGTTTACGCCTTGTCACGTACGTAAAAGTTTTGCCACCTTATACGAGTACATAAAACTTATCAGACCTATGTTACCTTAAATGTACTTAAATAAAGTCAATGAAATTGACCACCGAGTAGCGATTGTAACGACATACAAAACACGGAAGCACCCTAATTCTGAGTGGCATATAAAGAAGCGGTCACCCATCCAGTACCCATCCTGGCTAGATGTTGCTACCCGCACGAACTTTTCCGATGTGCGTTTACCGCTCAGACGATTCAAGAATGGGTTCTGGTCACTGCAAAATCTACAATGCACCATTTACCTTATACAGAAACAGCAAAACACACGCAAAGTTACCTTTATTACTTACCTGCATTAATTACGCTGCATACTATACTAGTTAAAAAAACATCTGCCGTGATTTCTAAGCATCTACTCAATAGGATTTCAATTATACTCATTTGCATTAGTGCTGTGTCCAGTATCACTTTATAATTACAAATCTATATGGTCTTTCCCGTTAAGAGGCATGCGAGCGAAGTCGGGCGAAAAAACGAGTATAATTAAACGCATAACTGCTCTGTAGGTATGCGAATGCGTTGATTCTGAGAAACATCGGTGTATGATGTTGTATTTTTTTGTTCTTGTTTTGATTGAGAAATGTTATCTTATTTAGAAATCATATTGCACAATGTGGCGTCCTAAACACTAGAACACGACTCTATCATTACTTTAGCATTTGACAATTCCATTGATCTGTTTCATTGCAGATGTCAAAAGTCAGATGTTTTGAGCTGGCAAAAGCTAATTTCAGGCAGACTGTTACACCCACGCACGTACAATACTTTCAGCAATTTTAAAGCGGGGAATACTTACGATTTTGTTTATTCACATCTTTTTAGGGTTCCGTACCCGAAGGGTGCCAAACGGGACCCTATTACTGAGACTTCGCTGTCCGTCCGTCCGTCCGTCCGTTTGTCTGTCACCAGGCTGTATCTCAGGAACCGTGGTAGCTAGACAGTTGAAATTTTCACAGATGATGTATTTCTGTTGCCGCTATAACAACAAATACTAAAAATCAAAAGAAATTTAATATTAAGGGGGGCTCCCATACAACAAACGTGATTTTCTTGCTCATTTTTGCTCGATATTGATAATGGTAGCAGGTAGACGCTTAAAATGTTCACAATATATTGAGTATATTATTTACTTAAAAAATAAATAATTAAATTAAAATTAAATTAATATTTAGGGGGCTCCTATACATTTTTTTTTGCGGTTTTTTATAAATAATGGTACGGAACCCTTCGTGCGCGAGTCCGACTGGCACTTGGCCGGTTTTAAATATAATATAACATTATGGTACTGGTACCAAATAACGATAAAGTTATTTAAAGGATTACTTGACACTATTTACAAAAAATTTTGGGTCTCCCATGCTGATCGGGGCAATGTACTGGGGGACGAATTTTTTTTTTCATTTGCGACTATGTTTCTTGGAGAAAGTTGTTCATCATTCCCCAAAATATGGTCAGCTAGTTAAATGTCACCCTGTATATTGTATGCAAGTCCGTGTTTCAGGTAAGTCGTCTATATCTCTTTTCCAATACTTACCTAAACAATAAGGTAAGATTATGAATATTTACAATAATTTACATGCCTAGCTGGGCTGATGCAATATTTACATGCCTAGCTGGGCTGATGCAATAAAGCAACTATTCGCCTGTAGGGCTAAAGCTCACTCAAGTTGCTTCAGTCTTGCACGCAATAGAAAATTTTATGTAGGTAGGTACTTCCCTTACTTATAAGTATAACCTAAAGGCATTAAGAAGTCAAATTAAATAATAAATGTATACAAGGTGTAAATGAATGAACGCAAAATGAGAAACAGCTTTGTTAGGGACAACAAACAGGAGCAACTTTCATTAGGAAACCGATTTGATCGGAGCAACATTGTTTTTCACTTCTCCATACAAATCAGCTGATCCACTCAGGCCAAAATGTACTGGTAAGGGAAAAATAAAGTTGCTCTGATCAAATCGGTTTCATAATATCAAAGTGCTCAGAATAATGTCCCTAACAAAATAGTTTCTCATTTTGTGTTAATTCATTTACACCTTGTATTGTATAGCACATGTTTCTACCGAGAGGCACAGGCCTCTACCCAGATATAAATAAGAGGGTGCTTACATGAAGAGGCAGATGTACCGGTACCGATCAGTATGGGCAAGGTATATGGCAATAAGACTGCCCGTACCGATCGGTACCGGTAAACCTGCCTCTTTATGTAAGCACCCCTCCATCACCCTGGTAAGTACGGTTTGATGGAGTCTCTCCATAACATGTTACATGTTACATGTCATGAGATTAATATATCTCATAGATTATAACTTAAGGCTGATTTTTCGATCATAAGATAGCATGGACCGACAAAGCTTCAGGTAGAGATGTGTGGGCTCGATCGAACCGGTGAGGCCCAGCAGTTAGCCATTTAGGCTATATACATGAAAAAGATGACATAATTATATCTGAGGAACTTGACATTTCACAAGTACATCAAATGTCAAATAAAGATGTCTGTTTATCTCTGTATCAAAAATTTGCCCCTCAATTCTACAAATCGATGAAAAATTTTTTAAACGACCGGCGGCCAAATGAGAGCAATTAATTATTTTGTTCACTGTCTACCCCGCAAGATTAATAGCATGAAGATATTTCACGTTCTTGCATACGACAGTCGCAAGGACTAGCGATGATCTATTCGCTTTCACAAAAGAGTTATAGTTTACGGTTTTTGGGGTCCCGTTTGTGAAAACTGTTAAACGGGACCCCATTACTAAATCTCTTTCGCTGCTATTGTCTGTCTGTCCGTCCGTATCTACGTCTTTTCGTCTGTTCTTCAGCGAACTCTATCTTAACAACATTGCATTACACCTTTCGCTATTCGGAGAGGCAAAAGCACAATTATGCTCACTTTTTAGGTATATCAAACTCAAACTCAATTTTTTTTGCTTTCTAAGTGTTGTAAGTACAGATGTTACAAACTATGGATCCTCAGGATGTTTGTTAAATAAATTAACCAAACGAGTTTAAAAAATAAAGTTGAAGGCAACTTTGAACTAGAACGACAATTTACATAAAATAAAGTTGTTTTACGTACGGAATCCTTCTCCGGCGAGTCCAACTTGCACTTAGCCGTTTTTTATGAAGACAATTAGTGATGTATGACCGTATGGTTCTGTTGTTTGTTTTTTATTAAAACGACAATGATTAACAGCCATAATGGTCAATGTTGCCATTTTGCATAGTGCATTAATGCAAAAATACTTCTTTTCTTTGTTTTAAACGCATAGGTTCCTTGAATTAACGGTATTGTAGTTAATAGATTATGGCAGTTTGTAGTTTATTACTTAAAATAAGTTATTTAAAATTTATGAATATGTTTTACGTGATTTTGCCCACGTCATAGGTTCACTGCCTATCATTGTACGCTTACATACCTTAATTATCATTTCCTATCAGGGCATTCGGTAACAGGATAATTTAGAATATTCCTAATTCAATTAAACCTTTCGCTTACACATAAATTCGCTCGGAATAAACTCGAGGAAAAGTGAAAAATAATATTTGAAAACCGATTTGCTCGTTTGCTTGGTTTGGTCAAGGCGTACCCAAATAATTCAACTTGAATGCAATTTTCAACAAGAATCTCTTGATTAAGGTTGAGTCGAGGGTAAATCGGGTATAAGAAAGACTGAAAATGATCATTATAGATATGAGACAGACGGACAGACAGACGGACAGCGGAGGCTTAGTGCCTTCGTGTTATCTCAGGGTACGGAATTCTAAAAAATATATTTTATGTAACTTACATTCTCGATTTACAGCGCGACATGTAAAGTTATATTGAAAGTAATTAATTTCCTAGTAATTAATGCTTCTGTAGTTATTCCGCATAGATATACAATACATTATTGACAGGATGAAAAACCCGCTACTGGACTTTGTCTTGGATAAAATAATTAAAGATATTTTAATTAGGTTATTTATTAACCTAATGTAATACATCTGTTGTGTACCCCCTGTAGGGTCTCAATATGTTCATAGTTTATTTTTTTTAAGTTTGATAAAATACCATATTTCCTTCTTTTCACTACATTACATTACTAACTTTATTTTAGATTTTACTTTCACGAATCATATCGTTTGGATAACGAGCCTAATTTAAAAAAAAAACTGGCCAAGTGTGATTCGGACTCAACCACCTTGGGTATTGACCAAACATCATTTTTAAGCAACATCAAATTCGCGGCTTTTAGATTTTCCCTTTATTTCTTCTGACCTTGTTTTGTGCCTTTCATTATTTTCTTTCTTATGGCTTGGTAATGAAGTCAACCAACCAATTAAAAAAAACTGCTTGCTTAACCTTTCAAAGGGATAACGGACCTCAAATCCCAAAATAGACTCCGAGCCACAAAGTAGCATCTCTACCTAGCTAGTCCCGCCTCCTAGCTCCGAATAATATTCGGATGCGCCTTGCGTGTGGACTACCGACGTCTCGACAATTTACCTATTAGGCATGATTAGTTCCACGGAACGGGATCCGTTGGGCCACGGATAGAGGAAGCTGTGGCGTCGGCTGCCTTTGTTAAACCGCTCTCAGCTATGAGACATGTCTCAAGCACTTGCTTCTTTGCTCCATCCCATCCCTAAGCCCACAAATTATTAATAGGGCGGTAGTATACAAAAATATTAATATTGTTGACTAAGTAATCTGTGATTTTATGGTCAATAAACAAAATTGAACTTGAACTTGAACTTGAGAAGCCTTGCCTTACTTTAAACCGTTCTCAGTGTCATTCTGTAAACCTCACTTTAGAGTTCGAATCTGAATCCGCCGTGGGTTTCATGATTGGCATTCTAAAAACTCGGTTGATAATTCGAATTTACACTAGCGTTACAGATTTACATTACACAGATTTTGACAGATATAGTAGGAGATGGCGTAAGAAGTGGCATTCGGCAAAGCAATTCACCCGGCACTTCGACGCTCACTTCGTAGTTCGTACTCGAACACGGTTCAAAATGTCGAACAAATGCGAAATGATAATGATAGCGATGGGAGATGCAAGTTGCTGTTCGAATTTTACATAATCGATGTACAGCTCCAGAGTTGTCTCAGCTACGTCACAAACACGGTTTCGCAAAAATTACATTGTAATTTTTATGTGGTTGAGATAGCTCTCAGAGCTGAGAGGTTTAAGGGCTTTTTAGTTTTAGTTTGTTCTTATCGTTCGGCTTCCATTTGACCCTTTGCTAGATAGCGCATCTCGAACTAGTACATACCTATATGATTTCAAATTCATGCAACATTGCTCTCTCTTTTCCATGTCCAATTCCATATCTATTTTCTTACAAAGACTTCCAATCACTCACCCTCCTCCTTTCCCGTCTATCATAAACAACCTCTTTGTAATTTGAAGACGACTCTACATCTTTTCAATAATCCCTCTCGAATAATATTTTGGCTCTCATTACCGTGTCAATAGAAGATTAGGGGTAAATCCAGAGAAAAAAGGTGTATTAAGTCCGACCGCCTAGCCCGGGACACAATTACTGGCCACTACGCCGCAAGACAAAACGTAATTATAAAAAAAAACCTGTCGATGTTAAAATTCGAATTTTGAAGCCGTTTTGTGATTACGATACCCCAAATAATAATATGCAGCAATGTTTGATTGACAGTTCGTCCGGAGTCAAACGTTTGAGGCGCCCGCTTGGGGTTTAGCGGGCAAAAAAAATCGGACAATTCGTCGATTAAAATTGGAATCGTATCGAATTAGCCGACGATTATCGGTGAAATTTCATTCGTGGCATATGTTCGAATTACAAATTTTGTGGTTCGGAATTTGAAATTTGATGCTAAATGTCCGTTCTGAGAATGCATTTTTATATTCCTGCCCAGTTCGGGGTAATTTTGAATTGGAGAATTTTGAATAATTTCGACGAGCTTGTAAGTGAAACGAGAAATAGTTTATCACAAATGATTAATTTCATTTGTTGCTTGCTATTATTTTATTCTGGTAACATAAATTGACTCAATCTTGCTTTTACATTACATCTATCTCTGCATCGAACGCTGAACTTCATTTATACTTTACAAAGGCAAGCTTATCTCTAAAAAGAGATTTTTTCCAGCAAACCTAGGCATGACAGGAAAAAAAACAGATAAAGAAAGGGAACTTGTGCTAAATATCGAAGTTACTACTCGAATAAACATCCTCCATGTTAATTTTTTTTTTTATTCTCTTTTTAGTTTAGTTTATTTAAGTTTAAGTAAAAAGGTCTGGCCTGAAAATAGCGCTGTGGTGATGTCACATCACTCAGCATTAGCTGAGTCCAGTCCTTTTTGCCACAAATAAAATAAGTTTAGATTACATGCTATGTTCATTTTATGTGGCAAATAACTTAACAATACTTCTTCTTTCTTTCTTTCAAATGCAAATATGAACATGCATTGAATGGCTTCCAGGATGATAGGGTCGATTGTGTGTGCCTTCACTTGACTTGGCGGAGGCTCTACCGCGCCCCCAGTCAATAAAATATATACAAGGTGTGAATGAATTAACGCAAAATGAGAACAACTTTCATTGTGAAACCGATTTCATCAGACCAACTTTATTTTTCACTTCCCAGTGACCTACAATTTGGCCTGGGTGGATCAGCTGATTTGTATGGAGAAGTGAAAAAAGTTGCTCTGTTCAAATCTGTTTCATAATGAAAGTTGCTCAGAATGATGTCCCTAACAAATTAGTCTCACATTTTGCGTTAATTCATTTACACCTTGTATACTTACCTACACTTTGACATTTAATTTAGCTGATCAGTTTTGGGAAACGATATCATAGTACCCATCATTATGAACAATATTCCCTTAGAAATGTATGGTCGCAAATGAAAAATATAATTTGGTCTCTCGTAGAAACTTGTAAACAGATGATAAGTAGTATGAATGTGAATGTGAGTGACGGTTTTTTATTCATTTCCGACCATCTAAGGGAAACTTGTTCAAATTGATGGACACTCCCTAAATATGGTCAGCTAATTAAATGTCACCTTGTTTATCTAACCACACAAACATAACTATACATTGCATCGCGACTACATGCTCGCTACACATTAGTTGTATCGCGATACATTCTCTTAGAATAGCATACCGAGAGGCACAAGCATTTTTTAATCAAGATAATTGAAACAAAAAGTAAACTTTAGAAAAAACCGACTTCCACAAACCCTATTTGATTAGATTGAGTTTAATACAAACTGTAACCCCTTATCCCCCCCCCCCCCTTGGGGAATTAATTTTGTCAAATCCCACATCAGTGCTACCCCACGCTACTAAGAAACCCCTGTACAAAGTTTCATGACTCTAGGTGCACCGGTTTAGGCTATGCGTTGCCTGCCCGTCAGCCACGCATTGTATTTGTACCTAGTATTGAGCAGATCTGGTGGCCATATGTGGTCTTCATCAGCAGTTCCGCATCACAATATTATGCTTACCATGTGCATTTGCTCGAGTTATTATGAAAAACACAAAAATCACTATAGGTCTGCCTACAATATTTGAAGAGTTCCCTCGATTTCTCCAGGATCCCATCATCAGATCCTGACCTGGTGTCAATGGGACCAATGGGAAGGTAAACCCTTTCAAACAAAAAAATAATTTTCCAAATAGGTCCACCCGTTTAGGCGCTATCGGGGCACATACATAAAAAAAAAAAAAAAAAAACAAACATCCGGACGAATTGTAAACCTCCTCCTTTGGGAAGTCGGTTAAAAATGCGTATAACAATAAACAATCGACCTTTTTCTATGCGTGAGTTTTATACGGAGAGTCAAACAGACTGTTTACGAAGGTAGTATTGATTTTCTCGGTGTTGACCCGAACCCCGAACCTACTGGTAGTAAGGTAGACGAAGTAAAGGTTTGAATTGTTCTAACTTTTGATACCAGATGGGGCTAGGTGTACGAAAGATAGAATATGTTTTCTGTTGTTAAGTATTTTTGGAGATATTAGGGATTACTAGTACGATCTCAAAAATAATACTGCAATCTAATTAAAAAGTAAAACTCTATGACAATAATAGAGTTAAAGGTAAGACTGTAGAGACAATTGTAATAGAAGATTAACATTTTGAGTTTAGTTATAATTAATAATTTGTTACTGTATATAAACTGTTATTAAGTGATGTTAAATAAATACATTTTGACATATAAATTAATCATCGTATTTTTTATATGTGTTAAAATAGGTAGGTAATCTATTTGTTATGATTTCTAAATACCTACATTGTTTTAACCCTTTCCGTGCCAGCAACGCACCATATGCATTTTACAGACTTAAGTTTTACATCAGGTAAATAACTAGATACCTACGTTTATTGATAAAATGAATTTTATAGACAATTTTTATTAAGAATCTGAGACATTGTTTTTTACTAATAACCTTAAGGGGGCGGATTTTATTTGGGTTTTGCAAATGCTGTTTTTTTTCTAATTCGGCGTGATGGAATAGATACTCGTAAATCATAAATATATGTCACAGTAAAATTGTAAAAACTGCGGGATTACAATGTAACGAAAAAAAAACGACAGGGTTTAGCATTTATCCTTTTTTTTGGTACTTACAAGTCAACGTAACAATCAACCTGTTGTGACATTATGATATGATACATGATTGTTTAGAACAGGCCATAAGAATAATATAACATATTATTCTCTTTATTCCATTATTTACTTTTGACATTTCCTTATTGGGTACCTAGTAAGCAATATTTTTCTTTACAGATGTGAAAGATGGGTTTTGAGCTATCAAAAGAAAACTTACTCACAGCACAGACTGTAGGTACCTACTCTACTATATTACACCTTAAAAACTAACCTTTCCCTCAATAACCTAAGTAAGGTTAAAAATACTTGTCCTAAATATTTTTCTACCCATTTTTTTCCTACCTATTATCATCATATAAAAGTAACAACGGAAATATTTGTGAAATTTCAACTCGCTACTAATAAATGCGTGATTCTCAGTAGTTTAGCAATGATTTGTTGCCAGGAGTGCCCAAGGGGAGGTAGGGAGGTTTATAATAAAATATATATTTTTTTGTTTCTCGGCCGCCTCATAGTTTCGGTACTCCATGGAAACTATATTTTTTCGTTATTATGGCATATAAAATATTTTGGAGACTAGAGGTAAAAAATGGTACCATTGACGGACTTTGTGCTTTTTATTAAACAAAACATAGTTCTGTTATTAAAACATGCACAAGTCTGCTGATTTGTAACTTAGTAAGTCTTAATTTTTTCGTCATTAACGTGTAACGATAAAGTCAGCCTGAAATATTATTCTACTAGGCCTTTACTTTTTACTGTAACAGTCCCCAAAATACATTCCCCATGAGACCAAAGCATTACAAACACTATTAGACATTTACTTCAACTGAATTCAACACTACTCTATAAAACTATGTAAGAATTTCTACGAATTCAAAGTTTTCGGGGTGGTTTTACTACAAATCCAATTTCCCTAAAACGGCTATTTCCTCCAAAAATTTGGTATTAAATATTACGTTGTTACATGAATGCCAGAAACAGATGAAGTTTGTGCAAAAATTAGGCTACAACTTGTTAATGTATGTACCTACAAACGTAAAATTTACATACAGACACATACATTGCTTCTAGCCCCACACAAGGATACCATGTAAGCGTCATATGTAAACATTCTAGACCTTGGAATTATTTTACCTCCCCAGCCAGTGGGATTCTATCCCAGAACCTCTCACTTTGGAACCATAGCCTTGACAGCAACGCCACAAATATCGCCAAACAGTTAATTTATAATAAGTCCTACATATATTTTTCCCCAAAAAAAGTCCCCTACCAATTATACAGACGACAACGCTGGAGGGTTGACTCAGCCCGTCTGTTCCTTCTCGAGGGGAAAACGCGGAAATTCGCCCTCCGGCGGCCATGTTGTGACGTCATAGGCCAATTGACGGGAGCGTACTTGGAAAGGCTGTTGGATATTTTTTTACCGATCTTTAAAAAAAGAAACTTCGTTGTTTGAGATTTTGTTATTGTTAAAAGTCTTGACAAGAAATGATAGAAAATAGATGTTGGCTACATTTGAAGACTATTGCTATATTAGAACACTCTGTAATTAAGTTTTTTTGCATAGATGTCCTATATCATTAATAGTACACCTTTGAAAATGGATAAATAGATAGATACTGAGGGCAAGTAAATAAAGTACAAATGCAAGCTTAACTAAATAGAGATAAATAAACTAAATCTAATTTTTTTTTTGGCTTGTTGGTAGAAACTGATTCATAAACAAACATAATATTATTTTGCATCAGATTAATTGTATGTGTTATAAATCCTGCATTACTCGAATATTTTAAACGATATTCTATGTAGTAGCAAAATATTTTGTAATGCCATGAATTTACTGAAGATACTTAAACATTTTTCTGCGAACTAGTTTCCTGACTTCTGCGAAATCCAATTTCCCTAATTTACTAACCTTACGAGACTGAAAACAAATTTGCTGTGCAATCCTTGCAACGCCAGCAATATTTAGCTTTACACAAAGTCCGACATCGAACAGAGAATTAACATCAAAAGAACTTTCAGTAAATAAAATGCGATTTGCCAAAAAAGACGCAAAGAGCGCAATTGTCGACACAAAATAAAAATATCCTTCACTCAATACGTCCCAGTGTGCGCTTTGATGATGTCGGCGGCGTCTGATTGGTCGGTTTGGGATTGTGGGCGGGGCCTTGTTTGGTTCTGCCCCCCATCGCTAGGGGTCTTCTTACAATAGTCGTCAAACCACCACGGGCGCTCGATCATAGCGCCGCGCGCCGGCCCCGTCTAACAATATTATAACCTCAAAACACACGTGAATTAAAAAATAACAAGTATTTTTAAATCGAAATAAAGTGTCGTTAACGATGATATTTTTTTCGAATTGAGTGTTATAATGACTGAAACTGTTTTTAAAGAAAAAATTTGGTGTTTTTCAGTGTGATGGGTTGACAATATGATTCTAATAGGATTTTTGAAGTGATCAGTGTTTCTTAACGTAACATATCGTATTGTTTGTATCAAAACCGACGTGATTTTGTATCGAATGGCGTGAAAACTGATGTTAAAGTGTAATCGATCGCAAGACAGTGACCTCTGGCGGCCATCCTGATAACAGTAAACAGTTTTCTTGTTAGGAAACTAGGCCAAGTGTTTTATGCTATCAAACTATAATAATATTATCTAGTGGATTATATAAAAAAAAAAACATTATTTTAAAATAAAGCATTCTGATAAATACAATTAAAAAAACACAAGTATTCGCTCAAAACTATCTTCCAAATTAAATTGTCTTCTGGTTAATATAGTAAATTGCTCTAATTATCTTATCAAAATGAAAACAAATCAGAAGCGTGACAAGCACTGAACGTTTTAACAATCTTCTTCCCACGGGGTTCCATTATCAACAAAAAAAATGCACATATTTTTTAAAATTCAATTGCCACCAATTTAATGTTAAATTATATTCGATCTTGCTAAAATAATTGCAAATAGTACCGGTTAAGTTAAAAATTACGGATCAAGAGATAATTGCTATACAATTAATAGGAAGCGACCGTGTGTTGAGGCCATTGTCTTCATATCAAACCCGTCAAGGTGAATGTTTTTCCTGTAGGTAAACAATAACCTTCTATCAATCAGTATTTCTCATCAAACAAAAGTTTCCAGTGATACTCAGTAGTCGACTTTAGGAAATAAAAGAAAATGTTATTACTCCACCAGTGTTGCAATTAATTAAGATTGCAAAAAAGAGCTGTTTTGGGAAACTAATTTTCTTCAAAATTCTCAGTCTTCTGGCATATGGATCAGAGCTAAGTATTGAGTGCAGCCGCGATATTCAGGTCCGGACTCTAAAAAAGGCAGAAAGAAGGGCGCAAAAACGGCGCAAAAAAGGCGCAGCCTAAACAAAGCAGTGGTTTCAAAAACGGGGCGCGAGTCTGCACTCCAAGACTTCTTAAATGTCGACGCATAAAAGTGTCGAAAAAAGCTAATTTGGCCAAACAAAGACCGAACCAAAAAATACTTTTCTGGCAAAAGAGCACCAAATATCGAAAAAACTATGTACTAATTTCGAAAGGACCGGGACAAAAAAAAACTTTTCCTGCAAAAGTGCGCCAAACATCGCAAAGCTGCCGCCGCACACCGCCGCCAAGATAGCGTCCCGTTTCGCATAAATAGTGTTAGCGTGTTGAACAAAACTAACTACTCCAAACAACGTTTCCGGCAAAAGTGCGCCAAACATCGCAAAGCTGCCGCCGCACACCGCCGCCAAGATAGCGGAGAACCTGCTGTGCGGCGGCTGGGGTGGGCAGCACGCGCTGGCGGGATGCGCGGACGCCCCGCTCCGGCCGCCGGCGCCGGCGCACGTCAGCCAACTCGGTACTGTGTACGCGACCAAGCGGCGAAGGAGAAACGGGAAAAGGTAAGCGAAGTAAATGTAACTGTAGCCCATTCATGTCCTCATCAAGGGGCACATGCCGAATACGAGTATGATTGGACCATACTCCACCACGCTGGCACAGGGAAGAGATATGTTTTGTTTTTACAAAGTTTCTGTCCAATACCTATGCGATCGCTCGCAACACCTTAATCAATAATGATTTAGGGCTTGGTAGGCAGTTCCTTACATCGATGGGTTGCCTGTGGTTTTAGTTGGATCATATTTTGTCCCATAATTAATGTTGCAATGATGCATCCGGACAAATGGGCGAAATCAGCCACTGAATGGATGGCTACAGACGGACACCGGAGAAGGGGAAAGCCCAGAAGGAGATGGAGGGACGACCTGGATAAGTTCCTGTCTGGGTGGATGGAAAAAACTGCAGCTAGAGGTGTGTGGGCTTGAACCGGTGAGGCCTTTGCCCAGCAGTGGGACACCGCAATTGGCGAAATAAAAAAATAAAAGTTTCTTTTTCAACCTTCTTTTTGGAACTTTTTAACCTCATTTTCTTTTATAAACCCTTTCCGTACTAAGAACAAGTCAAGCACGTTCATTTACTATGGAATAGCGACCAAAGGTACGGAAAGTGTGGAGTGGCGTGTTTTACCTCTTTTGGGATTAATTTTGCCACTGTCAAGTTAATTTGAAAGGTCACAATTTGATTAGGTCCTCTTTCTGGAAATTACTATCTTGAGAATGTTTTGCTGCTCACACAAATCGCTCATAATTATGAGTATTATTGCTCTTCGTTTTTTCACTAGCTTGTTTATCACTAGTAAAGTGTCAGCGTTACTTCGCTTTCGCAAAACCGTAATTTCATTATTTTTTCTCCATAGAAAAGTCTCATGAAGTTGCATTTTTTTACAATTTCACACCGGATCTGAATTTATGTTCTTGTTATTTATGTAATCGTTATAAAAATGGCACAGTATGCTCTCAGTTAGGCTTGCTTAGCTTGGCTTTAAACATTTTTTATTTCATCTCCTCGAAAAATAAGCTGAAGATGAAATTCGGAGTTCTGATATTGTAGAGCCCCCCCCCCCCCCCCCTTGATGATTCAACCTAAAGTTAAGTAAACCAATTATAAAATTAAGGGCTAGTTGCCAACCTGACTGTCAGAATTTATCAAGCTACCCCAGAGCTACCCTATTAGGGCCTCTGACACAACTTTACGACTACTACTACAAAAGTATAGTAAGAAAAACACAAAAGCACAAAAAGAGGAAAAACGTATTTATATCCATGGTCATTTAATTCGTCCTAATTAAACAATCAAAGTTAAAAATGAAGGCGGGATAAAGCTCAAATCATTCGAGCAATCGAATCGTACCAATGAATTCGAATATCGTAACAAATCGATTCAAATCGACCATTACCCACATTGGCCGAAAACATGATAATGCGTTGTGTGTGCGCAAGTTATATTGGAAACGCTTGGAACCCTTATGACAGGACCTTCTGTCTAAAAAACTTAAGAACAATTTTAATTAATACTATGGAGAGTGGTCTTTTCTAAAACTATGACATAGGTATTCATCTATTTATTTATATATTCAGCCA
The DNA here is from genome assembly GCA_963457715.1 of Argyresthia albistria. Lineage (NCBI taxonomy): Eukaryota > Metazoa > Arthropoda > Insecta > Lepidoptera > Argyresthiidae > Argyresthia > Argyresthia albistria. The sequence continues at coordinate 1,963,549 of OY735270.1, read as the reverse complement.
TTTATTGCCCTATAATTAGAAGGAATTAATACCCTATTAATTCCTTCTAATTATAGGCCAAGAGTTAGAATAACCGAAAAGTTTGAATAAATAACTGACTAGATTTTCGAGTAAGGTCCTAAAATGGGTCTAAAAGCAAAAGACAGCGTTGTGAAAGGCCTGGCACTCAGCATATTTTATGGTCTTTTCTATGAATTTAATTTCTTAGAAATTTTGCTTAAAAAAAGGTGACAGCCATCATTGTGATATGACAATGACATACCTATTTGAGACAACCTCTCAAGCTGTGATCGTAAAGACTTATAGACTAAAGAGATATTTTTCATAGATAGAGAGAGGGTCAAAGCCAACAGTCCTAACCGTCTCTTACAATTAGATCGACCGCTCAAAAATTTAGTTGAGGCCGATTATTTTCGTTCGATTATTAATTTATGGGGTGAATAATGAGCGTGCTATCGATGCCGTGGAATCGATTTTAGCGTGAATAGTAATCGTGGCGGAGCGTGGTGGAATTGGACAGTTTATTAGCTAACGGGTATTGGTATGATTTTGGGTGGCAATGGCGATGGACTTGTGCCGTAAACCGTAATACTGACGACCTCTGTGGTATTGCGGATGCAGGCTCTGCCTTCCAAGCCAGAGGTATCGGGTTTGAATCCCGGCTGGGGTTGGGGAGGACGAAAAAGGTCATTATGTTTATTATGTATACGTGACTTCGCTAATTCTGGTTCCTATGACACAGGGTATCCTAGGCCCGTACTGCTCTTAGTTCTGACACCTACCATCTCTTTCACGCTGAACGGATTTGGATGAAATGTAATTTTTATCTGACTGAACCGGAAGGAGGGTTGTTTTCTCGCTAAAAGAAGGTTTATTTTACGCGCAGTTCTTCCCCTTACCTCCTATCATCTCCGTCTCCTACCGTACATGGTTTGCTGGAAGAAATCTCTTATTAGAGACAAGCTCGCCTTTGTACACGATTTTTCTATCTGAAATCTGTTTGTCATCATGTGAGTACAATAAAGAAATTACGAATTACGAAGATAATTCCTCGGTATACGGAGACAAAGTTGCAGGCACCAGCTATTAAAAATAAAAGGTAACATCTCAATAAACCTTTCATTGGTTGGGTTTGTGTTTACGAGGCATGTAAATAATAATTTTGATGTTCACTCTACCATAAGGCACTACAATTTCAACTCAATCCGAGAGGCGTCAAATCGGACGTAATTTGATATGTCGGAGGCCGATCGAAGAATGTGCCTCGCCATTTCATGATATGCCTAAGCCATTACCGGGCATATCATGATAATGGGGGCTATTTGGGACGTGTCAAAACCACTAAACTAGAGGAACTAGAGGCACTAAACTGACAACCTTCAAATCCGACAGCCCTTGCGCGGTGGCCACAGATTCCATTTTCAAACACACCAATTAGTTTAGTTAGTATAGTTCGTGTCGCCTCCCAAATCGCAGGCAATGTCTCTATAAAAGCATTTTTCTTCAGAGCTACGTGATGTTTTTTGTGTTATACATGTCAAACGAACACGAACCATTCGGGGGCTTAGCTGCGCTCGCCCCCTTTAGTCTTCACCTAAGCTACCGCAGTGTTTGCCTTAAAAGATTTCATCGTTTCATGACATTTCACGTTTGGGCAATTCTACGATATCGGCCGCCGACAGATACATTAGGTGCCTTTACTCCTACGTTCTATCGCGCAGGGAAAGCGCGTGTGACTGAGATGCAGCCACACGATGCGCTATTCCTCATTCCTTGGAAAGAACTTAGGAGTAAAGGCACCTAATGTCTGTTTAAAGGGTATTACTACCCTATTACTAACCCTTCGCTGTCCGTCCGTCCGTCAGTCCGTCAGTCGGCTCTATCTCACGAGCCGTAATAAGTAGAGGGTTGAAATTTTCACAGAATGTGTATAGCTGATGCCACTACAGTAATAAATAGTAATTAACTACCTACACGAAGTATCAAAAAATAATGGTTTTCCACAAGTAACGTGTTTTTTTAACCTTTTCTTGTATAATGGTACGGAACCCTTCCTGTGAAAGGCCGATTCTTACTCGACTGATTTTGGATTAATAACATAGCAGCATCCCATACGTCGTGGCAGAGGCACAGTTGTGCCCACATTTAACCCTCTCGCTCCCACATCTATAATTGATTGTAAGTTTTTTCGGCCTATGTCCGAGACTATACCGATTACCCAGATATTTAATAATTCATTTTGCGGAACATGTTTATAAGTTTGTCTGTTACCAACCCCTTAAGTAAAAGTATTCGTCAACTTCCATATTTGGGAATTACAGTCGCATTTACAATTGAATATAACATAAGCATGTTTTTTTCTGACCTTTATTAAAATTATCATACAGCGGCAAAAGGTGAGGTAGGAATACTATTTCTAGTCTTTAATGGCTATAATGACACCTAGTTAAATGGTCGGTTTCCGCAATTCCAATGGGGAACGGTAACTAATCAGTTAAAGTAGGTAACTGTTTATTTTAAACTATCATAATAAATACAATACGTTTACGTTTATATTTTTAAAGACGGACGAAATAAGAACAATTCATTTTTTTTGTTCATTTAGGGCCACCAAAAAACTTTAGATTAGCTTTAGAGAAACGATTAGCGTCTTAATTCTAGCAGCTGTCAAAATGTATGAAATATGTCAAATTTAATTGCGATTAACGCACTTTTCACAATTAGTATTTTTGGTGCATGTGACACTTTCCGATTTCACCACTTTCCGATTTTTTGAAATTTTTTTGACCAACAGTTAGGGGACAATTAGCTCTTTTTCATAACTGTCTAGCGATTGTTTCGGAGGCAGATCTCTTAAATTTAAGAGGTCCCCTAGTAGTCTAGAAGGCCCTTAAACTTAGGTCAAAGCGAATCAACCGCTAGGTGGCCTCTGAAAAAATAAAGTGTCCCGTAAATGTTAGGGATTGTTGGTGAAATCGGGAATTAGTTTATTATTAATTGCTGTAGCGGCAAAATACACAACTCTGTGAAAATTACAACTCCCTAACCTTTGACGATTCATGAGATGGAGCCTAGAGCCGAGCCAGACAGTGTCGGTAGACGGACGGACGGACAGAGCGGTGGGAGTAAAGGGTCCCATTCAGCCCCCTCGAGGTACGTAACCCTAAAAAGTATACGTAAGTATAGTAAGTATCTATTTATTCATATTTATCATTAGTTTTAGTTATTTGTTTGTGCACTGACTCCCTCTCTTCAACTTATTTTTTCCTGTCATGTCTAGGTTTTCTGGATAAGCTCGCCTTTGTACTTTTTTCTGTAAATGTTACGTGTTTTTTATGTTTTTGTGCAATAAAGTATAAATGAAATGAAATGAAGTATACAGTTCTAACTTGACGAGTTTGGGACCGTAATAGCCGCTTAGGTCCGAATTAATTAACCATTGCAAGCTTTTGAGACAAACTAATGTAGATATTTCTGTGATTGCATAAGTATGTGGTTGGATATGTCCTGCTCATGATGTGTGTCTAGAATCTTGGATGCTCTTGTTTTGATGCTGACAATTATTAATTTAATTTAGTTATTATTTATTAGCCTGCAGAAAGCCCTAGCTTATTCTAAATGCTAGCTTAATTGCATTCACTCGTCTTTTAATTTCCTTGAAACGTGAAAATGCATTGAAATTATCGAGACGCCATGATGTATGGCTTATAAATGGAGTCAAAGAACACATCATTACGAATCGATAAGGGACTAAAACCGGGTGCGCCGGCGGCTTTTATACAGAGGGTAATTTACCGATAGTGTTTGAACCAGATGGAGTGGTCGGCTCTTGCGGGAAGAAACAAAATCGGTCAAGTGCGGGTCGGAATCGCACACGAAGGGTACCGTACTATCGTATAACAAAACATAAGCACTCAACACTCAAAACCATAAAACAAAAACAAAAAAATAAAATAAAAAAGATCATGCTCTCACAAGGATCTGAACTCACCGATCTACGGATTGAGAGCAATTCAATTCAATTCAAATTTTTTATTGACCATAAAATCATACATATTACTTAGTCAACGTCAACATAATATTAATATTTTTGTATACTACCGCCCGTTCGGAAGTTGTGGGCTTAGGGATGGAGCAAAGAAGGGCAAGAAACCTCCCCCGAGCCTACATCATACCCGCTAAGGTACCTACCTCAACGACATACATAGTTTGACGCGAAATATACCATCACATTGAAATGCATGCAAAACAAGTCTCTTGTATAAAGAGGGGGCCCCATATTTATGGGTTGTCACAGGGATTCAAAACAACTTTTACTGTGACACCGATTTGATCAGAGCAACTTTATCTTTCATTTCTCCATACGTTTTAGCCAGAGAGATGATTTGTATAGAGAAGCAAAAAATAAAGTTGCTCTAATCAAATCGGTTTCTTAGAGAAAGTTGCTCAGAATGACGTCCCTAACCACCCCTTAAAATATGACTTTACACCTTTCTGTTAACTCTGTATAAACGGGTCTATCGATGTATACGGCACAAAAATACTACTATAGCCATAAAGTGCGTATTATTAATTAGCACTCAAGTCAGCCCATTTACATAGATCAAACCGTTTCTAATCGTCTTGCGTGTGGGCCCCTTTTTGCCATACAATTTATATTTACCGCATTTTTCTACACAAGACATATTTTATATGCTAGGAACGGAATATAATATTGGAATGCTAATGTAGCATTATACACATAATTGTATGTCAAATGGCTGTTGTTCAGTCTAATTATCATCACATTTACGCAGTTGTTTGAGAAAATGTATGTTAGTAATGACTAGCTTTAGTGTTTATTTTAATTAGTATTCGATTAATATTTTTTTATTATCCCCCCCCCCATTAATATTATGTTTATGTTTCTTTCACACTGAAATAGCTGGACGAATTTGGGTGAAATTAAGTAACATAGTTTTTGAGCCAGATTAACATATAATTATAAGATACTTTAATTTGTAAATGATAAAATTCTTAGGTACACGCAGACGAAACAGTACAAAGTGAAGATGAGCTGAAGCTTCCACTCGCACTGTAAAATGGGTCCTGGCAGAATGACCAGCGTTGCAGTTATCTGCAACACATGCTGAGCCAGGGCCACTGTTGAATATGCACATGTATAGTTTCTTTCAATTTTTTTTTTTTTTTTTAAGTTTTGTAAGTACCTTTATTGTATCTGTGTGTATTCTTACAGTGAATAAATGGATTATCTATCTATCAAAGACCAGTTAATATCTTTAAAACTTTCTTTTTATCAAAACTTGACACTTTACACTAAACGTCAATTTAAAATAATACTTTAAAATATAAAGAGGGCAATCTTGAATCGAGATATGATCGATTTATGACCCGTATCTGGGAAAAATATAGTTTTGCGCATTACGTTACGTACGACAACATTTTTACATAGTGATCGATCAAACTACAGGGTGAAATTAAATTAGCTGACCATATTTTGAGGAATGATAGTACCCATCATTGTGAACAACTTTCCCTATTATTATTTTTTTCATAATCATAATCGTTTATTTCAGTAAGATATGTACATTATAAACTTGTTTAGCATAGTAAATAAGGGATGTATCGCTACTCCCTAAAAAAGGGCGAACCCTGTGTTTTAGGATAAGTTGCTACTTCCCACTAGAATAAATGGCTCAGATTAAAATACTACATATTGTATAAACAATTTGACATTTAAAATAAAAATAAAAATATTACTGGTATGAAACATATGGTCGCAAATGAAAAAGATTTTTCGTCCCCCAGTACATTGCCCCGATCAGCTGATTTCAAGTTACTATGGGAGACCCAAAATTTTTTTTCGTTTGCGACCATATGTTTCATAGGGAAAGTTGTTCACAATGATGGGTACTATCATTCCCCGAAATATGGTCAGCTAATTGTCACCCTGTATACTTTCCTATTGAGTATAGTATAATAACGAAGACCATTTTAATAAAAATAGTGGCATTATCTTTTGAGAAATAGCAACCATTACACAATACATGTGTCGTTCATTAATATAACTGTCAGTTCAATGTGAATATAAGATGGATTATTAGCGTTGTCATGGGAAGTAGAAAGATAAGTGTTGTTATTTTATATGTATAACCGTATTAATTACTGTAATGGTTATGCAAAAGTTTTTAATATATTACTTTACAAATGATTTCTTGACTTTCCAGTGAAAAGTTGCAAATGTTGCTTTTAAAAACAAGTAACCGGCCAAGTGCGAGTCGGACTCGCGCACAAAGGGTTCCGTACTGTTATCTATAAAAAGCTGCAAAAAAAAACACGGTAGTTGTATGGGAGCCCCCCTTAATAATAAATTTCTTTTGTTTTTAGGATTCCGTACCCGAAAGGTGCCAAACGGGACCCTATTACTGAGACTTCGCTGTCCGTCAGACAGACAGACAGACAGACGGACGGACGGACGGACGGACAGACGGACGGACGGACGGACAGCGTAGTCTCAGTAATAGGGTCCTGTTTGGCACCCTTCGGGTACGGAACCCTAAAAATACGTAGGCACGCTGCATAAATATCATCTGATACAGGCGCTTTTGATAGATGGTATATTATGATTGTTTTCTGCTGGTAAAAATGTGAAGACAAATAATGTTTATTAAGTAAGTAAATAGATAGATAGATAAATCCATTTATTCACTGTAAGAATACACACAGATACAATAAAGGTTCTTACAAAACTTAAGATATAAAAAATTGAAAGAAACTATACATGTGCATATTCCACAGTGAATATGCCCTGGCTCAGCATGTGTTTTCAGATAACTTCCTCTCTCTTTCGTGATAGATATTGTATGTACGTATTTATGCAGTTAGGTGTATTTATTTGCATATTGTGTATTTATTTAGTATTTTTGTTATACTTAGATGTTATATTATGTTTGAAGTATATTTATTTAGTCATTTATTGTGCACTGACTTCCCTCTCTGTATTTGTTTTTTCCTGTCATGCCTAGGTTTGCTGGAAGAAATCTCTTTTTAGAGATAAGCTCGCCGTTGTGCATACCTTTTAGTAAATGTTACGTGTTTTTTATGTTTTGTGCAATAAAGTATAAATGAAATTAAATGAAATTAAATGAAATGAGATAACTGTAACGCTGGTAATTCTGTCAGGACCCATTTTACGTTAGTGCGAGTGGAAGCTTCAGCTCATCTTCAGTAATTTTCTATTAACCTATGTTACACATCGCTTCTTGAGAAAAGCTTGCATATTGTGCGACTATTTTCAATTTATCTATGTAATTTAATTTGACTGCTTACCCAGTATTCGTGTATGCTGTATGTCTCTGTGTGTGTGTGTGTCTGTATGTGCGAGGGTAGTAAATGTAAATGTAGCCCATTAATGTCCCCACCGAGGGGCACAGGCCTTTACCCGGATCCGAGTAAGATTGACCTATACTCCACCACGCTGGCTCAGTGCGGGTTGGTGGAGAGGTTTTACGACTACTACGAAGTAGTGATAGTAGCCGGGACCTACAGCTTAACGTGCCATCCGAAACACGGAGTATCTGCTAATGTACATAAGACAAATTAATCATCTTATTGGCACATGGTCAGCAGTTCAGCACCGGGATTCGAACCTGCATCTCCTGCGTCAGAAGCAAGGTGAAACCCACTAGACCACGGAGCACCTAAGTAAGTAGTATGATCACTTAAATTAGTTATAGTTGCAACTTATTGCCACCAACTAGAGTGGCTTGAGTAAACTTTGACTTTAAATGGATTAGTCAAAGTTAACTTATCTATCACGATCGATCTTGCTAGTGGCACTTACGGTTTTTACAGAAACAGATCAACGCTAAGTGAACTTTTAATTAATATTGATGCACTTTAAACTTCCTCGCATAACATATTACAAACAGTTCGCTTCCTAACAAATTAAATATTAATAGCCGGTGTGTAAAACGGACCGCAAAAACGGCTAATAATCTCAACCCTTCAACGATCAAACGAAAGTTCAAAGTCGTTCAAACTCGCGGGTATCACCTTTGTAGCGCGGTCCGTATGGTCTTGTTATAACTTTTAGCACAACTTCAACCGATAAAACCACCTACGGTTGTGTAAGTTTTATGTCAAGGTCAGTATAGTTTTTGTCAGAGTCAGCCGGAAGATCTCAGGGTAGTCATGGCCCTGGCTTCCTTTGGCAGCAGGGTTTGAATCCTGGCTGGAGAGAATATATTTATATTAAGGATATGTAAGCCAGGATCGTAGCAAGTGCGAGGCCTTAAGTAGCTGTCCACCTCTCTTCTGGGAAAAAGGTATGAGCATATGTATAATATACGTACAAATCTGACCACCCGTCCCAAAAGCTATGAAGGAATAAAAAATAAAATAGTTCTGATCAAATCGGTTCCTATTTCTCTATGAAAAAGTTGCTGAGAATGACTTTCCTTCTTAACAACCCCCTAAAATATGACTGCTCCTTTCTGTTACACCCTGTATAAAAGATCCATCAGAGTGCTATTGCCAGTCCATCAGGGGATATTCTGAGTATTCTGACAGGTAACTAAGAAACCAAAATATTTCTGAAAGCTGCGACAGATGGCTTTGATTCGACAGAGGTTTCATTTAGAGGTCTGAAAAAAGAACCTGTCCCCAACGATATCTAATGACGAATTTGGAACTATTGAAGTAGGTATATATATTTTATTTCCATTCGGACCGCGCTGTCGGCCGCACCTTTGATCTAATTAGGCCGATCAACATGGCGGTCACGTCGTGCGCACGCGTCGCTGTCGCGGCAAAAACTCACCGCTTGTGCTGCGTTTGCGTTTAACAGCCGAGCTACTTGACTGACAGTTGCATTCGGATTCTAGACTGTGTAGTCTAATAAATATAATACTCATGTCTGATTTTGAAGCATTATAAAGGGCTTGTCGTTATTAGAATTGAATATTTTCAGTAGGTTTTTTATATACAATAAAAAAGTTACTATATTGACTGCCCTTGTCAAAAAGCATAGCAATCGATTGTGGTTGTTTCGTGACAGATGTGCGAATTGTGCAGATATGAAAAAAAAATAACATAACAGATTTATTTGATAATTTTTATTTCCCAAAAAAATCTACTCTATGTTTCGGAATCAAATACTTAATTTTAATTGCTTGATCATAACCGAAAATATAAACTATCCTCCCCAACTCACAAAGGAACTTTCAAGTGACCTATCAAGTAGCCACATCACTCGCTTCCCAACTTGCCGGTCAAGTCACACAAACGCGGCACCACCTCGCATCTGCCACGAATTAAAAACTGCTTGTTATGGGAATTTTTAAATCTTTAAAACGGTCGTTTTTCGCTAAAAACATATGTGAGGGGTTACTTTTAATTGCATCGCGTAATCGACGCGACGCGCAGTTTAATCGCGAGTTTAATAAAACGAGTTAAATTGTTGCGCAAAGGGCTGACAAAAGAATATTATGCAAGTGTATTGTGATCCAGTGAAGGTAATTGGAATGAGCATCATCACATATTTTTTTCAAACCTGTAACATAATATTCTTTAGAAGATATTTTATTAGCTTAGTCTGAGGGATGATCTGTAGATAGGTGCCTATTTTACTCAAAATGCTTTTGAAACAAATAATAAATCAGTAGCTAATTAATGTACCGACGACGGAGAGGCACGGGCTTTTACTCGGATACAATTAAGATTGAGCCATACTGTACTGCGCTGGCTCAGTGAGAGTTGATGGAGGGTTGTTGTCGGGCTTGTGTCTAACCCGATTGCCTGAAGTCACCAATACCAAGCTGGCCGAAAGTAAAATAAATAACCGGCCAAGTGCGAGTCGGACTCGCGCACGAAGGGTTCCGTAACATAATCTATAAAAAACCGCAAAAAAAATCACGTTAGTTGTATGGGAGCCTCAAAATTTATTTAGTTTTTTTTTAGTATTTGTTGTTATAGCGGCAACAGAAATATGTACATCATTGGTGAAAATTTCAACTGTCTAGCTACCACGGTTCATGAGATACAGCCTGGTGACAGACAGACGGACAGCGAAGTCTCAGTAATAGGGTCCCGTTTGGCACCCTTCGGGTACGGAAACCTAAAAATAAAACCCTAACTTTATCGATATTTTCTATCTATCTATCCTCCCAACATCGCAGAATTCGTAGAAAAATCCCGTCTTTCTGTTTCCACTCTTACAGAGACTTGTTATTCTCACCTCTTTAGCTAGTGTTGCAAAGGCAAACGCCATTTAATTTTATAGTGCATTGATACATCAAACATAAATATAGTTGTGGTTCCGTAGTTTACAGATACCGACATTTCATATCAATATTTTAAATTAGTCCATATAAAACGTGTCTTTACCGCACTTTACTTTTAATATTTTCATTACATCCATAAACACAGGGTGACATTTAATTAGCCGACCATATTTTGGGGAATAATAGCCATCATAGTGAACAACTTTCGCCAAAGAAACCTGGACGCAAATTAAAAATATTTGGGCTTCCCATTTTGATGTGGCCAGCTAATCGGGTGGTGTTTTTATTTCATCTTGACCATATTTTGTCGCTAATAATGGGTGCCTTTGTTCCCCAAAATATGGCCAGCTAATTAATAATTTCCCTTGTATAATTCAATTCAATTCAATTCAATGTTTATTCCAGGTTATAGACCCATACATTACAAAATTAAAATTAAAATAACAATTAAATTAAACACAATTCATACACAAATTAATAAATTAAATTAAATTAGATTCAAATTAAATGAAAACTACATTTTTCTAATAATCACAACAGATCCGTTATTTACAGTTACGCAAAACTATCACTACCGATCTCTGAAAAGCAAACACAATCAGTGGAAAAAAATAAAAAAAAACCTCTCAGAAATCACAATAGTGAAATGCGATAGCTGCCATACCGTATACTCTTTGCCGTTTGTGATAATTGTAACAAAAAGGTACACCGCCTCTGTACTGTAATCACTGTGGTTAGATTCTAGGAACCGCGAGCGTTAATGTGATTTAAAGTTTACTTTTTGCTTTATTTCCTCTATTATTATGAAAAATGCAACCGACAGCCCCCTATACAGGGGTTGCATGGAAGTGGAGGAGCCAATCGAGCATGGCATGTCCATCCACAATTGAAACCAGGATGGCTATTCTGGGAGAAGCATCATCGACCCATGAGCTCCTTGAACACCCAGGCCTCCTACTCCAGCTGGTGCAGGAGCTGGGATGGCTGAATAGGCTTGTGGCCAAGGTAATCCAATAAATCTAAGAACAAGTCCTAAGTTGAAGCATTATGTACAAAATGGCTTGAAATTCTCAGAATTGTATATTTCCAGAAGAATATTTTATAAAGTCAATTTTTTGCAAATAAGACAGCATTTGATGGCACTTTTAGATGACGTCATTCTGTTGTTATTTCATAGAACTCAGGAACAAAAGCTCCGTTTTGACAGTTCATAAAAAGTATCTATTTTGACTTGACAGGCCACAAGCCTATTAGACGAGCAGGCGAAGGGGATATGCACAAACACCCCGTTCATGTAGGCCACGTGCAGTCGCTTCAACCCCCTTGAAAAAGAATTATTATTATTATTACGAGCCTGTAATATCCCACTGCTGGGCAAAGGCTTCTCTCCCCATCTTCCAATCTATTCGATCCTGGGCGGTCTCCTTCCACTCTTTATCCCATAGACCCAACTCATCACTCCATCTCTTCCTGGGTCGGCCACGCTTTCTCTTTGCATTTTCTGGGAGCCAGTCTGTGGTTCTCTTAGCCCAACGATTTGGCAGAAGAACAGAATATGAGAAATCATATATTCACCACATGTCCTTTCAAATTGTCTATGGCACAGTTTTGTAGCCCAAGTTTACCGCCTAACTCTGGAAGCTTTAGAAAAAGCTTTCATGTCAAAGCACGTGAATGACATGAATTATATCAAAAAGTTGCGACTGTATATTAATTACCATTAAAGACCCCATATCAATGCAAACTCGTTACTTAAACCAATAAATAAACTTTATTTATGATTCTTATAAATTACTAAAGAACTGCAAGAAAGAAAGAAGAAGAAAGTACCGCAAAAAAGAAAAATGCGCCTTTTAAAACACTACATTAAGCAACATGTTTATGTTTGCTAATTCTATTAAAAACTCCCATTTCCATCATTAACTAAAGATGTAGAAATTCACAAATCGATCGTAAATTGTTTATAAAATGCCGTTCGGTTCTGTATTTGGAGTGTACGCGTTACGCATTGTGCGTAATTGACATCATGCGAACATTGTAATCGCATTCGAACGTGTGCGATTTTGCAGGAATCTACAGGATTGCTACCTTTTTTTGCCGGAGAGTCAGTAAATATTCTTTTTTGTCTTGAGCCCGTAGACAAAATGCATCCCTAACGTACCACTCGGAACGACGACGAAGCTATGAAAATATCTCAGGAAAATGTGTATGCAATTTGACGTTTCCGTTTAGTGAAAAGCCGGCATTATACTAGACCTGGGTTAGGGCATGCTTCAATTTCTACCATTCATTCACCAAACAATTACTCTTCAAAAGCCAGTGAATGGATAAGTATCTAAAAGTCAAGCGTTGTCTTCACTCAATATCATGAGAGGTCATTGCGCCGTGATGATAGGATTATCAAAATGTGGGACCGGACCGGAAACAATGAGCCTGTCTATGGATAAATATATTTGAAATATATATTATAATGAATTTCAATGCTAGTATTAAATTATTGGCAATTTGCTGAAAAGTATATGATGGTGAGGGGCACAGGCTGCTCGACACCTATAAATCTTGAATTGCAATACTCTGTTACTTTAACGGGAATTCACTTTTAATCGAAATCACATAAAAAGCAAAGTACCTAGTTAATGCAACGCTAGAAAATTAACACACGGTAATCTCTTCTCCGCCTTTTTCCGTTCCCAAAGAAGAAACAATAGACACACGATTTGCCTTCTCAATTACAAAGAGACTTGCCGATTGCAAATAGATGATGCAATTAATATCTAACACTACAGTAACGCCATTTTAAAGATAAGTAATTGAACAATAAGCACAAGACATGTTGCAAAAACACCTAACTGTAATCTTATCCGGAAAATAACGAACTGTTTTTACTGACAGCCATTGTGCTTATCGACCATCTTGGTTTCACAGACCAGAAATAATAATATCTGGTTCCATTATATATAACAGAAAATCAAGAAGAGCTCCGTGGTCTAGTGGATTTCCCGACCGCTTCTTAGAGTTGCAGGTTCGAATTCGATACTGACTGGTTCTCAGTACAGATTTCCATTTGTTCCGATCTTGGGCCATCTGCTCTAGCTCCGCCCAATCTGAGTTCCAATGAGACGAATAATTATAATTTAAGCATCGCGCACATTACGACGGACCGCAGCGTGCCGACACAGTGTGTGATAGTGCGCTGCGACCGCACTATCACACACTGTGTCGGAGCGCAACGGGCCGCACGATTTTGTATGTGGCGATGCGGCCCGCCCTACTAACGTGCGCGATCGTTTAGGGACGTTCTAACGGTAAAGAAAAACATTGTGAAGAAACCTTCGGTCTTCATTGCTGGTGATGGGCTAGTCCCCTGTCATTCAAAGCCTTTGTACACTGTTTTTAGGGTTCCGTACCCGAACTGTGCCAAACGGGACCCTATTACTGAGACTTCGCTGTCCGTCTGTCTGTCTGTCACCAGGCTGTATCTCATGAACCGTGATAGCTAGACAGTTGAATTTTTTACAGATGATGTATTTCTGTTGCCGCTATAACAACAAATACAAAAAAAAACAGATTACATTAAATATTAAAGGAGGCTCCCATACAGACAGACATAACAGACATGGTTTTTTTGCCGTTTTTATAGATAATGGTACGGAACCCTTCGTGCGCCAGTCCGACTCGCACTTGGCCGGTTATTGTCCTTTCAATTCATTGTGTGCAATAAATAAATTATGAAATTACTGACTAAAAGTGGTCAAATTGTCCCTTTGCCTCCCCGTATGGAAAATGGAGTGACGCCATGTTTTTGTAGATAAATCAAACAAACTATATTTTATTATTTTTATCAATCGCTTTCATGCGCTTTCTAATACGTTCAGGAGTTTTTTTTACAGTGTTAATGTGGGCTATTCTTGAGGTTTCAAAACCACTAATCTAGAGGAACTAAAGGCACTAAACTGACAACCTTTAAATCCGACAGCTCTTGCGCGGTGACCACAGATTCCATTTTCAAACACACGATTTTAATTAGTTTAGTTAGTATAGTTCGTGTAGCCTTCAGAATGGCAGGCATGTAGTTGTAAATTGCGCTGTACCGTAATTCAAGTACTTACGGTTGCAATTGATATAACAGTAAAGTTGAGTTAGGCCTATTTGCTCATTGTAAGGTGATACACACATTAATCATACGAAATCAAATTGTTTTAGAGCAATTGCGTGTTGCTGTGCGATTGTAGAGCTTAATTTGTCTGTCATTGAGTTAGGATTACGATGGATGGGGGAAGTTTCTTAAGGCTTCGCATACTCAAACAGTGAGAGATTGACATTTAAATGCTTAAGTGGAAGTGAAAGGCTGAGAAACGATATTTTTGATTAAAATTGGAAAATAATTGCATCTCCCACGAGGTTCACGTAATGGAAGTTCTTTGTGTTTTTTATTTCAACAATGTTTTTAAAACTTTTTGTCGTTTAGACGGATGGGTTGTCTATGAACCGGTGGTTTCCAGCTTTTTTCTTAATCATTCTCTCAAATCTCTGAGTACGACAGCGTTATTTGAAGTTGAAAAACATATAGAAAATCTTATTTTGCTCTTGATCGGCCAAAATGGGAAATCGTAAGAAATTGGGAAGAAAAAAATTTATACAGGGAGATTTTCATTTCCATTTTCATGTAGAGGGCGCCACATATTTTTAACAGACATTAAGTAAGTAAATAAGGATTTACAGACCTTTGTACCAAGTTATCTGTAAAAAATCAGAATTCACAAATACGACCGCCATCTTTGAAACGCCCGTTACGAAATTCCCAAATATGGCAATACTAGAAGCCACTAGCGACACCCGTCAGCTTACAGCTAAGTTGGCAGATCTGTATACAAGCAATTTAAATCAGAGAAATGAATAGGCTTGCGTCCAAGGTAATCCAAAAAATCTAGGAACAAGTCATAAGCTAAGCATTATGCACAAAATGGCTTGACATTTATGTTCATAAAATAAACAATTATATTCTATTCTATGCTACATTCTCAGAATTGTATATTTCCAGCATATATATTTTATAAAGTCAATTTTGTGCAAAAAAAAAGACAGCATTTGATGGCTCTTTTACATGACGTCACTCTGTGGTTATTTCATAGAACTCAGGAACAAAAGTTCCGTTTTGACAGTTCATAAAAAGTATATATTATGACTTGACAGGCCACAAGCCTATTGTCAATATCCAGGAACTTTTCCTTTCACAAGTGGCGATGTTAAGTCTCTGCACAGCCTTCTTCTGGAAAAACGGCTTGAGCATATGTTTATATGACCCAAGCACAGAAATGTATACTATGTTAAACTGTGTAAAAAGTAAATGTAGCCAATTCATGTCCCCACCGAGGGGCACAGGCCTTTTCCCGGATCCGAGTAAGATTGAGCCATACTCCACCACGCTGGCTCAGTGCGGGTTGGTGGAGGGGTTTTACGACTACTACATACTACGAAGTAGTGATAGTACCCGGGACCTACAGCTTAACGTGCCTTCCGAAACACGGAGTGTCCGATAATGTACTTAAGACAAATTAATCATCTCATTGGTACATGGTCAACCGGGATTCGAACCTGCATCTCCTGCGTGAGAAGCAAGGTGAAACCCACCAAGACCACGGAGCTCTGCAGCTGAGACAAGAGACAACAAGAGCTGTTAAACTGTGTACCTACTTAATTAAAACAAATGGTCCTATGAGTTCGTAATAAAATGACGGTATACTGCAAAAGACCTCACAAGTAGCTACAATTTAAGATGTAACATGCAAAAATAGGTTTAAATATTCTGTTGAAAACGGCAGATGTGCCTTTGGTACTCTTAAATGTCAACGCTCGTTCGTAGTAAAGTCTGTTACCGTAAATAGTGTTGGGGTTGGGGCACTTGCACGCATGTTGTCGATATTACAAATGATAAATAGTTATACTCTATCCATGCTTAGAAGAAACTTGACAGCTAACCAAAAACTTCATAAAATCCACTTTTTAAACACTAGGGATGTTACCAAAACAATCGGAAAGAATCGAACTAACTACATCGTCATCATTGGATTGGATAGGGATATAATTAGTTAATTTTCAACTATATTGTCTATTCTAATGTCTCTTTGCAAATCTTGTAAAATTATTCCCGAATCACAAATGTTTAAAGTGTGTATCGATCATTTTCATTAATCGATTTTTATGAGAAATATCCCCTCACTAACAGGTTAAGATTGACATACATATTTTTTTGCGGTTTTTTATAGATAATGGTACGGAACCCTTCGTGCGCGAGTCCGACTCGCACTTGGCCGGTTTTTATTTATTTATGTCAAAATACAATGTTGAATTATGTTAGCAGTACCCAATCCTATTTGTAGGTTACCAGCTAAGTTTGCTCATACCTACTAATCTCGATCGCACATATTGATGCACGCAATACTTTGTCCAAACAACCTATGATGTGTTTATTTCGCAAGTTAATTTTGCGCATATCGGAGCAATCGTTATGCTATTCCGATGGCTTTTCCATTAGAGAATTGGGCCCCAGATTTTCCTCTCCGCCGTATGCACCACTGGGCAACCATTCAGTTATAAGTGTGACCCATACAACATAAGCATAGGACTAATTAAAATAATTCTTGCAAAAACAGAAGTGAACTAGAGCTATAAAATTATAGGAAACTGCGTCTGATTTGAGTAGTTTCTGTTTTTCTCAGCGGACCGAAGAGTCATGCGTCATTTCACATTAGCAGTACAGTATGGGTGAAGGGTGAACAAAAAAGGTGTAACGTGTAAAAATGGTTCAACTTGGAAGACCTACTAACATAACAGTATAATGAAAACCAGATTTTATACGTTCTTTGTGCGTCATTCCCTAAACTTACTATTACTTGTTTTTTTTTGCATTTTACCAGAAGAAAACCATAGATCAATCAATGAGCAAACCGCGGGAAAATACTCGCGTATGCCGCAATCTACCCTCTCACACACACACACGACACTCCCCAAATAACGGATGAGACCCGAGGATCATGCACATAGCGTGTTTCAGACTATTGTAAATCAGTATTGGTTGTCTGGAAAACGCAATGTACATTGTTCACTGCTGATGTACATCAGCCTCGGGATGTCTCGCGTGATTGTGTACAGCGGTTATAAATTCTGCGGAGATATTTAGTGGGTACCTATTTAAACTGTTACTCTTTCCCAGAGTTGCAAAAAATATATAAATTGACGTTTTGATTAAACTAGGTAATTAATGTCTGCCAGAATCAGACTGTAATCACGAGCGAAGATGTCTATCAAACTCTGCTAAAATCACCTGTGATGTTATCGGCTTTAGGGTTAAACTATACCATGACAAACAAACCGTCACGATTTTTCCCACACAGGGTGAAAGTGGCACAGTGGCGCCTACGAGAACTAAAACAATATGCACCAAATAATAAAATATCGCATATAAACTATTATAAACAGTGCGTTTCTCGTAACATGCCTCATTCTCAACCTTGTTTACGGTACTTGACCACTTCATCAAGATATCGCCTCGGGGAACGGGTGATATTTATGGCTCCCCCCTCCTCCCCCTCTTCCGATAATGTGCGGACTCGTCGGCTGTCTATCGTTGCGTCTAGACGATCATCGATTAATCAATCGGTGTTCGGGTCGACTACTTGTGTCGATGCTGACTCGGTAGTAACTACCTACTCGCAAAACTGTGGCAAGGTTAGAGTCTTACCGCTGTACGGTCATTTAAGTTTGATGAACCGGTGAACCGATTACAAATTTGAATTAACATACAAATTCCTTTACTTAGTATTCCCAAATGAATCATGAAATGTACTGTAGGCACGGCGGCGGCGGTTCGTCCCTTTACCCCTATATGGGGTATGGGGTCGATGAGTTCATAATTATCAGAAGATATGTCACGTTTTTTTAAAGCATATATGCGCAATAGCGTAGATGGTGATTAATTAGTCAGTTAGTTTTGACCCCTTTTATGACTTTAAACAGCTTAAAAGTCAAAAATAGTATAGGTACATATAGTGTTATACCTCATACTATGACACTGTCAATTGAACGCCTTTCTTAGGCAGAAAAACGAAGTGGTAATTCCTATAAAAGTACCTGTTTTGTATAGCATTCTCGTATATCATTCATTTGCTGCCTAACACATTTATTTAAACAATGTTTTCTCCCAATTAAACAACTTATTGGTACACGCTGATTAAAGGTCGAATCCCTCAATAATTCATAAGGAGGACAGCTGAAACTCGGAAATACGTAAGTCAATTTAAGTGAACGAATTTTGCTCCATTTGTCGATACAATGTAGATGTAACGGTGAAAGATTATCGTCCGCTTTTATGACAGTTGACAAACTGTATCTGAAACATAGACAGGGTTACTTTTAATAAGCTGACCATGTTATGTGGAATGACGGTAACCTACCCACCATAATAAACAATTTTTCTCAAGACACATAATATTAATTTACTCACAAATTAAAAAAAAAAAAATACGCGTGTAGCACCGTACACGTGTTAGAAGTAAAACTTCTGTAGCTAGATCATTAAGTGGTACCTATACTATACACCTATACCTACCTATACTAAAAGAGATTTAAATTTCCAATTTTGAGATCCAATCTCTGCTTCAAGTTACTTTTATGTTTCAGACGTCCGATTATTTGAAATTATTTTATACTTGTACTTACTTTTAATACGTCATGTCATTTATTTCCCACCATTCCTTATCTACAATTTGTTGCGCTCGTGGTGATATACTTAACTCATTCAATAGTGTCACTACTATTTGCATCTCGCTCAGATTATATACCATCTGACGTCACGTCTTTAAGCCGTCTCGCTCAAATGTATGCATTGCTTTGCTTGTCTCTGTGCCCAGTCCCTTTATTTAATTGATCGAGTACGTATTTTCAACTATTCCAAGTTAATGTGTACCTGCGGGGCTACCATAAGGCTTGCCACTCACCTCAGTCGCGCAGATAAATGACAAAGAAGATGGCTAAATCAATATATGGACGACTGCCCCAGACATGTGCAAAGACTTCTCAACAGCCAATAGCATTTAAATATTCATTCATAAATTTAATTTACTGCGTCTGTATTTAGTTTGTAGAACTTGAAGAAAAAAAAATTAAATATAGGTAAATAAGAGTTGTTACTCAATACTCCGTGATTCCAATATGATTCAGTGACCTTTGCCGTCGCTAGAAATAAGCACCATTTTGCAATAACATGCAACATAACGCCATCTAGCCACTCCTCTGGAAACCTCCTGTTTTCAACAGTTTTGCTAGTTGGCAATTATGTTGCATGTTATTTTTAACGATGGCAAAAGTCACTAATCAATGGCGGAAACATAGAGTATGAAGTGACAACTCTTAATTATTTAATCATTTCCTTCAAGTTCTACAAACTAACTAAATACGCAGTAATTTATGAGAGAATATTTAAATGCTATTAATTGGCTGTTGAGAAGTCTTTGTACATGTGTGGGGCAGTCATTTTGCCAAATTGCCAACTGCTTTCGCGTCTCAATGATGTTTCTCCATAAAATAGCGCGCATTCATTATGATATGACATTAAATTGTGACAAAATGCGTGGCTGGGGTGACTGGCGTGCCTTATGCTACCCCCGCTAACCTATACATACCTACTTTGCTAGGATTTTTTAGGGTTACTTCATCGCGAAGCGATGACGTAACTCTTATTTAATTTTATTCTTGACATTTCCTTAGTCCGCCATACGACATACCTCGATTTTGATATTTTACTTCAATATCATTGACTGGCATGAAGCATTAACTTTAAAATTACTAAAGCTTATTAAAATCAAAATCGTATAATTTCAACAGTTATAACAACAATTCAACTTTAAAATAGATATGTATTACAAAAATTACATACAAACAAATAAGCGAAACAATAAGCCATTAAACTTATGGCTCTGTAAGCTGTAGACCTCGCTTTGGCCGTTTACTACAGATAAACATTAAATAGGTAGGTATAACACGTACTTAGTAGCTAAACTGCTAATTTGTGACTTGAACTGCACTATATAATAAAAGTGGCTTTAGAACAGTTCTAGGTACCTACTTATTGTTTTCAAGAAGTCTTAATGCAGCCATCCATCACATCGGAATTTGCTTAAAAACTAAATATCACATTTGGATAATTCTAAGTGACTTTATGCGATTACTAGCTGCCCGTTGCGCGACTACGCAGCGCGTTTTAGGTACCTATTCCATAGTTACCGGCTACAAAACGATTCGTTCATCATTTTAGAAATCCATATCGACCCGTGTGACATTGATTAAACTCTTTTCTTCCAAACTGTATGGATCGCATCGCACAACTGTCAAACATAAGTTCCGGTTCCAACAAAGAGGTTGAACGAAGTAGTTTTTGGTCAAGTCACTGGTTTTGGCCATACCGGAAATCAAGAACTCGTGAAAGAATGCTTAAAATAATTTTTATTTGTTAACGTTTCATCAGGTTTTTCTCTCACTAATTAACATTCTTTATTGTACGAATGTATTATTATCTTATCTGATTAGTTAAAAACCGTATTGAAAATAGTTGCGGTTTTAAAAGTCTTCAGCCGACCCTGACGTCACCGATTCCAATTTCCGTTACATTTCTTAGCCACTCGTGATAGCACCCGGCTAGTAACAATTGAAAAGCAAATATATGAATAACCCACAGTTGAGAGGTTAAATAAATTTTACCCCCGTGCCCCAAGAAGTTTTACTTCAAAAATAAGTTCCTTCGTTCTTCAGTAGTTACATGACCCGATCATCTGATTACAGGCCAAATATGTTTTTATTTTGCGATCATCATTCTTCGGGAAATATTTTAATAATAACAGATAGTTTCTAAAAACATAATTAGCCAATTAAAATGTCACCCAATACAGGGTCTAACATAATGGTGTAGCCATATTTTAGGGGGTTGTTAGGGATATAATTTAAAAAATTAAGGGGAAAAAATGGGGGAATTTCAACTTAAAGTATCCTAAAGAGGTTCGATGTTCTTTGACAACTCTGTATTTTGTATAAAGTTTACTCAAGTTACTAAGGCCCAGAACACACGGTGAAACGCAAAAGCAACGTAACTGCAACTTCTAGTTACTTTTGAGTTGCATCTGAGTTTCTGCCATAGACTCCTTTGAGAGACCGCACATGACGCAACCATTTTGAAACCGGTTTGAAACGCGTTGCATGGTTGTATCGTGTGCGGTCTCTCAAAGGAGTCTATGGCATAAACTCAAATGAAACCCAAAAGTAACTTGAAGTTGCAGTTTCGTTGCAGTTGCGTTTCACCGTGTGTTCTGGGCCTAAGTGTAAACTGACCGTGTTACTAGTCAAACTTATTGTCGGGTCGTTAGCACACATACCCAACAGCACAAGGTCGCAAAGGGCGGATGTTAACAACTTAGTCTTAAATAATAAGCAACGAATAACCGTTATTTGCAGTAATTGCTGCAAGATATTCCAAACGGCAGCGGATTTTGTCAGGCTAAAGTTAATTTTTCGGTAGGAGGTAACATGAGATACCTAGGTTTGCTGGAAGAAATCTCTTTTTAGAGACAAGCTAGCCTTTGTACGTACTGTTTTATTTATAAAGTATAAAATGAAACGAGCAAACGAATGTAAAGAATTCCACAGAAAGTGAATCCATTAACTAACATCTTCGAGACCCCGTATCAAAGTCAAACTAAAACTTAATTTTATTGATATGGCAGAACATTCGTTTTTGTATTAATGGGAGATTTAAAAAAAGAACAACTTCAGTAGTTCAAAATTCGTCACTAGATGTCGTAGGCCAGTCATGAGTGAAGAAAAGTGGCCAGTCCAAATAATAACAACCGAAGAACATAATCTGTGGTCGTGTAATGAACATACATGTGGAACACGATACAAATATTACTGATAAGTAGGTACCATAGCTGCATTACACGTTAGGCCAACGCGCACGGCCAACGCTCTGTCCGAACGTGTAAAGGCCCAAATTTCTTAGCTTGTGGGTTGGCCACGGGCGTTATCCGGCAATCCATCTCTTGTCAGTTTTCCGTGACCAATCAAGGGAATTGGTGACGGCGGCAAACGGTGTTCAGACGTTCGCCCAACTCTTAACCTCAAAATTCGGATGAAATCAACCATTTGTTTTTTGTTTTAGCCGTGTTTCTCTCGATTAATGTATTTGAAAAAACGAGGAGATATGTATGTAGTCATCTTTATCAAAATGAAACTTTTATTTCGCACAAAACACAAAAATCATCATTTGGCATAGAGTAAGTAACGTCCATGTTGACGTCGTCTGTGGCATCGTCTGACGGCCAACACAGACCGATTGCCACACGAACGTGTGAACAGCGTCAACTTAATTTGTCATATCCATTGGCCGAGCGCCTTGGCCAACGTGTAATGCAGCCACTTATTTGCGAAACGGTTAACAGACGGAATGACAGACAAGAACGTTGCCGTGTTGCTCTATGGTAGACACACACGGCAGACAGTCTATGGGCTGCGTTCAAGATCGGTCAAAAATTACTTACTCTGTGACGACAACAGTCTGTCATATGAATTCATGTCTATACAAAGCCATCTGTCGGCAGCTTTTAGAACATTTTTTAGCTGTCAGAAAATCGCCTATTAAGAAGAAGTAAGTAATGAATTAAAATGATAAAAAAATAAAACATACGTTGCTTCTGGCCCCACACTAGGATAAACCTGTGTCGTGGGAACCAGAAACAGCGACAACACAAACATGTAAACATCCAAGACCTGGATTTTTTTTGGCCCCAGCCGGGATTCGAACCCGGGACCTCTCGCATGATAGGCTGATGCGCAACCGCTGCACCACAGAGGTCATCAAAATAAATTCCTCTTTTCTGGCTCTTCATCTTGGTGTAGTTTATTTGAATTTTCTCTACTAGATTACGAATAATGAGCCTCGAAGGTGTAAAACAAAATATTAAACTCAAACGATTATAGTAATGCCGGCATAATTATTTACATGTAGTAGATCGTATTTATGTATTTGCCGTCGAAACACAACTTTTTCATAATTGTGTCTTATTACGCCGCATCAAACAAATGCATCGGAATTTTTTCCACGAAAACCGAACGCCGTACGGTCGGCAAAACGAATTATCTCCTCTCGAACAATCGTAATAGGAGCGTTTATTTGTAATTATTGGCTAAACTTTTTTTTGATGCACGGAACGTCATTATGTAGTTTTGAAATATTAAATTGGGTAAGTGTTTTTGTCTAAAACGTTGCCGAGATAATAAGTAATGTTTAATAAAAGAGTTATTATCCAGGTACATAGGTCAGGCGAGAATTTTCACCGAATTACTAACAATAGTGACAGCTTTACCACTTTACTTGCAGATCATTTTCAATGTTCTCATCTTATTTACGCCTTTACCTACAAGGCGGCAAAGACACAATTTTATTGCAACCACGTTTCGCCAATATGTTCATATTCTGAATATCTCAGTGTTGCTACCGGTCGAGATTGCGGATTCGTACACCGGATGGGGGAGGATGAAAAATTACTCAGGTCATGGTTGTTTACTTTGCGTGTCGTCACTATTTTTGGTTTCCTTCGACGCTAGCTCTCCTAGTGTCGGGCCAAATTCCAAATTCCAAACAGTAACAATAACAATTTAACAATTTAAATGCCTCTGTTTTGTTTTTGTCATGATATTCTACCTTCATTACTCTATAAATGCGGTGACCCTGTCACGCAAAATGATTGTTAAATTAGCTAAAACCTGGGCACAAGTGTGCCTCTGCCACCCCATATGGGAAAAGAAGTGACGCTATGTTTTGTTTTTTTTCCACCTCTGCTGACGGTACCGTCGTTTTAACCCGGTACCACCCGCCCCGGCGGCAACGTTTAAATGACTTATCATTAGGTAATTACTATCATTGTCTACGCACACATCGACAGGCACACACACAGGCGAGGGAGCCGTCAGTCATTGCAGTTGAATATTTACTTCGCCTACTATACTGATTGAGGGGAGTGTGGAAGTATGACGTCATCACGAGTTGGGACGCAGATGTAAGGTTGCTGCCCAATCTGCAGATAGGCAACTGTCGAATATAACTCTACTAATGTGAAAACCATGGCTTATTGCAAATAGACGTGTTGGTGAGAGAGTTAAAAACAAAACAAAAAAACAAAAGGTAACATCTATTCCAAGCTCAGCTGTTCAGGCAGAATTCCAAACACAAGAAAATCTGAAATGAAAGTCAAACCAAGCGGGCGGTGGCGGTTCCAAAGCGGGCCCGCGTTGATATGCCACTTTGGCCATACATTTGATAATATTGACACTACTATTCAGCTCACAATCCTCCCAGGTGATACAAGAAGCATTCAGTCGGTATGTCCAACTTTTGCTAATCTATTTAATAATATCTCCGGATCAATGACATACCCGATGTAAGTCAAAACACTTCTGTAAACATATAAACTTAATCCAAGTCACAAAACAGCTGAATCACGCCAAAATACCGAGAAAAGGACATTGCGGCGCCTCTGTCTAATTGACGTTAATCAAGTGAACATGGAACTTTGTCACTTTGTCGACAAATTGTATGTTTAGTGCTGAGATGAAAGGGAGGCGACGGCGTAGGACGATGAAGGGAATTCACCTCAATGACTTGAACAATAACTCATTCATTAACAATAATCCAAGTAAATTGAGAAAATCTGCGGAGTTAAATTATGAAGCACCAAAAGCCACTGGATTGTGTAGAGGTAGATCCCCTAAAAACGTCAAACAAATTCCTCTCGATTACCCCCGTCCCCCGGGGCGGTAGGGGGTGTTACAAGTCCCGTTATTCGGTTATAGCTGTAGCTATATGTATAGAATATCGTGAAAAAATATTATCCGGCTAGGATTACAAAAAATACCAATAAATGGAGGTAATGAAGAGGAGGTTTTTACTCAACAGGGGGTGTTGGAGACTATATGTTATTTTATTTTATTAACAAAAATCCACAGCCATGCTTACATGTAATCTTAAAAAATAATCTTAAAATGAGGCCAATTAAGGATTTCATTATGTAAACAACCTATGCAATCGAAAAGAAGAAATAGAAGGAAAAATAACCAAAAAAACAGCATGAGTGCCTTACTTATGTCAGGTGTGTCCCGTGTGTGTAGGTTGTGTGCTTGTAATGTGGTGTTGTATACTTGTAAATAAATAATTGAGAAAGTAAATTGTGTGCTTGCGTGTGTGTGTGCGTGGGGGAGGGGAGGAGGGGGGGGATGCTAAGTACAGTCATAAATTGTAGGTTTATGGAGCTGAAACCAAAAACTAATATGCGACGCACTCAATGAGATACCTACTACCTATATAGATAGATAGATAAATAGATAGACCCCATCCAACAACCAGGCACGTACCAAAAGGTCATATAAAAATACGAAGTTCAAAGAATATAACCCTCAAGGCACAGTCGGGTAATAATCAAGATAACCCCTAAAGACCTAGACTTTAACTCGCGCAGCGCCGATAAAATCCATAGCACACTTCTCTCAAACAATTAAATCTGTCATACAGGCCATAAATCCGCTTCTATAACATACATGCGCGCGCGCACGGCCGCGGTATAATATAATTGGCTAAGTATTGTACCGCCGTATCTTGGGACGCTTTCTTATCTGCTTTGTGAACAGGGGATGGAATGGAGACTTCTTACTTCTAACATAATAATAATAACCTCAAATGGTGCCCAAATTGGAAATGGAGAAAGGTCGCAAAAACAACGTGGTGACGTGCAACGGACAAAGAGGCATTCTAAGTTCAGATGGGCAGAACTATGACAGATTGTCCAAGATCGGAACAAATGGAAATCTGTACTAAGAGCCTTATACCTCCTGAGTTGTGACACGATAAGATGATGAATGATGTTCCTATTGATGATCTCTGTGGGGCTTCGTGGATCAAGGGAATGCTTCCTAAACGAGTGGTCCCGGGTTGGAATCCCGACTGGTGAAGAAGAAAGCCCGTACTAAGACTTGTATTAAAAAAGCATTCTCAAGTATCTCGGACAATAGCTATCTCAAGCACGAAAAAGACAGTTTTCATACTGAGGAACCGTAATTTTTTGGTTTTTTGACCTAGAAGGTCATAGTCGAAAGACTAGTATTTTTACGTATAAACCCATTGAGTTTCGGCTCATTTGATTCATCATAACATGGCTGTTTTCAGTTTTTATTTTAATATAGGTTTGGATCATAGATGACTCAGGTCTTGAATGATTTCATGTTTGTGACGTCGTCGCTGTTTCGTGTTACCAAGACACAGGGTATCCTTGAGGCCAGAGGCAATGTATGTGCTTGTTTATAAATGTTATACTATCATCAGCCTACTCTACATATTTTCGTTTTAATTGGTTGACGCTTGGCTCCCGTACCTTCTCAGTCTGACGTACGATTATAACTGTTTCAGATAAGCAGCTGTATTGTTCTGTTCAATTCATTACGCACTTCCATCGTACTTACTTTTAGGACCTTTGATAAAAGGAATCTTTTAACTTTTGGCCGGTCATGTGTGCTTAAACCGAGAGTGGTACTCACAGACCACAGTGATGTCTGTGGTGGTACCTTTTCAAAACTTCGCTTTAGTTCCATGGAACTGTTGCGTAGGGTACCTCAAGTATTATTCAAACTCCTATGGCCCAGAAATTAAATACTGAATTTTTCTTAAAATTATCTACCTTCTATCACTATCAATCGATTTATGTCCGAATCACTATCACTATAAATAGTATAAACAAAGTCGCTTCCCGCTGTCTGTCCCTATGTATGCTTAGATCTTTAAAACTACGCAACGGATTTCGATGCGGTTTTTTTTAAGAGAAAGAGTGATTCAAGAGGAAGGTTTTTAAAACAATAATACATGCCTGTTATAGTGCACCCTTGCGAAGCCGGGGCGGGTCACTAGTTATAAATAACTACTAACTTGTCTAGGTCCACAAAAGAACCATGCGATCTTACTCGCTGACGATATTTCATAATTTTATAATTTCTTTATTGCCCACAGAAAAAATACAAAAGGTCAAAAATTCATAGTGTACAAAGGCGAGCTTATCTCTAGAAAGCCTCTGAGCCTCTCTCTTGTCTCTCTTTTATATTTATTTGAGGAGTGACAGTTAGTATCGGATATTTGAGCACGGAAGATAAACGAAATAGATCTCTACATAATAACAAACCAGAAACTTAAGGATGATGGTGACAAAGTATCGAAATTATGGCAACATCCTCTGTATTTCAACGATTGTTGATATAATTTGGTAACGTAAACATGCATCGTTACAAGCATGATGTCTTACTACCGCAGAAAACAACATAAAAACATCCTCATTTCATCCACATCACAGACTCTGATGTCTACACCGAAAGTTAGCAGCTCTTAATGACCACACTGCACACTGCGGTCTAACAATGTTCGTTAATAACGTACTGCCTTCGAATCTCGGTCCAAAAATTTGCATCACTCATTGTTGGTCTCGAATCTGTAAGACAGTAATTTTTGATTCTTTAAAGCTTTTAGTTTTGGTTGTATTCAGGTAATAAAGGATCGTAGGATGTATTATCGATTTCTTATGCTTTCTAATTTTCTGTTGTGTTTTGGTGTTTTTTTTTGGTGCTTGTTTGTTTGTAATGATTTTGATACGGTAAAGTCGGTGGGTGCCTTCAAAGTGAGAGTAAACATTTTAAAACTATTCTGTTGTTTCACTACAAGTTACAAAGTTTATTAATTCCTATCAACGCATGGTCAAGGTTTTTGCTCTCTTGTATATATTTACGGTTCTTACTTGTTCGTGTTCTATCTGTGGTACTGAATACCGTTCATTGTAAATCTTACTAACTATGCCGATACTTTTCAAAATAAATGATTTTATTTACTTGAAGTCAATAAAAAAAACTATACTTATAAAAAACTAAAACTATTCGTTCATCGTCTATCTTTAGGTATAGTCACAGAAGAGATAATAGAACTACGGTATAGTGACAGATCCGCAGAGTCAAGTTTGAATATAGTAGATAAAAACCTAATATTGTAACAGGGTTTCGTCGGTGAAACCTCATAACACAGGGACGTGATTATAAAATCTATCGATCAAAATATACAAGAAAGCAAGAATTACATAAAATTATGCACAAAAAATTGTCTAAAGATACGAGATCTCTTCCGGTAAACCACTTATTGTTTACCGAATGGAATGAATATGTCGCATAAACAACAAATATGAAACAGTGAATGAGAACATGATAGAGGCGTCCCCTTTGCTCATTACCCCCCCGATTATGTTCTAACACAAACGCATTCAAACGTTATAGAATCTAGATACACCTATGGTTGATGTTGGGTATTATTTTTAATGACCTTTAATAACCTTTCTATTTGCATTGCAGGCTGCATTGTCAATAGGGAACCTTATATTCAGCTTTAAAAAAAGTATCGGTATGAACTGATTTGCCTGGAGTTATACTTTGTACTAGGTATAAGTAATATCATAGTTATTCATACAAACATGAACAACTGGTACGTTCGCCTCACGGGGTGGCAGAGACACAACTATGCCCAATTTTAGCCAGATAATAAAAAAATGTGTGACAGGAAGCTAGCCCATTGCCGCAGCGTTGGTGACTGAAGGTTTCCTCATGATTTTTTCCTTCACCTTTTAGACCGTCTGTTTCAGATGATTTACTTATTTTATTGGTACGAGTACATACACGGTTACTGTCGGTTACCTCAAGGAGCATGATTCTCGCGCATTCGATATACGATATCTACACCTTTATCGAGTGATTTCGTATGGGAATCTGTCAATATTTGGTCTCAATATCCGTATATCGAAGGCGCGAGAATCGACCCGCTGGATTCAAACGTCCTATAATTTAACATCCGATTTTTCGATCGCCAGTACTTATTGTGACAGTCCAAAGTTACAGCCAAACTATAATCAGGGTCTTAAGACCGGCCTTATTTATTGATTTTTACAATTTTATTCGCATAATTTATGTGTGTTCCACTATAGTTTTAATTTCACGTGGACGTATTTATTAACTGAAGGCTGTGGAAGATCGCTGATATATGTCTTAATTATCAATATCGGGTATAAGGCAACCCAGTGGGGGTTAGTCCGATAAATGGTGAAAGATGATTCTGATTTTATATTTATTTTGTAGACACGGTGTTTCTATAACGATTCTGTTAAATATTATGGCTTGGCTGTAATAAAGATGTTGTCTTGATGAATATGCATGGTCGATTAATTTTTCTACGCTTGTTTATAAGTTAACACGACTCTCATAGTTTTGTGTACTTGCGATTGCATCCAGATATCTGTGCATATTGCATGTGTCATAGGGACTATAATAAGATATCGGACTAGATGTGGTATAGACTCTATTTATACTATATCTAGTACTATAGTCAGACTACTATAGAGCATTGAATAACTGGCTAAAAGTAGACACACTGATTGCCTCTGTCATGCCGTATGGGAAAAGGCGTGATGCTATGACATCTTATGTGGACTAGACGCCTATAGTCTAAATCATACGAACTGGGCCCTAATTCTACTGTACACAAGCATACCACAAGCCTGGCACAAACTTGAATACGACGGATTTGGTATTCTACTAAATCTCACAAGCGCCAGCGAGACGCCGGCGGCGGCGTTGGAACGGCGCCAGCGGACAGTAGAATACGAAGTAGGCTGGCGTCACGCCGGCGTCTCGCTGGCGCTTGTGAGATTTAGTAGAATACCAAATGCGTCGTATTCAAGTTTGTGCCAGGCTTGTGGTATGCTTGTGTACAGTAGAATTCGGGCCCTGGATGATTATTACTAATAATAATAATAAACTGATCTTAGCTCTGAGAATCATCATGCCCCAGTGACGCGTTTGTAAATATGTAATTTCGAGTACTTCAGTTTGCTCTGATAGCTCACAGTCAGTGGTTTAATAAAAAGACATATTAGGACGTTCCTAAATTATAATACAAGCTTTTTACCAAGAATCGTATCTCGGACATCGAAACTTGTACAAGAAAACTGACACCCAACAGTAGCTGTTTTCCACTCAAAATATCGGGGTTAAGGTGTGTTATTGAGTTGAAAGTAAAAATCGGGTTCTCAAAAGGTATAGGGTTACAAATCGGCGATGTTTCACGAGCCATTACACATTTGACATCAGTGTGTCGTATTATATTAGCCGCTTTGTAAGATGAAAGGGTTTATGATTCGCGAAATAGAAATGAAAAAATTGTAAAAAGAATTCGTTTTGAACACATCGATTGATGGGCTCATGAAATCATAATTTATCCAGAAGCCTCCATATTTGTCGACATATTCTTGCCTTTAACACAGTTTCTTGTTTAAGAACAAAATTCTACAGTTCAATATCAATATATATGATGTCTCTTCTAAATAAATTCATCTACGGTCTACGGTAGATGACTTTATTGTAGATGATCTGCCGAACAAAAAATAAACACAACAAGCAAGCACCATAATAATTATAATAAATATCTTATAAATCAAACCAAATAAAGAGACACCAACCTTTAAAGCGATGCACTTTGGTATTCTAAAACAACATCAGCATGACCACCATTTCTTTTCTAAAACTCCATATTGGGGTTTGTTTTACCTATGCTTGTTTTAGGAAACTAAACTCAATGGCTATAATGTCATTGAACCCCGTTCTTCTGAGTGGTAACCCATACACACAATCGTAATACGCAAAAGAATTCAAACTCCTTATCACGGATACCAAGATGCAATAAATCAAACCAATCAGCGAATTCTTTAGAACAAAAGCCTGTCCAAATCGCGTTTTTCCCTAAAAGCCAACGAACTCTTCATAAATGGCAATTTTCTTGCTACAGTACGGACTGGTTCAAACGACGACGCAGACAACCACTGGTCACGCGAAGTGTCCTTTCACTATAGGTGTCTACCGTCTGCACGATCATGCTATCCTGGTGTTTTTGTGTCTTACGGGTGTCTTGAAAAAGCCGAATTCACAGACTTCTACGCAACTTAACTGGTTATTATGTGGAACTGTGAAAGAAAGAGATAAATTACGGCATAATCTGCAGGGAAACTTGTCCTGAAAAAGTATTTCAAAAACTACCCATGTTACAGACCTGTCATCCATCACAGCCCCTAGCCTAGCACACTGTTTATAGAGTCTGGTGCTTCGCAAAGCTCATCCTTCTTCTAAGACTAGTCATATTGTAGATCAACGGTGCATATATGTGCCTCTACTACCCCATACAGTAAAATAGGCGACGACACGTCGACTAATGGTCTCCCTCCACACTACTTTGAACCTGGCGTGCTACATACCATCAAAGCTCATCCTTCTTCAACTACATAATCAAATGAGTAATATAGCTCCTTGGTCTAGTGGGTTTCACGCTTGCTTCTCACGTAGGAGATGCAGGTTCAAATCCCAGTTCTGACCTTTTACCAATAGGATAAGTTTTTACGGACGTACTAACGGTGGTGTTGAGGAAAATCGTGAGGAAATCTACTCTATAGCTGCGGTGATAAGCTAGTCTTCTGTCATTGAATAACGGCTGAAAATGAGCACGTACGTGAGTGTCGGCTCTGCCACCCCGTATGGGTAAAGGAGTGACGCAATGTGTTAAACGTTGCACGTTGAAAATCTATTGTTTCTAACCTATACGTATACAGTAAAATTTGTGACGACCCGTCGTCGTCTAACGGTCTCCTTCCTCGAACTCTGTCGTGCCGTACCAAAGCTCATCCAACCACCAGTCCTCAATGCGTGCTTCATTCGCGTGCGTACACCATTGCGTGTATGACGTAACGAAGAGACGAGACCACGTGGCCGAAAGACACGCCACCTGACGTACATGTTCGTGTGATAACAGCACTGTGTCAATGAATGGCGTGATGGTTGGTCGGGAGGAGAATGGGATGTTCGCGTGATGGGAAGATGGCCGAAGGTCGGGCTGGTGGGAATGTGCGCGAGATGGTGGTGAAGTCTGTTTCGTCTGCTGATGTGCCGATGAATGGGGCAATATTAACGGCAATATATAGCAATATTGCCGCCAACGGCACATCAGTAGTTTCGTCGTGATTTTATGTTCTCCGAAAAGAAACGGTGACGTTCTGAAAAAGGAACGGGAGAGACGCTACTTAGAATACTAACTTTCCTTGTTTTCATTGCACAAAATGGCTAAAAAATAACGTAAAATACACCAAACTATCTTCTAATAATGAATCATTGTTATCTTGTTACTTTGTTTCCAAATATTTACAACCATAGTAAACTATCTTCCTTTCATCATCAAGTTGATACTCGGCCATATGATTGATGGCATTATCTACTGCTTTTATAATGACAACAGTTAATCATACCACTTTTTCCAAGCCTCAATTATTTCGCCATACTCTAGTGACATTGTTAATTACATCTGCCATTATACTTCGTTGTCAATTTTCTCTGGCATTACACTTTTCCCCTTTTCAACTGCTAAACCCTAGTTTGTGTGTCTTTTTAACTTTAACCCAAAGTAACTGGCAACGGGCTTGTCCCCTGTTAGACAAAACACTAACACAGGAACAGACGTGACGTTTTTTTATTAGCGGCTCGGGTAAATATCTCTTACAAAGAATTAAAATACCACATAGAATACGAAGCCTAAGGTCAAAGCAAAAATGCCACTATAACAACCAGCGTACCCAACGTATCCTTAGGCTATAAAAAATAGCAAAACAGGGAGTCCAGTCCGCCAGCTGACGTCCGTCTACCGTACCATGACGACTATCGTGCACAGAACACATTTGGTCAAACATATACTTCGTGCTATGTCTGATTCCGTGAGTGAGTAGATTTTGACGACTATACTGTGCACACAGTATTTTTGCACATGGAGTTGTGACGTCATTATGGCGTTTTCAGCTTGTTGAGCTCTCGTGATGTGCAGAGATATTGTAAACGAATTGCAGTAGTGATAGGTAAGGTTTTGAAAGCGAAAGTTGAGGTTGGACAGTTTGGTTTGTGGGAATCATAAAATGTGTTTGTCACGCCTTTAGAGTACGAATAGTGGTCATAAAATCAGGTTAGTTTGAATACTTTATTCACGGCACGTCTCGTTCCAATAAGGGTTGGACAGAGCTTTAAAATCGTAGTAAGATGAGATTTTGACAGAGTAGCTTGCTGTTGTAAGAGCAACCTAACCAGATATAGGTAATATATATAGGTAGGTAACTTACTTCTCATCGGTCGTGTGGGTACTATACAAGGTGTAAATGAATTAACGCAAAATGAGAAACTGCTTTGTTAGTGACATCGTTCTGGGGAACTTTCATTATAAAACCGATTTGACCAGAGCAACTTTTTTTTTCACTTCTCCTTCTCCATACAAATCAGCTGATCCATGTACTGGAAAGGGAAAAATAAAGTTGCTCTGTTCAAATCGGTTTCATAATGAAAGTTGCTCGTACTATATAATAATAATTACTTTTTGAAGTAAAACTTCTTGGGGCACGGGGGTAAAATTTATTTAACCTCTCAACTGTGGGTTATTCATATATTTGCTTTTCAATCGCTACTAGCCGGGTGCTATCACGAGTGGCTAAGAAATGTAACGGAAATTGGAATCGGTGACGTCAGGGTCGGCTGAAGACTTTTAAAACCGCAACTATTTTCAATACGGGTTTTAACTAATCAGATAAGATAATAATACATTCGTACAATAAAGAATGTTAATTAGTGAGAGAAAAACCTGATGAAACGTTAACAAATAAAAATTATTTTAAGCATTCTTCCACGAGTTCTTGATTTCCGGTATGGCCAAGATGGCGCCGCCGCCGCCGCCTGACATGACTCATACTACTTCGTTCAACCTCTTTGTTGGAACCGGAACTTATGTTTGACAGCTGTGCGATGCGATCCATACAGTTTGTAAGAAAAGAGTTTCATCAATGTCACACGGGTCGATATGGATTTCTAAAACAAGCAAAGCAATGCATACATTTGAGCGAGACGGCTTAAAGACGTGACGTCAGATGGTATATAATCTGAGCGAGATGCAAATAGTAGTGACGTAGTGACACTATTGAATGAGTTAAGTATATCACCACGAGCGCGACAAATTGTAGATAAGGAATGGTGGGAAATAAATGACATGACGTATTAAAAGTAAGTACAAGTATAAAATAATTTCAAATAATCGGAAGTCTGAAACTTAAAAGTAACTTGAAGCAGAGATTGGATCTCAAAATTGGAAATTTAAATCTCTTTTAGTATAGGTAGGTATAGGTGTATAGTATAGGTACCACTTAATGATCTAGCTACAGAAGTTTTACTTCTAACACGTGTACGGTGCTACACGCGTTTTTTTTTAATTGTTATCTGCCCGATTCGACCATTTATACTGAGACGAATGGTTATTTAATGCGCTATGTAAAGTTTTTTTTTTCTGCGAAAGCCAGCAGAGACAGTATCCACACAGATCAATATTACACTACAAAACAACCCCACATACTATACAGTCATACAGTCGACGTTTTACCTAACAAGGAACCTCTGGCATAAGGCCAAGAGACCACCATTCAGTATTACGAACAAATATCTGCAGTTCTGCAGCAACGAACTTTAATAGAAAAGACTAGAAATATAGTTTTTAGGTTTCCGTACCCGAAGGGTGCCAAACGGGATCCTATTACTAAGACTTCGTTGTCCGTCCGTCCGTCCGTCTGTCCGTCCGCCACCAGGCTGTATCTCATGAACCGTCGTGGTAGCTAGACAGTTGAAATTTTCAAAGATGATGATTTCTGTTGCCGCTATAACAAAAAATACTAAAAAAATAAAAGAAATGTAATATTAAGGGGGCTCCCATACACCTAATGTGATTTTTTTGCAGTTTTTTAAAGATGGATACGGAACCCTTCGTGCGCGAGTCCGACTCGCACTTGGCTGTTTTTTTTTTGTATTCAAATTGCACAATGATTATGATGAGCTAGTGCCACAAATAATGGAGTATTCAATATTTGGCTGAACGTGAGCACGTGAGTCTCTGCTATCCCGGATGGAAAAAGGCTTAACGGTATGTTAAGTTGTGTGTAATAGAAAACTTAGTTTACTGAGTACATACCGTCTACAAGGGTCAAAAGAATCCTGATTAACTAAAACCCCAACGACTTTGCTTACCCTCAAAATTAGCCACGTGCAGCCCCTAACAGAAGGTACCTATGGTAGAGGGCATTCACCCCAACTTTTTATGAAGGTGTAGGGGACAGGGTAAGGGGACTTCCTCGTAGAACCTACCCGTGATATTGGAAGGAATACCTGTATTCCATATCCGAATTCCTCAGAAAATAAGACAAATGATCCAAAAATATTGAATATTTTGAAATAACCAAAGAGCTAAAGCTATAAATGATAGTTTAAGGGCGGGCCCTAGGCAATCAGAACTTAGAATTTCATCCTTAACTTATTTTCAGAGGAAATTTAATAAAAAAATAAAAAAGGTTAAAGCCAAGCTAAGCAAGTCTAACTGAGGAACATACCGTGCCATTTTTAGAATGAATAGATAAATAACAAGAACACAAATTCAGATGCGGTGCGAAATTGTAAAATAAAACAATGCGACAGACAGATTACATGAACTTCAGAAGACTTTTCTATCGAGCAAAATATTAAAATCACGTTTATGGGAAAGCGAAGTCACGCTGACACTCGTGATAAACAAGCTAGTGAAAAATCGTACAGCAATAATACTCATCATTCCGAGCGATTTGTGTTTTGCTAAAGGCTGTTTTTGCCTAGGGCAGCGTCTTAAAAGTAAAGAATTATTATAAAACTAACTGTTTGAATACATTTTTGATTGATGAAATTATTATCGTTTATTTTGCCACCAACCCATTCCCTTTGGCGGCGCCCAGTATCAGAAAGAGAGACTCTATGTCTATGGCACTGAAATCATACTTAAAAGTCAGCTTATCTTTTTGCTTTAACTACCTATGTCATTGCCTATTGGGCTACTATATAAGGAAAACTCAAAAGATTGAAAACACGTCTGTAACGAAACAATAGATGCAATAGATTAACCGCCGTACTCAGAGTCATTTAATGAACGATTAAACCTTTTCCAAATTTGAATTTTGTTACAAAATTCTTTACTTACTAATCCTTAATGAATCATTAAACGACTCTGAGTACGGCAAAAGCGTAATTTCGATACGGTTCTATCTCATTCGCAATATCCTCACTTCTCCCAACGGTTTCTACGTTCCCTAGAGAAAGTAACAAGCAACCCTCTTAACACAAGAAAGTGGGCGTGTCCCAATCTGAGGGTAGTATTGTTGTCCCTCTCACTCCCATCACAGATCATTGTCTAGCTATCTCTGTCTTGAGTTCGATTTTGTGTCAAGCAAAACGCGGTATGGATTTAGTTTTGTTCCTGACCATCATTGGGCGTGTGGTTAGTATAGAGATATTACTACTTACTAACAGAACTACCTATAGTACCTATAGTTGTTACATAGGTACCTAGTTCTGTTATTAAAGTAAGTTAGGGTAATAAATAATGGGATGAGCTAACTTAAAAGATTAATAAATGACACATATTATTTAAATTTCATATTCTTTATTGCACGGACAAAGTAATAATCTTATGAAACAATTAATGCGCAAAGGCGAGCTGATAAGAAGAGATTTCTTTCAGCAAACCTAGGTCTTCCAGCATACCTAGGCTACCTAGTTTTGTATCTCTTATTATATTTTCAACACACTTTTGTGAATAACTTTGACAACTCCATATTAAGTAGATTTAACTTGTTACTATCACTTGTTACTATTACTATTTGAGCTCGTTCAGTTTCTTCCGAATCATCTGGACAACTGTCCCAAAAAGATAACTTCCCAAATTACCAACCCACCAATTCTATTTCCCAATTCACCAACCTCCCACTTTACCAACTTCCCAATTCACCAACTTCCCAATTCACCAACTTCAATAAACTTTCAGTGATCGGAATTTTGGAAACAAAAATACCTATTCTTCAGAAACTAGTCAAGTCCGAACCGGCTTTCTCGGCCAAGTGCGAATCAAAATTTGCGGGAAATTCTCGAGTCTAAATAATCGCAGTCTTGAATTAGGGACATGGCATGGCACATGCATGACATGACGCTATAAAGATCTCCACTTGAGAAGTGCCAACACTGCTTTTTGGCTTTATTGAAAGTATCTTATTTTTTTTTACTTAAGTATTTGATGTTGTACACTTGGATCTACCTATTGTTGATTTATTTATCCTTTCCATCCTGGGTTTGCTGGAAGAAATCTCTCGATAGAGATAAGCTCACCTTTGTACATGTCATTTCCATTTTTAATTGTCATAGTGTATTGATTTGTGTGCAATAAAGTATAGTTTAAAGTATCTAGTGGCTGTCACAGATGTTGCTTTTAGAAAACTCTATAATAAGTTTATTCGGGTAAGTGCCGTTCTCTCATTCCTCAGATAACGTTAATCTGTCTGTTTATCTGAGGCTTTTGACATTTAACACGTACAAAAAGTGTCAAAAAAGTTATCTGACTGTTTATCCATTCTCTTGAGAGACCCGGGCTTAAGCGTTAACTGAAGTTCTAGCAAGTAGCACTTACATCAACATCAATGCAGAGAAGTGAACTCGCGTTCCAAGTACTCCGCCTTACTTTCTTTCACTCGACGCTCTGACCAGAAAAATTAACGGACCGAGGCTTTTTATAACCACCTCTCCATAAAACCATACACACCCCACAAACAAGTATCTCGACGCAAAACAGCCATTCCTAATTGAAAAACAGTAAAAACCAATTATTATAATGTACAGACTAGGCCAACCATGAAGGGGTCTGTTTTTGCCACCGTCGAAGGCAATCAGTTACATATTTTACATAATTCATTACTATTGCTCTCAGGGATTTAATCGATGATAATAATTGCTTGGCACCGTTTGTTGCTTTGTACCTTGTTAGTATAGTAACTACTGGAGTTGATGCTAATCGTAAGCGCAAATGGGTAGAGCTCGTCTAAGATGAAATGACGCGCCCCACTCCTTGGTTTTGTATGACAAGTAAATACAAAACCAAGGAGTGGGGCGCGTCATTTCAGCTTAGACCAGCTTCTATAGATGGAAACAAACGGACGCAGCACGGCCAAATTTGTAATAATCACTGCGCCTGCAGTTACCCTCTTAAATAGGGGATTTCACATTTTGCCGGGTAGATGACTGCTTCTAAAGTTAGGGAAAGTTGGTAAAAGCACAGAATAACTAATCGATAAAAGTTTAAACTACATAAAATATATATACAACTGGCTCGATGAGTTTGACTATGAGGCAATTGAGCAATTATTTAACTATGTATCTTGAATCTTTACATTTCACGATCACGCACTCGCTCACACACACACCTTCACACACCCTGACACACCCTTACACGCAGGTCACACAAGGAGTCTTAATAACTTTCTTTTTACTTACCATATTTTTGTAAGTTCTTACCTTATTTTTGTGTTTTCTTTACGCTAACATGTTTACAAATGA
Organism: Argyresthia albistria; assembly: GCA_963457715.1. NCBI lineage: Eukaryota > Metazoa > Arthropoda > Insecta > Lepidoptera > Argyresthiidae > Argyresthia > Argyresthia albistria. The sequence goes on along the minus strand of OY735270.1, from coordinate 1,924,634 downwards.
TCTATGTAACTGAGTTAAGTAAATACTGAAGCCTGTAACACAGTGTGTACTACCACAGGCTTCAGGGTTACTGTAAATTTAAGACATTGTATTATCTTAAAAATAAAGTTATTATTATTATTATGTGTTTATATTTATTTTTTCTCTCCGTGGAGGTTGTGATACGGCACGGGCCCAAGCCAAGTGCATGTGATGAATGATGTTTATTAAGTTCATGATGTGTTTCCCATGAATTTACGTACGATCCGGCATGAATTTAAGATAACAGCTTTTGAAGTAGTGTGAATGTAGATGGATGCAAGTGTATTGTTTTTAAATAGGAGTGTAGGGATGATTATTATTATTATTATTATATGGTTGGCCTTTAGCATCAGTTCGTCTATTTGTCTTTGGTTCACTGAACGAATATAAACCCTTTTCGCAAAACGTCCATCACTTTAGTTGTTAGTTGTTGTTACACGTTCATCAACTGACTTCAAAAAAAGGAGGAGGTTCTCAATTCGACCCGTATGTTTTTTTTCTATGTTTGTTACGCGATAACTCCGCCAATTATGAACCGATTTGAACAAATCTTTTTTCGGCGTATAGGTAATACTTCAAGGGTGGTCCCATTTAAATTTAATAATAAAAAAAAACAACCCCCAAGGGTGGAAAATTGGGGATGAACTTTTTTATACGCAACTCAATCTAATCAAATAGGGTTTGTGGAAGTCGGTTTTTTCTAAAGTTTACTTTTTGTTTTAATTATTTAGCCACAATACCATCATGGGTTCAATTTTCTAATGGAAACGCATCGATAGCGTATTGATTGCTCTGAAGGGCGCAAAATTCTGTACTTGGCAGTCGCCAAACAAAATAGTAGGTACCATGTGTATCTTAACTCTGGCTTTGCGGTCTAGTGGGTTTCATGCTTGCTTGTCACGCAGAGGGAACAGAGATGCAGGTTCAAATCCGATGCCGCCGATGTGCCAATAAGATAATAAATTTATCTGTGTACACTATCAGATGTACCTAGTTTTAGGATGATATGATTTGTAGTTCTAGGCTGTATTCATAACCCTTAGACAGCTGTTTAGTAGTTACTCCCGGAGTAATGGTTTATCAGGGGGGTAAATGTTTGATTTATCGATTCAGTAGGACTTATCCAGACTATTTAGAAGAAGTCCTAAGACCTTTTATACGGTTCAACAACCACTTAATCTAGCAGGTATAACGGTATTAAAAGTCGCTAGGCACAAGTAACTTCAATACCTAGTTAGCGTACAGTTCCTGGAATTCTAGTGCTATAGTCGAGAAGAACCCAGTCATTATAGTGCAGTTGAAGTGTCTAAACAAATTACTGTTATGCCCCATCACGACAAACCAAGCATTAAACAATAACCATCAGCATTCATAGTGTGGACGACTTTGTGCCGTCTGGTTAGAATTGCGTTTAGTACGCTGCTGAGAAAATTCACGATGGTTATTAGTGTTTGCTGTTTTACTGATGAATGAGACAACTATTTAATTTTCATATGCTAAAGTCTGTACCGTACATTAAACTTCAACGTCATTATCACTCTAAACATCTCTATATACGTTAAAGTACTGATGAAGCTTGCTGTTTTCAGGTTAATTTAATAAGAATAATGTAATGTTTACAAAATGCTAACGAAGATTTTGTTTTGTTTCAGGTATAAATTCAACTATCCTATGGAAGTACTGAGATGTTCTAATGCTATTTGGTCGGAAATTGGTTGTTTTCCTACTTATTGATTCATAGTTTATGATTTATTTATTGCACACAAATAAATGGCAAAACAAAAAGTTCATAAAATACTCGTCTAAATGCAAGATTATATAATAAAATCTTATCCAACAAACCTTGTTCTGACGAGAAAAGCTATATCCTAGCTTATTTAACATATTCAAAGTTCTTTAATTCTATATGGAAATATTTTTTTAGTTCACATAATAACAGTTTATAAACATAACAAATTACTAACTTAAAAACTAAACTACAATTAATTTTTATATTATGTTATCAAATATACATAGACCACGTAATTGTTTTGTCTCTTCTCTACTTTGGAAACTGTGGGAGAAGAAGGGCAAAGAAAATTAAACTTTTTTTTGCTGGAAGAAATCTCTTATGAGAGATACGCTGACTAAAAGTAGACATAAACATATGTTTATTCTCTGAACAAAACATAGTATATCAACAGAAAATGAAGACATAGAAAACATAGTATATCAACAGAAAATGAAGGGGCAGGAAATAGACATTAAATTATAGAAGAAAACACATATATTCTAAACAAAAGAGAAAGATGATGTACGCATGCCTCGCCAGTAAAATGGCTTCAACTGAGCATAAGGCTACAACAGGGCTGCAGCGTTGATTTTCTGTCAAAACCATTTGATAAAAGTACGTAATCTGAGTACAATAAAGAAATTACGAAATTCTCGGTTCGTCCGAAACGCAGGCCGCACCAAACGCGACACCCTCCACATCCATCTGCAACTATCAACATTACAATCTTAATCCCCCTTAATCGAAGCCAGCCATCTTGCCTCATAATTCGCTCCGAATTTGCATAATTAATAAACTAATTAATGAGAAAAAGAGTTCGCTCTCGCATAATAACAGTGTGAAACCGAATCGCCTGCTTTCTTTGCCGATTATAGAGTTTTTTTCTCTTCACGTGTATAAAAATTCCTTTTGTGGAGAAATGTTGGTTTCTTTGTTATTGTCGTGACTTCGGTTTATCATGACGGTTGATATGAATGCTAATGTGCTTGTCGTAAAGTTATGGAGAGTTGCAAAGTTACGTTCAGAGTAACGTAATATTACGAAGAATTGAAACAAAAGTATTCTTTTACCCGACATATTAATTTAAACAACTTGTTTTTTTAAAGTCGGTTTAGTGGTTCAAAACTCCTACGAAAACATCTATTTTATATACTAGGTGTAAATTAATTAAATCAAAATGAGAAAATTCTTTGTTAGGAACATCAATCTGAGCAACTTTCATTACGAAAACGATTTGATCAGAGCAACTTCTTTGTTCACTTACCAGTACATTTTGGCCTGAGTGGATCAGCTGATTTGTATGGAGAAGTGAAAAATAAAGTTACTTTGATCAAAACGGTTTCATATTGGAAGTTGCTCAGAATGATGTCCCAAACAAAGCAGTTTAAATTTTGCATTAATTAATTTACACCTTCTATTATGAAATAGATGTTTTCTTATGAGTTTTGAACCACTAAACCGACTTAAATAAATCATGGCTAAGAACTGTTGTTGGAAGTAAGGAGGTATCTACTACCAATTGAAAAAAAAAGCCCAGGGCCTCAAGACAATATAGCGTACTGAAACGCAAGACAATAGCCATAGCGAGGAGGGCAAAATTACGGTTTATTCGCCCCGTTGAAAAGCCAAAATAGATATTTTGCGCTGTCACTAAAATTATTGCCACTTGATTCTGAGAACGCGACTCGCTGCCTAGTTCTAGTGCTATAGTGAACGCTGAAGTGAACGTGAACTGAACCTTCACCCAGTAAGTCAAGATATTTTTTGTGTATAACAAAGGAATAACATGTGGCGTACACCTTGGCAAGAAATTCTAGACAAAAATAATGAAAACATATGTGACATATTAGTGCACCACTGCGTATTTTGATTGACAAACTAAATATGTTAATCATCCATCACGCAGAAGCCTGCAAATGTTGCCATCATTTAATGTCTAGCATTCCTTGCCAAGGTGCACATCCCTCAAAAATTAAATAGACATTTTTTTCTATAGTAGTATTCTAGATGAACATTGAAAAAATACTAATAGACATAAACGTCCATAATGCTACAAAGAAGGGTTGAAAAACATTCCTCAACACTAAACCACCCATAAATCATTCTATCGTCACCACGACTGCAACGAAAACAAACAATAAAATTTAATTCGTATCATGCTATAAGTTAATCTACTATACGTTCACCTTAATTCAATCAGCAGCTCGGACTAATCAAATAAACCGTATTTAACTTTACAGGGAAAGGGTTAGGGGCGTAGTGTACTGGACTGCAAAAACGCTGCGTCAAAACTCTGAAAAGGAGGTCTTATCAAAAACCGTTATAGGGTCTATCAGGTTTTTCCTTACTTTACTTATTCCCTCAGGTTTAAAAAAAGAGTCTTAGGTCCATTTTCACCAAAAATACTAATTGTGATTACAGTACAGTACGGCTATTTCTTGTTTTTAGGGTTCGGTACCCGAAGGATGCCAAACGGGACCCTATTACTGAGACTTCGCTGTCCGTCCGTCTGTCTCATGAACCGTGGTAGCTAGTCAGTTGAAATTTTCACAAATGATGTATTTCTGTTGCCGCTATAACAAAAAATACTAAAAAATAAATGAAATTCATTATTAAGGGGGGCTCCCATACAATAAACGTGATATTTTTACTCATTTTTGCCCGATATTGATAATAGTAGCAGGTAGACGCTTAAAATGTTCACAATATATTGAGTATATTATTTACTTAAAAAAATAAATAATAAAATTAGAATTAAATAAATATTTAGGGGGAGCCATACAACAACAAGGGGAGATTATGGGAGCCATACAACAAAAGTTTATTTTCGATAATAGTACGGAACCCTTCGTGCGCGAGTCCGACTCGCACTTGGCGGGTTATTTTGTGTTTGTGTTGTTATATTTTACGCAAAATTTTATACTGTACTGTATTTATTATTGACCTAGAAGTCCGAAATAAAGAAATTGAATTGAATTGAATTGAATATTTCATTCATTTTGACAGCTGCTAAATATAATTAAGAGGTTAGTGTTTTTGGTGCAAATGGACAGTTTTCTATATCACTAATAAAATCGATTGTTAGACAGATTTAGACGGATTTATCTGTCATTTTTCATCAAAAAACTGTGATTTATTTGTGCAAAAAGGCTCATTAAGTTTTTTTTTTTTTCAAAGTTTTTATTTGCTAAATCAATTACAATAATATAACACAAGACACAGTCGTTATGAACACACTGTTACACTGTTTCTCAGGCTTTACAACTCTTAAAACTTTTAAATGCATACTTAACTTTAATTTTCGTCTTTTAGGTTTATCATGTTTAAATCATACACGAAACTCATGTTGTTTTTAACCTGCTACCATCATGTATGTACACCAAACATTATAAACAGTAGAGGTTCCCGCGATACAGGCTGTGCCTAGTGCGGGAGCCACAATCTAATATTACTTTGATACCCGTGCGTGTCTGAATAGTGGATCTCTCCAACTCTAATGTATTTACATTTATGAACACTTTTATATAAACTTTTAGGTGAAATAAATAATTTTGTATTTGTATTTGTTAACATTTTTGCATTGTGCTTTAATAATTTTAATCAACATGCATCGGTGCATTCAACTTGCTTAAACACTTTTTGCATCAAGACATTGAGATTGTTTGGAACAGCGCCTTACAGTCTTCATTATTTCGTAGATATTATTTTTTCATCTTCCAAATGAGCACATTGCACACAAACAAATACATACATAGCGAACACCTTTACCCATCAAGGTGGCAGAGCCACTATTAGTTAAATAATTCATACCCAATGTGGTGAGAAAAACAAACATTTCTGTCACACCATTAAACGTTGGCCCTTACAAAGGGCAAAGTGCAAACGTCGCGCCTGGAATATAGCGCGAACAAATCCTATAGGTTTTCATTTAATAAAACCCTTTATTGGTTTAACTTGGATTTCGCAAAGCCTTAACAGCTTTTACTGGGAGCTTTACTTTGTTGGGATTCCGAGATTAGATTGTGGCTCTCCACTGTTTCACAGTATAAACCAAATCAAATGAACAGTGACATAAACAAAGAATTAGGAATTATTAAGTATGCATTTTTGCATACCTGTCAATTCATACTTACCTTAGCTACGGCGATCGGCAAGCCCTTTGTCATGTAAAATAGAGTATTTCATAACGGCTACAGTGGGCACAATTGTGCCTCTGCCACACCGTATAGGAAAAAGCGTGACGCTATGTCATGTTATGATTCAACAGAATGATCAACTATTGAACATAGAATTCAGAAACAATACAAGTAGCAAGGCAGCCAATTTGAGTTCTCTATTTGATGCATTATTATAATTAGTTATGTATTTATATAGTCCATTCTGTTTCTTGTAAGATAAGTAAGCTTATGTTACTCGTTAGAGTTATAGGTAAGTTGATTTGTCTGCTGTAGTAACCGCCGTACCCAGAGTCATTTAATGATTCATATAAGGATTACTGAGTAAAGGACTTTGTATGTAAATTCAAATTTGGAACTGACTTAGTAGTTGATTGAATCTCTCTGAGTGCGGCGGTAAGAGTTTCGAAAAGTCTGAAAAAACTGTCAAGGAAAAGACTTAAACGCGTTATCTGAACCTTATTTTGCACTCGGAAATCGAAGATAGGATAAATGATAGAACAAATAGCCGGCCATCGCAAAAGGCGTGGTTTTTCATGACTATTATAGGTCGACATTGTACTTAACCCCTAAGGTGACAAATAGTGCTGACAGCCGCAGCAAATGAAATAACAGACACCAGCTAAATTACAAGTGGATTACAATGGAAATCGTGTTAAAAGCCACACCTACCAGGGTTATTACCCAATGAATTTTCACACCTTTCCTGCTGTCGGAATACCGGATAGTGCTTGAGAGATGGAGGATAATCGGGATAGTTGCAACGCGCAGGCGCGGAGTAAACTCAGGTCGGGTTAAGGACGGGATATTGGGTGCCCAGGTTGTAAAAGGACTGGGGATGAAGTGGGTAGGACTTTTGGCAAGAAGGATGGTAAGTAACCAAGCGATGGGCAGGAGGTCAAACATGAGAAACAGGATGGTTGGACGAAACTGCGAAAATGGCCAGAAAACAATAGCTGTTTCGAGCTCACACGTCTCCGGATTAAACTATACTCCATTCCATATAACATTGGAAAAAAAAACTTTTCTCATTGATATTTCCAATCCTACGTGGAATTCAGTCATAGAAGTTTGGGGGTAAGGCTCTTTTACACAGATAACGCAAAGAAATTATATACCTTAATTAATCTTTATAGGAAATATGAGGAAGAAAAGTTAAAATAAAAACAATGTTACATGGGATGGAGTATAGAAAATTGACCCACTCTGGTTGGCACTTATCCAGGTCGTCCCACCATATCCTTCAGTTGGTACTTGGATAAAAAACCACTCTCATCTGTATCGAGTTGCAATGTTTGAACTACTGTTGTACCTCCGCTTTGATCATAACTGGTTTATATAAGGATTGTTCGCTCGCTTTTTATGGTACCGTGGTCAAAATTTTTAATGGCCGCTAATCTCGAAAGCGAAAGCAAAGGCTGGGAGTCCTTAACTGTCAAAATTTTAAAATTTTATTTACACTCTACATTTGTATTGTATCTGGTTTATTAATAGGTTCCTTGTGTGGTGTCTTCCAGTAGAGCACTACCTTACAACCTCAAATCTTTACTTATACTTATACTCCATTTCCCCAACTAGGCCTGAGGACTAGTTTTCAGGATCTTAAAAACACTATGTCTTGGGGTAAAAGTTTTGAACATTTTACTTACATTCTAAACGACGGAACCCTCGAAGCCCACTTTGTCACCAGTCCTTTATTTTTTAAATACCACGCTCGTAAATCGAGCGTTACCAAAACCTTTTTTTATATATTGGCGTGTGTTTTTTCTCCGGTCCAGAAACCGAGAAGAATTAATTAAGGAAGCTGCGGTGTGATGATGCGGTTTAAACGATAAATTTGCAGGCGAAATATGTTTATGTTTATGTGTTTGTTTTTGGAGACTGACGTCTTTTTGTAACTCTCTGTGTTGGTGGGGGATCACGATCATTCTATATTTGTTGTACTTTTTTTGATTTTTCTTGTTGTACGTGATGATGAGTAATAGGGCTTAGAGATATGTGATTCCTTGAATGTAATTCCGTAATTCTCAAAATCTCAAAAGGTACGAAATGTACCTATTCAAAATATGTCTCATTGAATAATCAAATGTCAACTAGAGATCTTTACATAAAGTAGGCCCTCAAGGAAATACATTGGACCATCTTTATCCAAAATCTTAGATCTTTGAAAGCCGTTGATTGTCTAAACTCAGAGCATCAACTAGAAGATTGGCTTAACGTTAAATGACCTCGTTTCATTGATACATATTCTGTTACCTGTACAACATGTTTTGCCAAGTGCATATTTTTTTTTCATTAGATGACTAGTAATCACCATCACAATGTTTACTCTACAAATGATGGACAAAAACTGATTTATTGCCGAAACGAATAATAAATACTGTTAATGGCTTCTTCAACGCTTTAGACCGGTGTTTAGTTGCACATCGCTAATTAATTAGTATAAGACAGATTCCTGTTCAACAGTCAACGATCTATAGAGCGTTACATTTTTTATAACAGTCTGAAGATTCCGTCTTAAGCAGCATGAAAAATCTTTAAATATGAAAAGATTTTTCGGTATTTCTTGTACCCTACTAGGTTACTGATTGCAATGTATCATCAAACCGCCATAACAAAACTGTCTGTCAAGCACAGCAGTTTGAAAATACGATCGCAAAATATCTGTGCAGTTAAATCTGTGATGACATTGCGGCGCTAAAAGACTTTTAGGTTCCACCAGCGAAGTGCGCAAATAATACGAGTATGACATGTTGAATCTAATATCAGTGAGGATCGTTCCATAAATTCTGAGCGCCTACTAATTGTTAACATACTAATAGAATACAGGAATGGCATACGCATGTCAGTAAACAAATAGTTTCTTACTGACTGCTCTTAATTTCCACATGATAGTAATTATGTTTGCTCCAACGGACATGGCGTCTTGAATATGTGCATAGGAGATCCGCACATCGCGGAAGTGAATAGGCATGTATGGTACAACCACGTTGCGCCTTTTATCGTATGGGTTGGCAGAGTCACAGCTGTTGCAGACATAATGAAGAGAACTTTGAAAAATATGACATCGTGTTTAGGAATTATAAAAATCGGTCAAGTGCGAGCCGGAATCGCGGAAGAAGGGTATCGCACCATCGTACAACACAACATAGGCACTCAAAACAATAAAACGAAAACAAAATTAAAAAAGATTGTGCCCTCACGACCTACGGATTGAGGGCCTACAACATACATGTCATGTTTATGTTTATGTTTTATCAAAACACGTCACTTGTATGGGGACCCCCTTTCATTTGTTATATCTCTCGTATTTCAGTATTTGTTGTTGTTGCGGCAACAGATATACACACACATTCTGTGAAAATTTCAACTTTCTAGCTTTCGTGCTCTAGACAGACAAACAGACAGACAGACGGACAGCGGGCTTAGTAATAGGGTCCCGTTTGGTCCGGTACGGTACCCTAAAAAAAATCCTTTTTTTTAAAGAAAGGTAGTTCCATTTCTTTGTATAGTCAGCATTACATTATGTGAGCACGCAAATAAATCAATAATTCTTAGAGTAAGAGAGATCAAGCTGTGATAGCTGGATCATCCTGAATTTCAATATAGCCTATTGAAGGCACCACTGAGGGGCACAGGCCAGTACGATTGAAGCATAAATCCACTACTTAATGCGAATAGTAAGATAATCTTGAAGCACGGCACAATCATACTCCATCTAGGAAACTATTCTACAAAATTAAAAATGTTCATTTCATTTTTTTCAATTCCCATCTTATCCCACGAGATGTTGCCAGAATCTCATACAATTACAAAATCCTCGTCGTAATCGACAGTCTTCTCTCTAATACCGCGCCATTTGTATAATGTTTGATGTCATGCCATTACGGTATCGCTCAGGGCTTACCTAATACTGTTTTAATGGTGGTGATCCACTGTGTGCCTTAACTCTTGTATCATCCGTATCTCAGTTCTGGTATAGTTTTGATTGTATTGTTCAAGTTTTACTTTTTCATGTCTGTCTCACGAATGCTGGCTAGCAGTGTATCTGCGTATAGCATATCTGTAAGTGACGTGAGATCATGAATAGTTACTACAAAAATGTAATCGTTAATGTTATCTTTAAGGATTAGCATTGACAAAGGTTGGCACTCATATATCCAGTAACCTACAGTAGTTTTGTATAAATTTTTCAATTTTCTTTCTAAGCCGCTGCTTATAGTCTATTCCAAGTGGTATCGATAGCTCTACGGGAAAAATTCATTTGTCATTTTACAAAATTGATGGCTTATCTGTTCAATATGACTTATCAAGACTGTTTGGAAACAAAACCTTATAATTTCAAGAAACTCGTCTACGATAATCAAAGACACAGCCACGCCCTACTCAAGATGATTATATCAAGAGTAAAGACAATGAAACAGAAAAAACAAACAATTACAACATTAGACAAGTCACTACTGTAGTCAACGACAACTATTAATCCTTCCATAAAAATATGATTAATCGACCAATCATCTGAGTGTTTTCCCACAACACTATTAGTACTAGGACAAGGCTAGTCTGAGAAAAAAGACGCTACTTCAATGTATTGTAATCTACCTAATTGTTATTCTGATTCGACTCATCGCTATTGATGCCACAAAGTTCTATGATTAAATTTAAAAGTTGCCGTTGAAATGATCACATCGCTGAGAAATTATTATTTGATTGTAAGACTTAAGAGTATCAATGAAAATGTCTAAATATAAATTTGAAGCTGAAGACGTCGCAGTTGGAATAAATGATTCTAACAAAATACTTGTAATAATCTTAACAATGGCGATGGCGATTAATGCAATAAACAAAAGAAGGCTGCACCAGCAATGGGGGCGATTCACAGAAATAGCAGCGGGTTATATGCATAAATTTTGCTCCTTGGCTTGTTCCATCATTGTGACTTTGTGACATCAAGTCGGAATGAGGTTAGGTTGAAATGGAATATATATCCTGTTAGCGATCTGGATCAAGTCCTAATGTAACATTTTACGTTGAGATTTGAGACCAAGAATAAAGAGAAGATTTAACGCTCGCTTACAAAGAGAACCCAGCGTCTTACATTACATTTTCTAACCGCACAATCCTAATCCCAAATCCATTACCAAGAACCTATAGGACGATTAACTCCAACCCTCCATGCTTACGGTACTTAACAGTATTAGTTACGCGTGTGCACCCACATGGGTCTATTGTAGTGCACAAAGACACCCCAGCGCGTTCAAATCCATTGGACTTACCTGTTACAAAGCGAGGCGCGATTTGTACCCTTCCCCTTGAAATATTTAATGCCTGTCCGACTGTCCGTCAATCGTGAGGATCGATATGGTTAATTACATTTTTATTTGTTGGTGGTTTTGGTTGGGTTTGAAATGCGAATGTGGAACGTAAGTGATTAGTTTGTGATATAACGTCTATGGAACCAATGTTTAAAAGTACGGTTTTAAAGGCAACAAGATGAGGCACAGATGGATCAGAATGCTAATTGATGTAATCCAGGAAGATAGAAAGAGAGACAGATTCGAAATCATTCGGAAGCAAGCCACATTTTTATGGTCCTAGTAAACATAACTGATACATGGATTTGAACCAAAGAAATTAATATAGGAGACATTTTTGCCATCAATTATTTTTTCAATTTGTGTCACCGCAATATATATTATATACATATTCGCAATCTGTCAAGAAATCCCAAAAGAGCACGAACTATCATGATTCATGAGTTCATGACATGACACAAGCGGCGATCCCCAACAATAAACTCTCTCATAAAGATAATGGGATACAATACGTTTCAGCACACGCCAATCCACACGAAACTCAGACAGGTAAAATTGTTGAATAGAACCCCTGCCACGTCACTGGCATCCAACATTTGTTACTTGACTACTAGCTAAACTTCGCCATCTACAACAATGTCTATTGGGACCTTATAAAGGTCACATTATTTGATGGTTTCATTCGGTTGGTAGTACCATTAACTCCTGTCAAAACATTGGGTGCCGTCTTTTTGTAACGGTACATTGATACAGAGGGGTATAGCAGGGTGTATTAAATAATTCAGCGTGGTATTTGGGGGGCAGAATAATGGCGAAATGATGGAGTAATTGAATAGGTCTGCAGAGTCAATAGGTTTGTATCTAAGATGATCACTCCTAGGCCATGTCTAAGTTTATGTTAACTGCGTTGAAAGAAGTTGTCTGTAATTAGATCCTTATTTGAGAATAATGTAACACCATAAAGCTGAACATGAAACATAGAAAACAATAAGATTTCTACATAAACATAACAAAAAACACAATCAACATTACAAAAATGTTGTAATTTCATTACGAAGAAATCGCTAAATTCGAAAACACAAACCCCTATACAGGAAACTATCGACGTTTCCCAAAGGCATTACCAACGTTCACTAGGTCAACAGAAAAACGCAACATTCAACGTACAACAGCAAACAAAAATAGTTCAGTAAACACAGCCGACTCGTTAATGCCGTAATAGCAAAATCAGTTTGCCCATAGTTAGCCTAGAATCAGCGTTATTGGATAAAACTGTGCAATTTACCCTTACAATTGGAACCATTTGAAGTAATCATTACTGCGTATCCATATTCTATACTGTTATGCCAACTTCACTCTGTCCAGCTGCTGTGACCCGTGACGAGTGTGCAAATAAGCAGCAATTTTCGATGCAAAAACTACCGTTCTTGGCGACAAAATGTCATCTAATTCAGTTTCAGTAGGGTGTTTCTCTAGGATTTTTTTTGATACTGCCTTTTTTTCTATTTCTTCAAGGTTCTTACTTTGGCTCATGATATTTTTATAACGGCAGACGGAACGGCAAAAGTTATTAACGTAATATTTTAAGTATATTATTACTTACCTACTCAATTCCAAATATCAAAAAGCGTCAGTAAATACCAGACAGGTAACCGTAAAACTTTTATTTCGCAGCTGTTTCATAATGCTGCAAATTCAATTGCAAAAGGATAAAAGTCAATCAAATGAGCAATGAAAGGTTATATAACCGCTAATGAAACCTGGTCCCACAATGCCTTGGACCTTGACAGAAATAGAAACGTGGTTACGCGAAAAATCGTCGGAAAACGGTTATTTCTGCGAAGGCTAAGCGCGATCATGCGTAACTCCTTATGATATTGGCATAATTTTACATGACGCGGCACACATGAGCATCCGAGTATGAATTTTTCTTACGTTAAAGGCCACTTAACTGTTCAACTTCAAAGTTATTCTTATATCCAAATACCTAAGATCCATTGTGCAGGCTTTAATGTTTTAAATTTGCGGCATTTTGCTTGCGGAAGCAAGCATCTTCGTATGATTGCTACTTACAGTTTGTATCTCTTGTTGTGTGATTTTCAGCTTTATGTCCAGTCGCTTTGGGGTTTGTTTGGATCAGAATATTCTCTTGTATTCCTATGTCCCAAATCTCTGTTTTTAATTATTCGATTATGAAGTGTGATGAAGGTTAGTCCACACCTATTGTTCCGTTTTTTCTTCTTTTATTTCCGATGAATCGTCGATTGTGTACAAATAGGTTACATGAGCCTTGTGTCGATGCAAAAATGTCTATCGTTATATTATAACCACAGCTTCAAGAATATATTTATGCGTATTTTTTTAACAAGCGGTTGTAATTACTGATGATTAATGTTAATTATCCTTTAAATTGGCGTTGTTCTCATACTTTTGTGTTTTAATGAGGATTTCATAGAGCTGTAATGTATTGCAAATTAAGATAAAGTCGTGGCATACTTACATATTAAAATATTATATTATTTGGGTACCTACTTCTGCGTCTTAACATCTTCCCTTAGCCGTAGTTTGCCCTATGTTTCAATCTACTCGTAACTCATAAGACAATCGGTTCTAACAAAAACATCGCCATACAAAACTAAATGAGCCGAACCGAAATAGGAAATACAAAATTCCAGACGGAAGGATGATACCACCAAAAAACAAAAGACGCCCGGCCTTAGCCCAAGTCCGACGACCTTTCTAATACATTTATAATTAGACTGCCATGACACGACGCTACATTGGTAAATATAGGGCTATGGGATGACCGCTATTATCAACATAGAGTAAGACCGTTAGTTCGAGCTCTGTTGTTTCTGTGAGTGATCCTTCATATCATTACTTCTCTGTATTTTCTGTGTTTTGTCTTTTATGTGCAATAAATATATACAAATCGTATACGAATCATTACGACCACTGTGACGCAGCGATTGTGATTCGATTACTGGCTGGGTATCCTAGTGTGGAGCCAGATACAATGTAGGTGCCTGTATATAAGTATTTCTTTAAACGTTTATTATAGAGCCACACGCTTGAGTAATCCGGGACTATACCGAGATCTAAAAATGTCCAGTGTGAAATGTCATCATTTTATTGTGCCATTGACGCTAAATAACCAGGTGTTATGTAAATTTTAAAATGTAGCCCAACCAATCGATTTGTAGATTTATTTAATCTTCTTAAGACTGCGCCTTAGGCAAAACAACCTTTAGCAAAACACAAATCGCTCGGAATGACGAGCATTATTGCTGTATGTTTTTTCACTAGCTTGTTTATCACGAGTGTCAGCGTAACTTTGCTTTCACATAAACGTTATTTTATTAATTTTGCTCGTTAGAAAAGTCTCCTGAAGTTGCCGGTTTTATATGCTATTGATGTCCCAAATAAAAATAAAATAAACTGTCTGTCACAATGTCTTTTACAATTTCGCACGCAATATAGGTTTAACGATATCATAGGTTTAAGTTACCTAAATATAGAACGTCAACGCAAGCTTGGGTGCCACCCTTTTAGGGAAAAGAGAGGATATCTAAGTCTTTGGAACGCGCTTCCCTGCGCCATCAGGGACAGTCCATCTCTCTTCATTTTCAGAAATCGTGTAAAGGAGCATTATCTTTCTCTTTCATAAAGTTAGTAGGTATTAAATATGTATTAGGGTTTATTTATGTTAAGATATATATGATTAATATGTATTCATGTAGGTACTTAGGTATTTATTATATTCAGTAATTTAGTAATATAATTTATTTATATTTTATTTTTACTTTAGCACATAGGCCTACCCGTTTTGAGTTTTAAAATGTATCCTGTCCATCCTGGGTTTGCTGGAAGAAATCTCTTTTTAGAGATAAGCTTGCCTTTGTTCATGCCTTTTCTGTATTGTTTGTATTTTTATCTGATATGTGCAATAAATATATACGAAATATATACGAAATATCTATCTATGACTATTTCTGTTTTATTATATTCTCATATTACTTCATCACGCCAGAAAAGAATTCATCTTTATTGCCAGAACAAGCAGTTTTATCAAATAAAACCTTTTATGCATCAGGCCAATTTGTTCCCGAACGCGTTCGTTCATTCAAAACCGGAAAGAGAATAATGGTGGTTTCTCACATTTAAATATAATTTCTTTGGACTCTGATGAACATTTAATCGGGCTGTTTTAGTCGTAACATTTCGTTCCATCCCATTTCGGTCTCAATTGGTGAATGCCCTGTAGAGGTAAAACTGATACGGTTCGTATTTAAGAAAAATGTCCAGATTGATTCGCATTATTTCATGTCCAATTTTAAACAATTGGCGGAACCAACAGCAATAATGAAGATGAACGTCTGAGCTTTCCATAATCATAATCATATTATGATACTTAGCCCACATCAAGTCACTGCTGGGCTAAGGCTTTTTCTCTATAGCGCCAATCCGCCCAGTGCAGCACCAACCGCATTCATTGAAATCCTGTCGAATAATAGGCCCCGGAAACGATCAAGTAGCCCGACAATTTTTGATACTCGTAGCTTCGTGATTGAAGCGAATATTGATCGTTTACCGCGTAGACTTGACGCTACCGTCATGATCGCACAATTTACAGACATTTTGATGGACGGAAAAATCGATACAAGAAAGTATTAGAGATAAGCTCGCCTTTGCGTACGATTTTGTCATGTGAGTACAATAAAGAATTGACGAATAAAAAAAATACGTGACTGTGGCGTGCCGCGTGCGCACTTGAACTGACATAACGGCACCATGCGTTAATTCACCCATCGGCATCGTGCCAAACTGTCAATCACGTGAGGCATGTCATGCCTACTTGGTCGTCTCCGGGGCCCATAACTCTGAACGCTTCCGTTAAACTATTCTCATGTTGGCGGAACTGTGCCTCAGGGAAAAGGCGTGAAGCTAAACCATATTTCCGTGCGATTGACAAAACATAGCATAGCGTCACGCACAACTGTGCCCACTCTGGCCAGTGATTCATACTCCATTTTGCGCGACAGGTATAGATGGCCGGAGCTATGGAGTATCGAAGGTTTCCTCACGAAGATTTCCATCACTGTTAAAACGTCCGTTTAACATACTTAATCGGTATTAAAGGCCGAACAATGTAGAACAATAGTCGTCAAAGCGAGAGGGTTAAGATAAATGACTTATCTCATTGGTACTCGTAGATTGTCTGCCCCGGGACTCGAAACTGCATCTCCTGCATGAGAGGCAAGCGTTGAAACCCACTAGACCATATATTTCCGTGTGAACTCACAAACATACTAATCAAGT
This sequence comes from Argyresthia albistria, assembly GCA_963457715.1. Lineage (NCBI taxonomy): Eukaryota > Metazoa > Arthropoda > Insecta > Lepidoptera > Argyresthiidae > Argyresthia > Argyresthia albistria. Next base: position 1,908,033 of record OY735270.1, on the reverse strand, counting down.
TTCCATTTCTCACCTTACACTTTAGTTAAACTATTCTACTAGCGGCTGATCTTCCACGTGCTTTGTTGATTGACTACTAGTCACGAGATAGCCTGACCTATACTGCAACTATGCAACTCTAGCCCTTATCAGCAGCTGTATAGCAGCGTTATAAGTGCGGTTTTCGTTTTCGTTAAGACAATGCGTGACAGGTTTTGTTGCATGACATCACGAAGGTGGTCCGATTCATTCACTTCTCGTCTGATACGTAGTGTTGTAGTAGGTTTGCATGTGCTCCTGTTGTTAAGGCCGCGGGGTCGTGGCCGGTTAATTAATCAAGGGCTGGAGGTGAACATTGGTTATGAGATGGGTGGAGAAGACGTCCGGTCAAAAAAAAACAAGTCCCAGAAGACCATAGAGTTTTTGATCGGTTGATAGTATTGAAATTGAAATTGTTTATTCTCCAACTTAAACCTATGATATAGTTAAACCTATGTAAATATATTTGAGGTATTAAGGTCTAGTGATAGGTATGATGCATTGATAGAACATTGAACATTCAACTCCTAAACTAGTGTAGTATGGTCAGGTTGGGCTGCGTTCGTGATACGGCGGATACCGAATTGTTATTATTTGCGCACTCGCATAACATCTTCATGCTGATTAAGAGCCCGACTAACCTTCAGCCGATAGAGTGCGTGGTATGCTGGTAAGTACGCGAAATAATCCTGTCATGTATTATTAAGGAGCTCCGCGGTCTAGCAGGTTTTGAAGGAGCTTCGTGGTCTAGTGGGTTTTGTTGTGCCGCTTGCGCGGACGTCCCGTGATTCGGATGACACATAGCTAGTAGGTCCCGGCTACAATCGCTACTTGATAGTATGTAGTAGTCGTAAAAACCAACCCGCACTGAGCTAGCTTGGTGGAGTTTGGCTCAATCTTTTTTGAATCCGGGTAAAGGCCTGTGCCCCTCGGTGGGGACATTCATGTGCTATATTGACTTTTTATTTTTAAAGGTATGTGCGACAATCGCCTATAGTCTCCTGTCCCCTAAATTGGCAAATTGTGAGGGTTTTGTTTATCTTCCAGTTTGTATTTGGCGTTGCCAACGCTATTTTGTGTTGTGTTATTATGTCTAAGAGGAGCATTTAATGCTGCAGTGCTAATCGAGGTAATAAGTAAAAACCCCAAGAAAATACGACTGAATTGCATACTGCACGAAAAAACCATAAACCTATGAGGCAGGCAGGGCCATGGACGAGACCTTTTTTTTTAATACGGTCTGTTATTTTTGTGTCCGACTCTCTCTTAATATGCCTAAGTACTCTCCCTATGTTTTCTGTAGATTTAGTTATTTACAGGATATTAGAATTTATACATTTCTTATACACCCTGCATACCATACCCATTATTAGCTCCCAACACGTAGCTACAGCACAACTATTACGAGTTTATAGAACGCCCACTGATGTCACCTATCATAATCGACCATCGATTATAACATAATCGAGTTACGATTTATCGAAATAATCGTCTATTGATTTATTCCACTCGCCACCTCCGCCACCTTTTGATACCCAACCCTATTATTTACGCGTTAGGGTCGGAATTGTGCGTATGATGGTAATTATTGTATGGGTACAAATTGTATGGTGGTTTGTATCAAAGCGCCGCATGCTCAGACCGAGTCCTGGCTTTGAATAAATCAACAAAAACGACGGGAGGCTATGAGTAATGTCTGTATGTACGATGCTTTGGAAGAACAGCAAGATACGTAGAGCTGATACAGGCAATGACTTCGGTGACTTAACGGTGATGGAAAACATCGTTAGGAAACCTTTATTACTCCATATAGCTGCGGCGATGGGCTAGCCCCCGGTCATTCAAAATGTAGTATCGAAACACTGGCTACTAATGGACACAGTTGTGCCTCTGCCTGCCCGCGTGGGAAAAGGCGTGACGCTTTGTCGTTGTTATGTCTCTGTGGCTTAGCAGTCGAGGCTTTGTCGTTGTTATGTCTCTGTGGCTTAGCAGTCGAGGCTTTGTCGTTGTTATGTCTCTGTGGCTTAGCAGTCGAGGCTTTGCCTCACAAGCAAGAGGTTTCGGGTTCAAATCCCGGCAGCGGAGAATGAAATAATGTTATTTATGTTTTAATTTTAAGCTACAGTGCAATAAAGAATATGAATATGTAAATCAGTTATGTTTGTGACGTTGCTGATTTTGATTACCACGAAGGAGGGTATCTTATTATCGATGGAGTCAGAAGCAACTTAATACCTAGGTCGGGTAAAAAGTATTTTCGTATTTTGTAGTGTATACTACTGTACTAAATATCTTTGGATGTATTGATTGTATCTGGCTGGTTTTGATGTCATTAAAAAGTTTATATTTCAAAAAAGTTCTTTGTTTTCTTGTCTAATGGAGAAATTCAAAACATTTTAGAGTTGTAGAAAAAAAAGGAAGACATGCAACGATGGCCGTGAAAAAAATACTATGATGTTTATGGCAGCAAAAGTAGCACCAAGTTGGTTTTGCATTTTCGATGTGGAAATTTTAAAGTCAAAGATGCACTTTTTTGTTCGACCCGTTGCGGTCTTCATACAAAATACGAAGAAACTTTTTACCCGACCTAATATATGCCTGTTTTGGTCACGGAGTTAGTCTTTTGCTACGGACTGTGTATATTTTGATTTTCTACCGATCAATATATTTTTTACAAGGAGTATTGGTTTTTGGGCTAGATAGAAAATAATAGACATGACATAATAAATATTAATAGAACAATCGTCAGGTACCATTTTATTTAATGATTAAATCATTGTATTGCTTTTGGCAAATACAAAACTGCATGGTCTTTACCATCTCAGCGCACAGAAATCCAAAGAGGGGCGATGGACTGAGTCAGTACGTCTCTCTTCGGTGTATTTCCTTAGACTTAAGTAGAAATACATAACAGTGTATGTATGTATTTTTGAGGCTCTGACATTTTAAAAGAGGTAAGGGAGAGTTTCTTGCCCTTCTTTGCTCCATCCCTAAGCCCACAACTTCCAAACAGGCAGTAGTATACAAAAAAATTAATAATTATATTGACGTTGACTAAGTAATCTGTATGATTTTATGGTCAGTAAAAAAAATTGTACTTTGAAAACTTTGAACATTCATAAATAGGTCGGCAATCCTACTCAACAATCCATCTGTCTCATCCTTATCTGGTTTGCTGGAAAGGATCCTTTACTCAAGATAAGCTCGCTTTTGTACACTTTTACCCTGTATTTTTGTCCTGTGTTTTTATTATTATGAATACAAATACGTGTTGTTATGTTTGTCATGGTTTTTATTGTAGGTTGTGTTTTCATGTGGTTCTCATTTTGTGTTTTCATATGGTTCTCATTTTTGTATATCTGAAATAAACATAATCGAATTTGAATAAAACAAACCATCTCCATCTCATCCCTGTCCGGTTCGCTCAGTTCAAGAAAAGCTAATGCGATCGTTTCTTGCGGCGTTGTAAATTATCAAAAACAAACAGCGCGCTTCTCCACTCCAAATATAATTTAGCCTTAACTAATGCTAATTAAAATAGATTACTACTCCACCACTCTTTGTTCTATGAACCGCGGCGCATCTTGACACAGTTCTTTTAAAGTCAGCCGTTTAGGTAATCTAAAAAGAATAAGTTTCAGAATTTAGCCTTGCGATGTTCTAATTATGATGACGATGAACCCTACGATACAGTCTTGCTTAGTGTGGGGATCACAAGTACTGCTTTTGTTTAATTTTAATTTTGCACATAAGTCTTCACATAATATTTAAGTTTGTTTGTTGTATTGTTTTTCTTTTCTTTTGTGAAATAAATAAATATTTGATTTGATTTGATATTATCATCTCGCGTTTTCTATCTGGCCTCTAGAAAATCAATTGACATCTCTTAATTTATGTTTCGAAGTATGTTGTGAGGAAGCGAGACATGTCTACCAAGATCCTAGCAGATGGAAGTCTTTGGGCTCTGCCTGCCCTTCTTCTGGGATAAGGCGTGAGCATCCAAGAATGTTCACTCAGTTTAATCAGAAAACAATAGTTTTCATATTCATATAATTGTTTTACACGAGTGTTTTTAAAAGTAATTGTAATTTGAATTTGAACCAATCGGGATATATCAAAATAAACATACTACTTGGGGTTAACCCCTTCTCTCTCAGAAGCACACCGCTCGAACGACCGAACAATGGAGAACTATTGTTATATACAGGGTGAAATTAAATTAGCTGACCATATTTTGAGGAATGATAGTACCCATCATTGTGAACAACTTTCCCTATTAAACATATGGTTGCAAATGAAAATCATTTTTCGTCCCCCAGTACATTGCCCCGATCAGCTGATTTCAAGTTACTATGGGAGACCCAAATTTTTTTTCGTTTGCCATATGTTTCATAGGGAAAGTTGTTTACAATGATGGGTACTATCATTCCCCGAAATATGGTCATCTAATTAAATGTCACCCTGTATAAGATTTGTCGGCGAACCAGTTAATTATAGGCATTTGTCATTTCGGCAGAAAAGAGGCGTGTCCATAATACTCCTCACAAACACACCGTAAGTGCTAATGGTCACAAACCTATCACCTCAGTTTAAGAGGTAACTATAAATCATAGTCCATATCAATTCAACTCAAACTGACCATGAAGCCACATAATAACTGCCACTTAGGACGCTCGTGACGACGTTACTGAGCATCGTAACGCCATCTAGCGGCTACTGTCTGGGTTGCGTAAGTGCAACATACTGTTTTTGTAGACTCTTACAGAACCAGACCACTCTTTCAGAAACCGGGAGTAAGATTCAGACAACTGAATCTTACTCCCGGTTTCTGAAAGAGTGGTCTGGTCACATATAACAGGCCATTAATCGAAAATTTATTCAAAATATGGCACGTGATCGGCTTCAGCCAATAAGTTTAACAATAGTTTAACAGGTTTTCACAGCTAATCTTAGTTTCGGAACCCGCGAGTTAGTGGTGTTTATTTTAAATAGGACGGAATCAAACAGCCAATTTTGTGAATTTCACATTGTAATATCTACTCATAATATGAAGGTATGTTGATTAAATGCCGCCAATAGCAAATTCCTAAAATTCCTATTTCGTGTAGAAGCAAAGTATGTGTTGAGGGATATTTTTTTCTAAATTCACCTTATACTAGCCCGTAACTTTGACGTTTAACCGGCTGGCTGCAGCCATTTTTTTTATTTTTTTTGTGAAAAAAAAAAATACATTAAAATTAGTTTGACAGTGGGTACCAACGTCAAAAATTAGACATTCATTGACGTCTTGGTACCCACTGTCAAAATAATTTTAATGTCTTTTTTTTTTTATAATTTTAATGTCAATATTGTTCCAAGGACTGGATTGTCCTTACGCTACCCAGCGTGTTAAATAAATTATGATCAAGTTTTGCCATATATCTTTAAAACGACAACAGCTCTGTTATCATAAATCACAAAATTCATATTTATGAACGTTCAACAAACCCTACACGATTTGATGCATGCACTGCTGAAGTATACCAGACATTGAACTTACTCGTCCAACTTTAGTGTCTTATGCTAATTTTACGGTGCTTCTGTTTTAATGCTCACTTTAACGATTTTAGTGCTAAGCACTGGTTGAGCATTCGTTCAGGTTATATCCTTTAGGTTGGCCCTGGCAGAATACCAGCGTCACAGATTCGTCTGTGACATTGCTGAGTCAGGGCCATTTCACTGCCGTGGTACAGTCACATAACCACACAGCTGTAGGTACCTACTGTTTTTTGTTGTTATTAATTATGTGTGTGTACCATGTCAAATGAATAAATGAATTATCTATCTATCTATCTATCTTTAAGTGCCCTAGATAGAACGTAAGTTGACACTAAATATCGAATGAACTTTGACAACTACATCTACATTTGATTTGTACATCTCCTGATAGAGATAATAAGCTCGCCTTTGTACATTGCTTTTCTTTTACACAGGGTTATTTTTGGACCCCTAGCAAAAATTAACTATTATTTTAGGTATAGCCTGAGTGGGTCAGCTGATTTGTATGGAAAAGTGAAAAATAAAGTTGCCCTGATCAAATAAGTTTCTTAGTGAAAGTTGTTCAGAATGATGTCCCTATATTTTCTGCATTCTGTTTTGTGGAACTCCAAACCAGAGTACAAAAGAAATTATAAATTACAAGTTGTCACGGATTTATTCGATCTCGTTGACATTCTAGCTAGTAGCTCTAAGTAGTCGACTTGCTATTGAACTATAGGAACTAACATTAATGTAAGGTAAGTCAGTAAGTTTCGTGATCAGAAACGATATGAATAAATCAAGTACACGTGCAATTTGATATGTCTGTGATGAGCTGAACTAAATAATAGAAGGTAATTTTCCGATTTATTTTCTCAATATTAGAGTTAGTTTCTCCTTTAAAGTATGCCTATTGCCTAGCCTAGGGTTGATTTATCAATCCTCAAATAACGATTGTTATCGAGGAATTGAAAACTTAGTCGTAAGCCGGAGATATGCAAAATATTGTATTTTAATATCCTTTTTAGGGTTCCGTACCCGAAGGGTGCCAAACGGGACCCTATTACTGAGACTTCGCTGTCCGTCTGTTTGTTTGTCTGTCACCAGGCTGTATCTCATGAACCGTGGTAGCTAGACAGTTGAAATTTTCACAGATGATGTATTTCTGTTGCCGCTATAACAACAAATACTAAAAAAAATTATTAAGGGGGCTCCCATAAAACTAACGTGTTTTTTTTTTGCGGTTTTTTATAGATAATGGTACGGAACCCTTCGTGCGCGAATCCGACTCGCACTTGGCCGGTTTTAACTTTTCAAGTCGATCGATCGATACCCACTTACTGGATACTACAGTCTATTCGTGATAAGAATGCAGTGAAATTTAAATTTAAATCTGTTAACACACACTCTCAGGACAGGACACAACCTTCGCGTTCGAAAATTTGCCTTCAACTGGTCACTGTGAACTTGGCTTGATAATTGGAAACGATTTGATTGGTTACGGGGCGTGGCTAGGCCGCCGGACGGTGATTACTTTATTGCATTCTTATCGCGAATAGACTATAGATCTGTGTAATATACATCTTACGTTAAATAAACCTCTTAACATACAAAGGTACCTACTAGTTTGAACCTGTTTATTTAGTTCAACAAAAAATCACAAGCTTCTAAAGCGATAATCCACAAAAACCAACAGGCAATCTGACCGACAAATCTCCGAAAAAAAATGTCCCCGACATTTTCAGGCTTAATTTTATAATAGGGAATGGTAAAACCTATCGCTTTGGAAGGCAAGCGCGCTCCGCATCCGTTGCTACATGCTAAATAGGGTTGCCAGATGTAGACCAAACTTATCCGAAGAACGCTTAGACTAATGAGTCGTTTGAAACAAATTAAAAAATCGCCTAAGTGCGAGTCGGACTCTCACGTGAAGGGTTTCCGCACCATCACACAATCAAAGTACAAAAAACAAGTATCTTGTGTGGGGACGCAGTAATATTTTTATTTCAAACTAGTTCAGTAGTTCAGTAGTTTTTAGGGTTTCGTACCCGAAGGGTGCCAAACGGGACCCTATTACTGAGACTTCCCTGTCTGTCCGTCCGTCCGTCCGTCCGTCCGTCCGTCCGTCCGTCCGTCTTTTTTGTCACCAGGCTGTATCTCATGAACCGTGGTAGCTAGACAGTTGAAATTTTCACAGATGATGTATTTTTGTTGCCGCTATAACAACAAATAAAAAATAAAAGAAATTTAATATTAAGGGGGGCTCCCATACAATAAACGTGATTTTTTTGCTCATTTTTGCTCAATATTGATAATGGTAGCAGGTAGACGCTTAAAATGTTCATAATATATTGAGTATATTAATTACATAATAAATAAATAATTAAATTAAAATTAAATTAATATTTAGGGGGGGGGGGGGCTCCCATACAACATGTTTTTTTTTTGCGGTTTTTATAGATATTGTTACGGAACCCTTCGTGCGCGAGTTCGACTCGCACTTGGCCGGTTATTTATTTTTAGTTCAGTATTTTTTTCTCTCTACCGATTACGGTTCGTGAGATAGAGCACGCTGACGGACAGACGGACGGACAGCGTAGGCTTATAGTAATAGGATCCCATTTTGGCACCCTTCGGGTACGAAACCGTAGTAAGTTATGATTTAACAAATTAAATCAGAATAATCCAGGGGCAGTGGAACGGTACAACAGCTGTATAGCTCTGTGCCTCTCAGCCGCTGCCAACCTTGCACAACTTTTTATTAGTAAGGGGATGAGCAAGACCGTTGAAATACAAATATAAATACAAATACAAAATCTTTATTTAACTGATTGGGTTGAATTAAACAAGTTGCTTGTGGACCCCACACTAGGTATCGATAGGTATCGAAATGTATCGATTGACTCTGTATATTGTCACATTTTCAACCAAGGAATAAACATAACATTATAAGCAATGTGCTTATGGCCCTACACAAGAATACCTCGTGTTGTGGGAACTAGAAAGAGCTACATCACAAACACGTAAACATTCAAAATCTGAAGATATTTTTTTGTTTTCATTATCCCCAGCCGGAAATAGAACCCGGGACTTCTCGCATGGTAGGCATAGCAACAACCGCTGCGCCACAGTGGCCGTCAATGGAAGGAATCACAGGAATCACACGATTTTCGATTCTGACTAACCCTAGCAACCCTGTGTATAACTTATGCTAACAAGGTCTGCCTCGCGTGACCAGTAACTTGTTAACTGGCCAATGTGTAGCCCAAGTCGCTACTGCTTGCCCAGTGGAGCTCGGATGATGTGACATTTTTACTTTTTGGACCGAATGGATATTTTACATGGGTTATTTTCACACTGTAAAACTGTGCTGTTGGCAAATGTCGTTAATAGTTTTATAGCATTAAGTTGCTGGGCAACATGGGGAGGCCATGTTGCAGCCACCATTCCCTGTCCTGGGCTTAGGTTATATCAAGAAAATCATAGTTTCCTGTGATACTAAGCCCGGGTCTCTCGATAGACAGATAAACCGTTAGTTAACTTTTTTTACACGGTTTCTACGTGTGAAATGTCAAAAGCCTCAGATAAACAGACCAGATAAACGCTATCTGAGGAATGAGAGAACGTCACTTAGTCGAAAGAAATTGCTGTAAAAGCTGTGATTTGTACAAATAAATGATATTTGACTGACACCCGTTTGTAGGACAAAAAAGTAGTCCTTGAGTTAAAAATAAAAGAATTTCAACTATATTGTTTCAGCATAAAACCACCAGCCAAAGACGGGGTGACCAAGAGTAACCCAAGCAAACGGCACCGGGAGAGACTAAATGCGGAGTTGGACACCCTGGCGTCGCTTCTGCCCTTCGAACAGAACATCCTGAGCAAGCTGGACCGACTCTCCATACTGAGGCTGTCCGTCAGCTATTTGAGAACGAAGAGCTACTTCCAAGGTATGTTGTCCTGGTACTTTCTTGCGAGGCTCGCCAACATTTCTAAAGATTTTTTTCAAGAACTCAAGGAAAGGTTGGCAAGGATTAGTTACAGTGATTCTGTTATCCTGGTAGTTAGGTAGATAGGTAGATGCTTTTAGGAACCTTGATTTATTTATCCAATATATTTCCTTGTCTATAAAATATACTATCATAAAGTACACAAAGCAGTCGTCAAACCAATTTGAATTATACCAGCGAACACACAAATATATCTTACTGCAGCCTTAATACAAAAATCAACAAATACGAACCGTTTATATTAAATACCAGCTCAAAGGGGCAATAAAATTGGCAAAGACCGAACACCATTAAATACGTGTCGCGAACATTTGTCGGTAACCGAATATCTCGAGTGATTCATTCGAATAATCGCTCGCATACCTTCTCATCGAATCGATACGCATACTGCGAGATCGAGAGATATTCTAATAAACGGTCGGGCTGTTACCGGTAGCTTTTAAAATGGAGCATACTTTATGTGTTACAATCTTGTACTGCACTAGGCTAGTACTATCTGGGTGCACGGCAGTGCACCACCAAGTCGAGCAAGCACAGCCGTACCATCCTTTTCTCGAAGCAATTCAGGCCATATTCGACCCCCCTAAAACTTCGTTGTGGATAAAACAAGAAGCCTGATTTTTCTGTTACTAATTAGGCCTTATATCAACACGATATATTAAATTTTTTATTCAATTTGAACCAGTAGTTTAAGAATTGTAACATGTCAAAGTTTCCTCATTTTGTCACTGACTGACTGACCGATCATCAAAACTCCCAGGCACTTCTAGCAGACATAGAACCTTCAAATTTGGGATATAAATAGTAATTAGTATTCTTATCAAGGGAAAACTTAAACATTTCAAGCTTATGTTATAGTTTTCCAGAAAACCCATCTGCATCAATAACTTTGTAATCTTATATAAAATGTATAGGATTACAAAGTTACATTTGCAGTTTATGAATCATTGAATGCCCCTAGGAAAATATGCTTTTACAAACAAGATTCTATAAACATATTATGTAATACATACATAATATCACGCCTGTTTCCTAGAAGAGGGATACGTACATCCACCAGGGACCACCACTTACCACGGTCCAGGCATACATCCCTCGTTTCCTTTGGTTACCATTATGCTTAAATTATATATTACTAGCTGACCCGGCAAACGCTGTTTTGCCATATAAATAATTATAACACTTAGGGGTATGAAAAATAGATGTTAGCCGATTCTCAGACTACGAAGACAAACACTGTGACACGAGAATTTTATATACAGGGTGTAACAAAAAGGGTTTAACTCCCGAATGTATGTGGTTACTATGGGACCAACTTGATCAGAGCAACTTGATTTTTCACTTCTCCATATAAATCAGCCGAGCGCCCAGACCGAAATGTATGGGGAAGTGAAAAATCAAGTTGCTCTAATCAAGTTGGTCCCATAGTAAAAGTTGCTCAGAATGATGTCCCAAACCACATACATCCGGGAGTTAAACCCTTTTTGTTACACCCTGTATATATGTATGATGTACATTCCCGACAAAATGCTTCAAATATAATAAAACTATTCAATCAATAGAACAAATTGCGTTCTAATGCGACGGGAGTGGTAGCAGATTAATCCAATTGCTCGATAGATGGCGCTGCCTGTATTTTAACTCACGCTATGGTTTGAAACCGTCGCTAGCTTAAGTAGCGGAGTTGCTCGCCAGCGATTTCAACTAGTTGTTGATAATTTTTGTATCTGCATTAATTATTATATTTACTAACTATTTGGATTTGTTCATCTAGCACATTTGCCAGAACTAGTAGTCGCAATGGATTCGGAAATAGTGTATGTGAATGACCAACCATGCCCACACCGGATTGTACGGATACCTGGCGATGGGTCGTGTTTGTTTCATTCTTTGTCATTCTCTATGTATGAGAATATTGAGTCGTCGTATGAGATTAGACTTGCTATAGTCGAGTATGTGGTAGCACATTGGGAAGAGTTCCAAGTTTATACTTGTGACGAGCACGGAGACCCCTACATTAACGCTATGTTTTTTATTGTTATTGTAAAAGTACCAAAGGTACCAAATTTTAAAAAGTAGAACTTTACAAAAAGAAGTGAGATCCCATCAAAAACATCCTGTAAAAAATACCAAGTCTCGCAGCTCTGTGATTCTACCGTAAAAAGTTGTGAGATCCATGTTATACCAAGTCGGTTAACTGATTTAGTCCCTACTTAAGGGGCCTTCTGTCTTAAGTTAATACGTAAGATATTTTCATATCTATATTCAAATCTTTTACTTTTTAAATAAAAATATCGACTTGGCCATCGCATGAAGGCACAATGTATCTTCGAAATCATATCTACATTATATTAGGTTGTTTAGAGTATAATTGCGTTCTACACGATTAAAACTTGGTTCCAAAACTAATATATGTATACCTTTAACAAGCGGCAACAATAGAAAATGGAAGACTAGTGCAACAAAATTACTAATGCTCTAGTTATTTTCAGTCCATTAAATTCCAGTACCTTTCACTTCTTTATGCATTCGGAAGGAATTTGATGAAAAACCAGGTTTCTGGCTCTTAGTTCTGTGTGATAGATAACGTATTTGTATATATTTATTACACGATACATGACAGGACATAAAAACAGAAATAACATGTACCAAGGTCAGCTTATCTCTAAATAGAGATTTCTTCCAGCAGACCCTGGTTGTAAAGGACTAAACAAACTAAGCATGCGATGGCCAAGTCGATATTTTTATTTAAAAAGTAAAAGATTTGAATATAGATATGAAAATATCTTACGTATTAACTTAAGACAGAAGGCCCCTTAAGTAGGGACTAAATCAGTTAACCGACTTGGTATAACATGGATCTCACAACTTTTTACGGTAGAATCACAGAGCTGCGAGACTTGGTATTTTTTACAGGATGTTTTTGATGGGATTACTTATTCTGTGGCTAGGGCTATGTCATGGGAGGAGCGTCGATAAACTTATATAAAATCAACATATATTTGAAAAATGGCAAACCGAACAGGATGCGTATTTTCAGGTCCATTTGCATCAAAAACATTGATTGTGATTAGCGCGTTAATCACAATTAAGTTTGACACATTTCATACATTTTGGCAACTGCTAAATGGAATTCGGACGCTAATCGTAATTAAGTTTTTGGTGCAAATGACCCTAACAATATTATAGTATCTGTGCTTTTACTGAGCTAGAACTTTTTACTGTAGCAAACTTCTAGCGCTGAAACTATAATATTTATTTATTTTGGTTCACCAGATACGAAGATTATCAAAACTGTGAAATTTGTCCATTATAATATTTAAGAACAATAAGTTGACGCCATAACAAGTACTTAAGTCTTAATAAAACTCAAACGTATTACACGTTATCTTGAATGCAGGTTACATCAGCTATGCTCTGGCTGGAAGACTTTATCCATGACAAAATAAAAAATAAAACTCTGCAATGCAACAACCACCGTTACACCAAAACATTTCTCGCCACACTCCAAACACGACTCCCGCATTCGCTCCGACAAATAAAACAAAACAACAAATAACCAAACGATCTAATCCCGCTCCTCGATAAATTAACCCACAATTTACAGAACAAACACTACATATAATATAATTGGGCGCGTAAATCGTGACATACAAAAAGAGCAGCGGACAGGTACGTTTGCATACGCTACTAACGTAAGTATATATCAGTTAGTGAGTTATTAATGCCCTTGATAATTTTATTCTCGTTGGGTATCGAATATAAAAAACGGTGGGGGGCGAACGTGAAATGGTTTATTGGAGTTCGGGACAATTTAAAAAATGTATTGAACGTATCGATGGCGGTGATTGTAATTTGGATGTTTGTTTTTCCTTTATTTTTCCCTATAAGGAAATTAAAGTGTGTGAAAAAGTTGGTCGATGTCTCGCTGATTCGTATATTTCGTATATATTTATTGCACATATCAGAAAAAAAAACAAACAATACAGAAAAGGCATGAACAAAGGCAAGCTTATCTCTAAAAAGAGATTTCTTCCAGCAAACCCAGGATGGACAGGTTACATTTTAAAACTCAAAACGGGTAGGCCTACGTGCTAAAGTAAAAAATAAAATATAAATAAATTATATTACTAAACTACTGAATATAATAAATACCTAAGTACCTACATGAATACATATTAATCATATATATCTTAACATAAATAAACCCCAATACATATTTAATATCTACCTACTAACTTTCCCATATCTCCTACTCGTAAACCGCTCTCAGAAAATAAAAGATTCTGTTTGGACATCGCTTTGTGTCCACTTTTAGCCAGGTTTTCATTACCTTATTCAGTATTTCATGCCTGCTCCTTTTTGCAAGACAGGGGGTTAGCCCATCGCCACATCTATGGAGTATTAAAGATTTCCTTTGACAAATCTTACTAATACATGTTCAGCACCGGGATTCGAACCTGCATCACTCTCCTGCGGGAGAAGCAAGCCGTGAAACCCACTAGACCACGTCTCACTTATTTACGATTCACATATAGAAATAGTCATTATTTTTGTAACGAAGCTGTATCCAGTAGTGTTAAGTCTGTAGAGCTCGTCTAAGCTGAAATGACGCGCCCCACTCCTTGGTTTTGTATTTACTTGTCATACAAAACCATGGAGAGGGCGGCGCGTCATTTCAGCTTAGACGAGCTCTACTAAGACATGTTTTCGTTTGTTTGTCTAATGCGGCAATATGGAGTACCTACGCCTTCTTTTATTCACCAAAGGACAAATCGCCGTAAAACTCCAGGAGCTTCCACCAAAAGCTCGACCAATCGCCGAACATCAACAAAAAGCTGAAAGCCCCCCAACCGTTACCATGGCAACCGATACAGTCACCCTACTGAAGTGAACTTTAGCGCGTAAAAACCTTCCCGTGCCTTCCACTCCGTCGTACGGGGCTTTATCGATCGCAGCGCCCCCTATGCAAATCCGGGGAGGCCATCGATGGGGAATTGGAGCGATTTGGGTACCTACTTATATAAAACGCGTTTATAAGCTACTTGGCTGAGGTTTGCGGACGCATGAGGTTTGAGCGGGTTTGAAAATGCGTGCACTTTTGTTTTAGCTGCTTGAAACAATTAGGTCGCTATGGTCCTACCGTCTTTTAATAACCGGCCAAGTGCGAGTCGGACTCGCGCACGAAGGGTTCCGTACCATTATCTATAAAAAACCGCAAAAAAAAAACATGTTGTATGGGAGCCCCCCTAAATATGAATTTAATTTTAATTTAATTATTTCTTTATAAATAAATAATTATACTCAATATATTGTGAACATTTTAAGCGTCTACCTGCTACCATTATCAATATCGAGCAAAAATGAGCAAAAAAATCACGTTTGTTGTATGGGAGCCCCCCTTAATATTCAATTTCTTTTGTTTTTAGTATTTTTTGTTATAGCAACAACAGAAATACATCATCTGTGAAAATTTCAACTGTCTAGCTACCACGGTACATGAGATACAGCCTGGTGACAGACGGACGGACGGACGGACGGACAGACGGACGGACAGACAGCGAAGTCTCAGTAATAGGGTCCCGTCTGGCACCCTTCGGGTACGGAACCCTTACAACAGGGTACAGTGTGAGCTTACCTCTAAAAATATCGAGCTCCGAGATGTCACTTAGTGCAGTGGTCACAGTGGAACATAGGCTCGTAGTAATAAGAATAACTTGTATGAACAACTTATTATTGTCCTAAAGCCCGTGCCATAATCCCAAGAGATTATTTTACCAATTTAAACTAAAGGTTAAGTAATGTTCTACAACTTTATGTCAACAAAGTTTTCAAATTATTTACAATCCAAGGTATAAATTCCAGTAACAAGTATTAGTATGATGTTTTCTGCAAATTGATAGCTTAACACAAGCTCATTACAAGTAAGCGTCTTGCTGTCTACCGTATAAGGTTTGAGATTGAAACATTACTATAATAACGTCTTGATATTTAATTGAAAGAGAAATGCTTTTTTTTTTGCTTAGCAAGGAAATTAGTTATTATTTCTAGCCAAGAGCAAAAATAGTTATATTCCTTTATCGGTATGATGCGATAGTAATAAACACAGATCAAACTCTCTCATCGGAACTAGGTTTGCTGGAAGAGATCTCTTCGTATATATTTATTGCACATACTAGAAAAAACACAATCAATACAGAAAAGATACAAAGAAAGGCAATCTGTCTTAAAAAAGAGATTCTTAGAGATTTTTCTTCTTAGAGATAGACCTCCTAGGTAAGCTTCCAGCTTAAGCTGTACATGTTTTTTCCATGATTAAGTATTTGTATTAATTTTGTTTTTGTGTAGTAATTAAAAAAAAAGGTAAGTGAACAAAGGTAGCTAAGCTTCAAATATTTTTTCAATCTACCCTACTTTGGTCACAAATCTAACGACATGTTTTTCATGCCACTCTAAAAGGTTCGCGTTTTGAACACAGGGCTTTTATGTTGAAAACGTAAGTTAATTTGGCGTCGTAACGCGAGAGCGAAAAGGCAATGCCGGTGAATTACTCATTTAACTGATTTGGTATTTTTATGTTCAGAATTGCGGTACTGAAAACTATTTTGGTTTAATAAAGGATCCAAAACATTAGTTGTTACGATTATCGATCCAAAAGTCGAACAGACCTCAATAAACGGTCAAGTGCGAGTAGGACTACCAAGGGCACCGATTACACTAGGTGATTGTTTCCTAGTAAATGGTGTAAGGTTTCTACAAAAAAAAAATATGTCATCAATGTAAACCAAGTTACATATTTTTGCAGAAAGGCAGAAATTTACAGTTTTCTGATTATTCTTGACCTATAAGACCCGCTTGATGTCAAATTTAATGATTCTAGGTCAACGGGAAGTAGGTACCCTATAGGTTTTCAGTCCACCGCGATAAATAGTAAAATAAAAAAATATACAGCGTTTGATATGTCCAGTTCCTGTAAAATATGAACTTCCTGAGATAAACGCTACATAAGGAGTAAAAGATCGGCCCTAAGTCAGATTTTTGATTCATGAATACGACTCTACATTGTCCAAATAACCGGTAAATACCAGTTTTTCATTTTCCCAGCAACATTAAGCGATCATTGCTTGCTATCGTGCTGTGTTCACAAACGACTTTCCATTTCTAAACTCAACTTTGTGATGCCAATGATGGATTACCATGCCTTATCTGAGATTATTGTTTTCGTGAAACACTCCAGCGATGGAAAAAAATCTAATTTGTCAAATCGAATAGTGCTCTTATCGGACTGACGTTAAATTGATTTCAGAATGAGCACGGCTTTAGATGGATTTACGTGTTTTAGGAAAGGGGGTGTTTTTCATCACGTTTAAGTACCTATAATTAAGTTGATCATTATACATACATGTACATTCATTGGGGCTCTGCATGGCGATAACCTGATTGCTGACAGTAACAGGTCGTTTATTATTCAAATAAGTACTATATGAGTTCATGGTTAAAATTGGCCACAATTGTGCCTCTGCCACCCCGTATAGGAAAATGTAGGAACTGATAATTCGGACTTAAAAAAGACATGTAGGTATGAAATCAAAATCGCTTTTTCAAAAACTTCCTGTTTCAACGTAAATTGGTGGTACATGGACAATTTATACTGGCATATGAAACGTATGACCAAATATTAGTATAACAAAGGAAGTAAATAATTTTACTTGAGTACGTCATTCTTCGAGGGCTAGGGTAATAGAACCTTGTAAAGGGCAACACAGGAGCAACCCTTTCCGCCCTACGTTGAGCACTTTAAATATAAATAAGGCTGCCTCGACTAACAGTTATATATAAGTACATGTCTCTATTGTTTAGTAGTTGGTAGTTACTCTGTGTTACAACAAAAACAAATATAAACTTAGAGCTGTTGTACGAATAAATAATTAAAAGGTTGGTTCGTGCTAGCGTAGAATAGAGTCATGCATGATTCCTTTTTATTTTGCATAAGAAAATACATGCTTATATTTTGAGCTACAGTGTTTAGAAGTCAGGAAAATCATAGTTTCTGCTAATGCTAGAATCCTAGTTATCTAATATACATGAATTTTGTTTGTATAAATATTTTATATATATTTTATCTTTGTCACGAAACCATGTATGTATTTACCTAAAAACTTTATAGAAAAACCAACAAAATTATGCTAAAGACCAACTCAGTAAAAGCCATCCAGTATTTTATTACTCTCCCCAAAACTACACACGGCTTTGTCAACAACAACAAAAAAAACTTGGAACCAATAAAACGCGCACAAAAATACGCAACAAGAGCACCCTTTGTACCTACACAGGGGCGCACAAAAATGACGAGGGTAGTTCGAAAATTTGCCGTCTTATAATAAACATCCCCACCTTCTTCTGCCGCACTATTCAGCCTTTGTGGTTATACTATAAGGGTGGTTATCCCGTGCAGGACGAGCACGGATATCTTTGGGGTGTAGAGGGGTGGGGTGGGAAGGGTGAGGGCCGAAACAAACCTTAATGGCGGCATTGCGTGTCAGAATTTTGGCAGTGACCCGTCTTTGCCTATGAAAGTGAAAATATTTGTGCGGAGCTGCGTTTCAGGTTGAATAATTAAATTGGTGACTGCAGAATCACAACGAGCTTCCTCAACAAAACATAAACATTTAGATGTATATACAGGCACAGAATTGCTTCTGGCCCCACACTAGGAAACCCTGTCTCGTGGTTACTAGAAACAGCATACGGCTTAAACAAACATCCAATAACTGGGGATTCAAAGCCCGCTCGCTTTTTTGAGTGACAAAGCCTTTAACCGTAAGGCCATAGAAGTAAGTTATTTAACCTTTACCAGAATTAACTTTTCTGTTCAGTACTGTTAATAATCGGAACAATAACAAATGTTATTATGATTACAACAATAAAAGAAATATGTAGTAGCGCTTTGAATTAAATTACAAGAAAAAGTTAAGAATGATGCTACATATTGTTATAATATTTATTTATCTGGTAACACTAAACACTACCCGTTCATAAAAACAAAATTTGGTAGAAACTGCTCCAACTATATCTCCAGGTATGCCGACATAACGTTTTTATAACAAAATACGTACCTACCTACTAAACGTTATTTTGGTAAATAATTTCAGTAGGACTAATTTGCGTATATTTTCACCAAACAATGGTTTGTATTTGGGCTATTATAAAGGGATTTATTTGGTCAATTAATCTACGGTTAGACGTTGAAGATAACAACTGGAAATGCTATTTCCGGCTAATAAATCATTTAATTTATCGGTCTTACAGAAACGTCTTTAAGTTTTTTTTGGAACTTATATATTTTGAATGTCTTAATGTAGTTGTTGTAGTTCTGCTGAAGGTTGAATAGTTGAAGGTGGATCGCTGGATCGCCCGATCCAAGATCGTTTGGTCGTTTGGTGTGGATCCAGCCATCAGCTGTTTGGTTGAAGCGCGTTGTGCGCGGAAGCTGCTATGTCAATGTGCCATGTTTATTGACACTTTTGTGGCTGACATGACATTTTTTATTAACTATTTGCTATCATAGATGTTTCACATTTTTAGATTAGCAAGTAAGGGTCAATTTCACATGTTAAAACTGCCTACTACCACGACCGACACCTACTGGACATTTTGGAATGTTATAATTTTTTTTTTTATTTCAACTATAGGTTTGACAACATTGACAGAGCTCAGCTGCCGCTCCGGGTAATGTGCTGATGTACATAATAACTTGATTTACCTAAAAAATAATAGTCGAGTCAGTCGATACTGATTAATTATCATCGATATCGGCCACATCACTGTGCAATTTCGTCTGAATCTTTCTTACTTCTTACTTCCTGCGGCGCTATAACCCTTTGTGGGTCTTGGCCTCCTCCACGATGTTTCTCCACAGGTCTCTGTCCCGTGCCTCTTTCTTCCAAGATGTTTTCTTCTTCATTATCTTTAAGTTTTCCTCAATGCAGTCAAGCCATCTCTTCTTCGGTCTGCTTCGTGGACGTTTCTGTTGAGGTATCCAGTCAGTCATGACCTTTACTGCTCTGGTCTCCTCCATCCTCTCAATGTCTGTCTCCTCTCCTCTGTCTCCATCTCATTCGTCTGAATCTGGCAACCCTTTATCTGTCATTTTGTTGTCAACGTTCTCTCACGAATATCGGAGCCTGCCATAGGGTTATTCAGGTAGATTTTTCAAAAATACATAACATAATGATGTGAATTAATGTAGTGAACATCGACCAAGTTCTTGCACCATTACAAAGTGGCTGTCTTTCATTTGATCTAAATCAGCCTTCATTAAAGACCATATTAACGTATAACCGTAATACACGTGAAACTCGACAATTACACAGCTTTCCATACGATTTTCAACTCTAATCCTACAGAAAAACACGTCGTAGGTGCAGTGTTAAAAACTATCCCTTGTTTTTTAATTATTTTACTCAGCTCACTTTTATTATTCTAATGAAATAAGCGGTGGAACCATCAACAGCAAATTTGCCTTATATTTGAACTGTATTCACAAGCATTACGTGCGGATTTTCAAAAAGCTGTAAGGTTGGATCGTTTTCAGTAGTACATGGTGTCATATCATAGTTGATTAGCATAAACTCATTATGAGGTCGGCTTGTCAAGCTGGCAGACATAAATAAAGTTAATATGTAATAAAGAATAATATTATTTGACAGAAACGCTCCCCCTCGGGTGTGTTACAGCCTATCTTCTTTATGGCCTGGAATTTTGGGTTGAACTGGGCCCTATATCTATTAGCTTACTTTGTTGGACATGAAGTTACATGGGAGCACGCCGGGATAGCGAATCCTATAGAGAAACTGACTCAAACAAAGAAAACTTAATACTTTGCTGACGTTTCTTCGTTACGCTTATAACTCAACATTTTTAAAAATCGGTTAAAAGAACACTATCTTTCTCTACCTTAATACCATATTTAAGTTTATTTGTATTTGTGTATTTTTTTTAATATTTTTTTAAAATATTATGTATGGTTTTTATGTATTGTGTGTACTTATTAGTAAGTAGTCTATTAATTTAATATTTATCGTTGTGCACATATGTAGGTCAATCTTTTGTTAAATAATACTGTCCATCCTAGGTTTGCTGGAAGAGATCTCTTATTAGAGATAAGCTCGCCTTTGTACATTATTTTTTTCATTATTGTCTGTATTATGTTTTTGTGCAATATAGTATAAAGAAAGTAAGTAAAGTAAGTATCGAAGCACTAATAGTAGATTGTACAACAAGGGCATAAAACGCACCACTTCATGTCGAGGGTAAAATGGGTTTTATGTACGAGTTATACACTCTGCTTTTCACTTCGATTGTGAGGAAATTAAACAGAAATATTGCAAAAAAAGTAAATATTATGAAATAATTGCAAATTGAAATTACCGAGAAAAAATAAGGATTTCCCGCCATTAAACTTTTTTTTTTGGACGTGCCTCCGCAGCCGGCTCTGGCCGCCGGCAGTGGCACTTAGCATAGGTGTATGTGGCTGTTTACCTGACGACCTTTGTCTTGATTTAGACGAAGATTTTACTTTATGCTCTAGAACATAAAATTTGATTTTATGCTGGCTATACCCGACATACTCGTAAAGACGAACTTTACGAGCATGAGAAGTGAAAACCGATTTTGATACATCATGTCTAGGAACTGTCGTAGGGATGCCTACTACCATCATCGTAATCCTATTTATATTCGTTTGACATACAGACAGAAGTTTCAAACTTATAACAGTCCTCGTTTTCGTCTGGCATTGAATTACTTTATCTGCATAATCTCAGAAATTAAATCAGAGTTTTTAGGGTTCCGTACCCGAAGGGTGCCAAACGGAACCCTATTACTGAGACTTCGCTGTCCGTCTGTCCGTCCGTCCGTCCGTCCGTCTGTCACCAGGCTGTATCTCATGAACCGTGGTAGCTAGACAGTTGAAATTTTCACAGATGATGTATTTCTTTTGCCGCTTTAACAACAAATACTAAAAATCAAAAGAAATTTAATATTAAGGGGGGCTCCCATACAACAAACGTGATTTTTTTGCTAATTTTTGGTCGATATTGATAATGGTAGCAGGTAGACGCTTAAAATGTTCACAATATATTGAGTATATTATTTACTTAAAAAATAAATAATTAAATTAAAATTAAATTAATATTTAGGGGGGGCTCCCATACATTTTTTTTGCGGTTTTTTATAGATAATGGCACGGAACCCTTCGTGCGCGAGTCCGACTCGCACTTGGCCGGTTATTAGTTTTCTTTTACTACACCAACAAACTGAAGCCTAGCGTTACGAGAACAGAAAAAAAATGTGCTTCGTATTTGTATTTACCACCCTATCGAACATCATCATGATGATTGATCATCATAGCATAGATCACTGTCCGACAGTAGAATACGAAGTAGGCTGGCGTCAGGCTGGCGCTTGTGAATTGCGATTCCGGTTTTAGTAGAATACCAAATGCGTCGTATTGAAGCTTGTGCCGGGCTTGTGGTATGCTTGTGTACAGTAGAATTCGGGCCCTGGTCTGTTTAGACAAATACCGTATTACTCGCAAATCAATTATCTCTTTCGTAAAATGTGCCCCTCTCCCACTCCATTTGCGAAAAGACGAGTAGCTTCTGCACGTAATCCATTTTCGAAGTATTTTTTAACCTATCTGCTATCGTCTATTGCATGTCTTACAAAAACCGTGTAAAGATAATAACACAGCGGCGCTACGTCAATTGGTAGTCTATTTCACTGAAAAACTCTAGTACCCATAATACAAAGTGTTTCTAATGTCACACCATTGGATATTAATTACGTAAATAGAGTAATAATCATCGACAGTCGGACACTGTATGGACTAATGGATATATGGACTAACAGCTACCCGCAAAGGGATCGCTGAGATATTGTATGTATGTGTCGCTGGCCGCTCGCGGAATCGGGCACATCATGATGTGCCCCGCCATTTCATGATATGCCCAAGCAATTACTGGGCACATCATGATGTGGCGGGTTTTAAGGAAAACATGTCTTTTTAAAAGCATTTTTATTCAGCACTACGTGATGTTTTTTGTGTTATACATGTCAAACGAACAGGAAGTCTATTTGGGGGCTTCGCTGCACTCGCCCCCTTTAGTCTTCACCTAAGCTACCGCAGTGTTTGCCTAAAAAGATTTCATCGTTTCATGATATTTCACGTTTGTGATGTGCCCAATTCTACGATCGGCCACCGACATATGTGAATACTTATCAGTGTTTTCGGAATCAAATCTGCAATATAGATAGTAATTTAAACACACACAAACACATACATATCGTCACGGCTTTTCCTATACGGGGTGGCAGATGCACCATTGAGTTCAACCTAACCTATACGATATCGATATACGGATATCGAATCCTATATCTATCCGTGTATATGTGATTTTGTATGGGAATCACTCGATATAGGTGTCGATATCCGTATATCGAATGCGCGAGAATCATACCTACTGATGTGTCGTTCCCGGCAATATTACGATTTGAAGTAACGGCACATCTATCAATCATACCCCAGATATCCACCGATCGGTACCAAGTCGTCAGTCCATCTCTGCCGCCACCAATACATATGTGCCCGTAGTTTTCTCCGCCTTGCGCACTGCCGCGCATACTTTCTAACATAATTGCCCACCGCAACGGAGTTATGCCAGATGTGGCCATTCTGAGGATAAAAACGCCATTATGAAAGTCACTCAAGGCCAATTAGAGCGTTCGGCATTGATAAATAGCGACTTTTCGATGTAATAGATATGTAATTGCGAATAAAGACGTGCTGTTGATAGTGATATTTTGATTATGTTTTAGGTTGAAAAAGTAAATAATTACAATGAGTAAGACTCAAGACATCACATGTCGGTTTATTACTAAAAACTGATTATTGAGCTAAACTAATTAGTCTATTTAGCGATACGACAGTTCCGTTTGTTCTTAAACGATCGTCGTGTCATGTAGTTAGTAGAAATAAAAATTCTTGAGGTAAAACATAACGAGGAAATCTTCAGTCTCCATAGCCAGATGTCACAAAATGGAGTATCGAATAACTGGATAAAACTAGCCACAATTTATTAAATGTATGGGATACGACGTGATGCTCTTTAGTTATGTGTTTAGACAACATATTTTTAAAGTGCGATCACACTTTGTCTTCTAAATGGCTTATTTTAATGGGCTTAAGTAGCATCAGAGATAAGTAGGGACCGACCGTGTTCGATGACCGAAATAAGTTGATTTTTAATTTCAAAAATCCCCATTTTCGAATGTCCTTATATTTTTAGAAGTGAAGTAAGAATTTAAGTTGCCATGTTGATGTTGACTTTGATAAATTAAAAACCTAGACAGTTATGGCATAAGACGTTGTGGTACAAGCCCGCAGGGTCATTTTGTATGGGAATCACTCGATAAATAGGTGTCGATATCCGTATATTAAATGCGCGAGATCCATACCCAAGATCGCCAAACCAATATTAAAATACGCAACCACGGTTCCTCGAACGCAACTCGCATTAACTCCAATCTCGAACAACCGCGTCTCGCTTGTTTAATTCCAGTTTATCAGTGACATAGTGTTGCTCTCGACCCGCTACCTGTTATGTATGGGGTTCGGAAAATAAGTGCGCGTTGACTAAGGTGAGGCGTAGAGGTGACCGGCTTTGCTGTAAAATAAAAGTAACAGTAACACCTGGTTTCCGAAAGAAAAAAATGCTGTAAAAACTTGTTAAAGTAATTACACCCAATCACGTGCCGCTATTTTGAATTAATATTTGATTGATTGTCTGTGATATTTGTCCACTCTTTAAGAAACTAAACGGATGCAAGAATACAAATAGAAATTCAGTATTGGCACCAAATATTTTTTCCAGACGTCCAGGCAGGGCCTGTATGTAGAAAACCAAGAAAAGTGAGCATTAAACTTAGCAAAGCTTCATGCATTTTCCCATTGGAGTGACAGAGGTAAAAGTGTGCCCTATTCAGCCAGCAAAGCGAACATTTAATTAAAAAACAGTTTGTAATAAAAAAAAACATTAACAAAAAGTTTAGTAGTTGTAATATAAAATGTTTTGGCTAAAAGTTGGAACAATTGGGTTATGTCCAAGTTAATCAAATAAATCAAGGAACAAGTCTGAAGTTAAAGTATTATGTACTTACCAAATAGCTTGATAATCTTAGAATTGTATTGTACAGTTGTATTTTTAAAGTAAATTTGGTGCAAAAAGAAGACAGAATTTGATGCCACTCGCAACATGACGTCACTTTTTGCTTATTTCTGAAACTCAGGAACAAATTCACCGTTTTGACAGTTCCTGAAAATTATCCTATTTTGACTACCAGAATACAATCAATCCGCTCTAGTGCTTCTTAACTCTACACGCTAATGTCTCACTCATCGCCGGATCAGCTCATAAATCCCAGCTCATTTGAATGTGACCGATTGTGATCGACTGCCCCCGCGGGTTCGACCACTACATTCAATTTATGGCCTCCTGGTACTTTCGGATTTATTTATTTTTAGCACAGATTCGTACAAAAAGTATGGAGTCACGTAATTTTTCATACGGAATTGCAGTGGCATAGCTATGCCTACTTGTAACCAGATTTTCAGTACACCATTGCATGACTCAGTGGGCTAAAAGGGAAAGATATGATTCTGACCATTACTTGAATTTTTGAGCTCATTTAAATGTGACCGATTGTGATCGATTGCCCTCGCGGGTTCGACCATTACATTCGATTTATGGCCTCCTGGTAAGGGAACTTTCAGATTTATTTATTTGTAAAACAGATTCATATAAAAAATATGTGTCACGTCCTATCCCATACGGAATGCCAGAGGCATAGTTGTGTCCACGTGTAGCATTAATTCAGCGCTTCATTTTGCGTCATATAGGAAATATATTACTCATTATAACTTTGATTTTGAGCTCATTTGAATGGGGCTGATTTTACCAAATATTTGTGTGTCCTGGTGACATTCGATTTTTGACCTCATGTTAAGGAGACTTTTATTTTTTCTGGGATTTAGTAAGTATGTAAAATGTACCAAAATTTACCATTATGAATAACACTTTACACTTTTTACTTTTACTTACTTAGTTATTATGGCACATTTTTGCACGCATAAACCTTCTCGCACGACCGTCTATTGTCCTCTATTGTTAGTTTGTAAGGACCATAGATAATCAGAAAAGAAGATGCAAACTCTTTGGTAAGGACGGACTGTACCTGCGATACGACTAATGGTCTGCCAGAGACAAAATACTTTACGCTTGGTGGAAACATAAGTCTGTTGCTTTTTGTAGGGTTCCGTAGGTAGACATTATGTGATTTTGATAAGGGTTGGGAATAAATAGAAGAATAACATTGTCAGACTATCAAATGAAGATAGAGTGTCTTGAGTTATTCTAAACTCAGCGATCGCTAAGAAGAATGGTCCAAGTTTGATTCTTATTTAAACAAAAGGCTTATTTAAACAAAATATGAGTTATTTCAGAATACGTTTAAAACTCAGACACTTTTACTAGTTTATATTTATTTGACATTCATACATGACATGACAAAAAATAATCTTTCACGCAACTTTAAAAAGTATACATAGTTTCTTCCTAAACTGAGAGGAACAAGATGTTTTTATCTTATTCCCGGTCAATAAAACTCATGTTATTTGTGTACAAATGATACGGAACCCTAGGCCAACAAATCCAACTCTCGTTTACCTTTGTTTTGGTTTATTTTCATTCAGAGTTGGAATTTAATTAACATTTTAATTATCTCACGGTAGCAACTTTGTCGTTGAATTGATACGGTTTTCTGGTGAATTATGTGTCTTATTTTAAAAGTTTTACATGCCTACATACAGGATGGGTTTTAATTATGCGAATGTAGTTAGTGAGGATATTATTTAATAAATTTCTCGAATGTTGGGCTGAAAAAATGTAGTGCTCTTTCTTAGAAGACGGAAGAAGCAACATACTCATATCAAATTAGTTATTTTTTTCACATTTGACGTCAAATTAATATACTACCTACTTTACATATTTATCTACACAAATTTTGTAGATGTTTTTGATACTTATAGGAGTAAAGACATTTCAAACTACTGTCTATACTTGAAATACTAATCTCGTGCAAAAATCTAAACAAATAGCCGGTTTAGACTTTTAAAACTTTTGACTTTGACGTTAATGTCATAATTATGTACTGGCCACTGCGGCCAATATTTAAAACTTTAAGGTATAAACCATAATAGTAATTCGAATAACAATCTAAATATTTTCAAATTATACTCACACTTACCTTGCGATATACGCAAATAATCATCTTTAAATAAATAAATAAAATAAAAAAGCCATTTATTTCTCGTAATAATACAATGGTTCAAATTTTTAAATAAACATATTATTATTTTTAAAATCTATAAATTCATGCATTAATTTAAATTATATTATTATTTATTTATTTATTTATTTATTTATTTATTTATTTACGAGAACCCCTTTTAGGGTGTAGGCCTCCTCCAGAGAAAACCACTTTTCCCGGTCTTGGGCTATGTGCATCCACTGTTGTCCTGCTGTTTCTTTTATTTCATCTTCCCATCTTTTGTATGGATGAATCATCTTTACCGTTAGGATATTGTGTAATTACAGTTAACAAGCCGTACGCATTTTATTTATTTAAACACTCCAAGCCTTTGCCCAGCAGTGGGATATTACAGGATCATAAAAAAAAAACACTCCAAGGGTTGTGAATGTCACCTGTTATTTTTCTCCTGGCTCACCTCAGAACATGGCGGTAAGCTCAATCAATATGAGTTTAAATGGTAGTGAAATAATTAATAGGGAATTAAATTGTTGACAAAGGACTCTACGGTACTTGCACTATTATGTTGTCGCGTTGTAAATTGATCGTAACAATTATTATGTTTTTTACTATTAATACTCGTACCGTTTACCGTTTGTGGAAGAGTCGTTGGTGAGTAAAAATGTCTGCTTTGAAATAAGAAAACAGTAACTTTATTTGCAAATACATTTACATTTGGTCTTAAATCATGCAATTTACAGTCTTTCAGGTTTATTTTTGCTTTTCCTCTCTGTTTTTTTGTATGTTTTTGTTCTAAATTATTTTACAAGTGATATATTTGGAGTTTTTTAACTTCATGTAAAATAAATAGTTTTTAGTTGTCTGGCCTGTATTAATGAACCACTCTCAGCTTTGAGAGCTTCCGCAAGCTCATGAAATAATTGACAGATATGATTTGGCGAACCCGTCATTTTGATATAGCTAAGGCAGCTTTTGGAACTCACGTGGCGTCTTTGAAAGAAGAGAAAGAAGAAAGAAAGAAACGTTTATTACAAAGACAGAAACACACCAGACAAAGGAAAAAGAAAGAAACCAAGGACACACACAATATCATTAATAAGTTGTAAACACCATCAATGACGGTCGTGGTGTGTCACTGTCATTAAATGGCAACTGACTCAGCGGTATGCTGAAGGCTCTTTGAGTCTTTTGTCTGGAAAAAATCGTGATATTTTCAGCATTACTATACAACAACTATACTTTACAGACACATATTGTAAACCAACTCAACTCAACAATTACTGATTACTATTTAATTTGGGACAACCCGATCGGTGAGTTCAAATTCAAACTGGAAGTAACCTTCTTATTAGCGATTGCAATAATAAAACAGACCATAATTAATGATCATAACCGTTCATCGTTTCTTCCTGTTAATGCACAAAAGACCATTATACCGTACACATTACATTATCCTCTAACCAGTCTGTGGTATGCTCGTTTCAGTCTTTTGTATGACCCTAAAAGAGTTCAAAATGGTATGGGGTTGTGATAACCAGGGGCTTAATTCTAATAGCACAATGATGAACGCTCAGTGACTATGAAATGAATTGAAATGAAATCGCTTACGCTCATACAAAATTACAAATTTACATATTTTTTTTGTTATCGAATACTATGACTATGACGAGCTATGGCGCGATGACGACGTTTTACTTAGGTGTTTTGTTTTTAAGAGAGTTAAGTTAATTTGTAATATTTGCCTGACAAAGATACACCTACTCCGAACGTAGATAATGGATTCCTAAAGATGAGAGCCATCACGTCATTGTAATATTTTGTATAGAAGAGTACTGTACCGATCCTTTTTATAGACTTACGTGGGGGACTTAAGTCCATACTTAGAGGACATTTTTCATTATCTGAACAATCATTTTCAAAGCAGAATTGGGCCCCAGAGTAAAGCGTTATGGGCAACTCAAGGTGGGTTTGCTCGTGCAAAAATCCTAATTGCGCGTATTTTAATTACTAATTAGTCCCTGCGTTCTTTTTTTGAAAATGTTTACTTGTAGAAGCATTTTCGTGCCAGCAGCTGTTTTTATTTTTTTTAAACATGACATGTGTCGGCAAGCATTGTTTCCTTATAAGTGTTTTATTATGTCTACATTAAAAATCGTATTTACTGAGCGTTTTGATAGTTATGATCTGCAGTAATTTCTTTTGAACTATAACACGTAAACTGGAGCAACCCAGGAATTACTAATACAATACCTACTGTATTTATTATTTATTGAATCTCATGGTTTTCCTAACACCAGCCGTTTCCTTCCTAATTGTTTAAGTTCTGAATCCTATCCTATTTTAAACCTAACCTTAAACACAAATAAGTATTAATAAAAATCTTGTTTGTGTTCAAGGTTAGGTAAGGTTAGATTGGTTAATTAAATTAAACAAGTTTTCTTTACTATTCATTAATACAGAATTAGTTATACCATCTTCTTCTGGGGTATGTAATTTAAGTTTTTAAATATGTGCCTACATCATCCTTTATTTATCACAATTCATCTTTATACTTAGTTTCAGTCAAAGGCAAGCAAGTCTCAATTCTATTCTGGCTTACTCCCAGCAATTCTCATCATCTACTCTACACTTCTAAATCAACACTCAGCCTAAAGCCTCAACACACAAACGCGATTTATGTCTTGTTTGCAATCAATGAGCGAGATATTTTGACATTTCATTAAACCTCCCGACATCTTCATATCTTGCCTCGGGTTGTTTATGTCGTATGAATGTGTGTGGGTATGTGGATGGACCTGTATGTATGGTTGCGTGTGTGGGGTGTGAGTCTGTGGTGCAGGGGCCGTGCTTGAATAGAACATTCAAGGATATAAATCTGTAAACAGTTTCACGCCTATCAAGATGACAGATAGGATTATTCGCCCTTCCTTTTCCTATCCACCCATGGCTGCTGGAACAAAATACATATAAAATTGCAAATCTTATGAAAAATCTCCTATTATGGGACTTTTTGTAATAAAAACTTTTACTCTGGGAGTAAAGTTAATGCGGGATTAACTAACAGAGCTAGACAGCTATTTATAGAATCAGATGCGCTGCGAAATTGTAAAATAAAACATTGTGACACACAAATTTTCTAGCAACTTCAGGAGACGAGAAATTACGTTTATGGGAAAGCGAAGTCACGCTGACACTCGCGATAAACAAGCTAGGTAGTGAAAAAGCTGTTTTTGTCTAGGGCGCCGTCTTAACTTTAGTCCCGGAGTACATTTTAGGGTACCGTATCCGAAGGGTGCCAAACGGGATCCTTTTACTAAGGCTCCACTGTCCGTATGTCCGTCCGTATGTCCGTCCGTCTGTCCGTCCTTCCGTCCGCCCGTCAGCGGGTCCTAGTGAAAAAGTTGAAATTTTCACAGAATGTGTTTATGGCCGCTGTTGCCGCAAAAACAACAAATATCTACTGAAATACGAGAGATATTACAAATTAAAGGGGGTCCCCATACAAGAGACTTGTCTTGATACAGCCACGCATGTCAATATGATGGTATATTTCGCGTCAACCCACATCGTTGTGGTAGCTCAGACGGTATGTTGTAGGCCCTCAACCCGTAGGCTGTGAGTTCAAATCACCGTGAGGACATAATCTTTTTTGATTTTCTTTTTGTTTTTGTTTTATTGTTTTGAGTGCTTAAGTTTTGTTGTACGATGGTACGGTACCCTTCGTGTGTGATTCTGACCCTCACTTGTCCGATTTTTTTATTAGTTAGATTGATAAAAGATTTATTCATTAGACAGTACAAACACATAAATTACAACAATAAAAATAACAATAATCAATAAAATACAATTAGCAACATATTCACAATAATTAACAACAAAACAAAATAAAATTAAGATTTCTGATATGGGCCACTATGTGGTCATGTGATTGTACCGCGACAATGAAATGGCCCTGACTCAGCAATGTCACAGACGGGTCTGTGACGCTGGTATTCTGCCAGGGCCAATATTATTAAGGGGATAAAGTGTCAAATTGCTCAGATAAACTGACTGATAAACATTATCTAAAGATAGAAAAATCTGGCATTGGGGCTGAAATACAATAGTGTTTATTTCTATGGCTATCAATAGCCTATAGAGATCTCTAGTTGCACAACCAGTTTCATAAAGAAGTTGTTGAGGCGACTCACGCTATAAATCGCATTTAAACTACTTACTTCGTGATTGAGAGTCCGCGGCGTTATGCAAATCGTAACTAGTAACTATTGCAATGTCTTGGAGTCACTAGAGTAGCTTTTGTTTACTCAAAACCACTCAAAACTGTAATTTTTGTTAGTTTGAATGAACGCCACTGTTCTACATTTTGATTAGGAAAATGAAGAAGAGAATAACGGAACGTGCACTCGCGAGCTTCCATACAAAAGGTTTCCATAGTATCTCAAACATGTAGAAAATTTGTGAAAATCGGACAAGGTTTAAGGGCTGGAAAACGTTACCGCCTTTTGTATGGAAACTCGCGAGTACACGATCCTCTTAACTGACTTACCATTTCATCATCATCATCATCATCATCATCATCATCAGCCAGTCAGGGAAGCCACTGTTGAGTATAGGCCTCCTTACCACTTACAAGATATATTAATTCGTACAGGGAATGCAGGTAATTATTTAAAAAAGCTATTGGACGTATTATTTATCTGTTTTATTAGCAACAGATTGATATCGAGTCAATCCAAACTGGCACAAAAGAAAATTGACAATTAAATTCACCTGCCCAGTTTCACACACCACTATTTCCTATTACAATTGCTAAATCGATTTTCGATTGATACCGATCGAAATCGAGACGCGAGCCGATTTCTGAATGCCGTATCTTTTATAATCGAATTATCTTTTTAATGGCCGAAAGTTACGTTCCGATGTCCAACGGATCGTTACCGAAACGAATAAAAGTGGCCTCTTTTATTACAGTTGTTGCTATTTTAATGGTCTTCTAATTGTCGGTAGAAATTGGGCGGTACATTTGGACTGAAAAAAATATTCTTGCAGGTACTAACTACTACACGAAACAGACGGTATGCCCGGTAAGACATGATATAACCTTAAAAAAAATAAGGCCCCTATGTAAACAGATTTCTAACATTAAAAAATATATAAGTAGGTAATTTGTTTATTTTGTCTAGTAAAATAACAAAATTACGAAATTGGAAGAGCGTTTTAAGGTCTAATATTGCTGATATTATAAATAATTATTAGTGAAAAAGAATTGTGAATTTAATTTAATTGAATTGTGAATAACGTTCACTTTTTTCACTCCGGGAACTATGAGGATATTAGCGAGCCTTTTTTGTTTATTACCCACGCGATTATTTATGATCTGTTTTTATTTACCCAATTATAAGCGGTATGAGTAGGTGTCATTAAATTCAGGTGATTAAGTAACAATTGAAACAGAACAGCTAAGTTGGTGGCACTATAGTGTATATTGCAAGGAAATGAAAACTGAATTTTCCCTAATTATAATGTCATTTATTTTTATTTTCCGGCTGAAGAATCGAAGGGGTCACCTGTATTTATTTAAGTAATTTAAAACATCAACAAAGCCAACAACCAATCCTTGAAAAACTAGCTTCCTAGTAATAAGTGTAGCAACATTCTACAGGTGAGCTGTATGAACTAAACATATTCCACACAGAACATTTAAATAACAATTCCGAATTCCACCGATAAAACACTCCATAATGAGATCAATGATTCTGGTAAGAGCAAAATAAAGTGTTGACAAAACGCGTTTATAAACCCTGATATATCTTCTGGTCGAAAAAAAAAAGGAATAAGTTGACTGGACGGAGTGGCCAGTACCAGAAGTTCATCAGATAGTCGGAGGTTTTAATTGAGCTACAGTGTGTTACTGATTTATGTACCGGCCGACCCGAAAGTCATTCCAATTTCGCGCCCAAAAGATGCCAAACGGAGATACAAGATTTACTCTGTGACTTTTTGTACCCACACGTTTTGTGTCTGTGAAATATTACCCGGTTTTGATTGAATTTTCATCATGTTTGATGGCGTTAGTTAACACTGGGCGTGGCGAGAACTGAAAGATGATAGTTATTCGCGTAATTAAATAGGTGTCAGGTGAATAAATAGTGTAGTTTAATCAGAGCTGGCGTTTAAATCTTGATAGTTTTAAACGTTTGCACGTTTTGTAAGCTGTGGTTAAAACATCCCGTGTACCATTTAAATACTGTACATGTAGTCGTCTGTCCGTGGTATAAGTCAAAACTGATAGAAATCGGTAAGAAATGTACGGTATTCCAAAGAATAAGTCTGATGGATATTGGGTGGCGTAATGAAGCTTCTCGGTTTTATCGAAATCATCCAATCTGCCAAGGTCACATGGCAAAGGACAATGCTACGAATGTATGAAAAAAAACCAGGCCCGGCGCAAACGAAACTTTACTCAAATAATTGGTGTAACTGAGTAATAAAATAATCCACGGGAGACATGATCGAAATCGATGGCTAAGTGCGCGAAATTGCTATTCGAATTTTCACAGGAGTCATACTAATATTTATTTAATTAATATATTATTGCAGTTTAAAAGCGTAAAGTAGCCCTTCTATGAAGTGATTATTACTATCGAATGCTGTTAGTTTCTATATGTCTCGCTCATACATTTTTGGAGCTCGTAAATGTCTCTCGCTCTGTTCTAGGCAGACTCGGTCTATTTGTCGTAAGGTTACTATAACTATTACGTCGGTATAATAGGTACGGGAGCAGGGGGCAAGGTATGATTCGTACAATAATTGATGCCCACTCAACCGCCCAAGGGCCTGGGTGGTGCTAACCTATATGGGAAAAGGCAAGACGCTGTCAAGTTTAATCGTGCGTCATTTCACGTCCCATACGGGGTAATGTAGGTACAGTTGTGCCCACTTTTAGAGTTATTCAATAATCAATTTTTCTTCAATTCTAACAAAAACTAGTAGCACATTTTAAACCGTTGAACCCACCCTAAAAGTATATCATTCGCGCCCTACCAGCTCGCGCCATATGACACACACACAAACACACACACACACACACACACCACACGTAAGGCCATTTGCAACGAACGTCATGACATGACGTGATCTACTCAGATGAATTATATCAGACTGTGTCGGTCCGGGTGAATGTTCGTAGACGGTTTTGAAGTTAATCGGGAGTTTTTGGGGACGAGTTTTGTATAATTTTCCTGGATTAGTGGGGATTTCCTTCAGTTTCAGATCAGTGTTTAGTTTTTGAGTAGATGCACAGATTAATAAAGTGGTAGATATGAGAACATACTTATGTATCGTATCATAGCGTGTCGTTTGTGACCGTGATTTTACGTTTTGTTGAATGCACTCGGTAAAATTTTATCACAGATATTATGTAACTAGCGTCTTTATTATTATCTCTACATTTCAACCACTTTACTTTGATGAATTGTCACGCCCATTACGTATATTTAGACCAAAAAACATGATATAAATTACAATCTGACAACATTATAAGCTCACTCTCTCTTGATAGAGATAAGCTCGCCTTTGTACATGTTATTTCCATTTTCAATTGTCATAATGTATTGATTTGTGTGTAATAAAGTATATTGAATGAATATTTTAAGCACGCCTTTATGACGAACGAAACGCAAAACAAACGCAAAAACAAAACGTCTCATCAGACCCTCCATTACGGGGTGAACTGGGACACATTTCTTTCACTTCTCATTTGCGGTTCACAGATTGTGCCGACCATTTAATTGATACGAGTAACATCTAGTCAGCTTATACCATTGTGGTATTGGAGGCTTTAAGGCACTGTTAATAAGGAGTGTTGTCCGAAACTTATGAGAACACAAGGTGAGAACTGGGCCTGTTTTAAGTTGCAACAAGTTACAATATTACAAGCATTAGATATGTACATACGTAGGTACTTCAAGCACCACCAAAGGAAAAATTTTCACTGCATCATCACTACTACAAATGGCGATAATAAAAGAAGAAGAAGAATGGGCGTGAGCATTGTGTGTATGAACGACCATAACTGCCTACTCCCTATGAGCCACTTAAATTTTACAAATTGACGCAGTTTATCAAATTATTGAAATGTGATTAATTTGAAGTGACTTCACTTTTGTACAATAAAAATTTGACTTGTGTTAGTAAATGCTGAAAAATATCATTTGTAATTTAAATATGTTCTATTGATCAAAATTATGAGTTTATACTTGTACATATCTTGTAGCTTTAAGAAATAGGTCCCCGACAAGCGGGGCTCCTTAGACCTCGTGTTAAGAAACGGTCGGGTCTTATCGACGTGTTGATTTCACACCCGTTTAAGGTGGGCTCAAATGAAGAGGAATGTGTTGAACATCCTGACTTACAAAAGTCAAACAGTTATTTTGTGTTAAAGGACCTTTTTTATTTAGTTTGAAAAGTGTGCCACTGCTGGGCAAAGGCCACTTCTTCCTGAAACTTTGCATATTTAAAAAAAAAATATATTCTCTGTATAACTTTGACAATAACATATCTGAAGTTGTAAAAGTTATTCGGAGAAAGTGTTGAATCACCCCTTATAGAGGTTATTAGTCTGAATTTTGTGTTTACAAGATTACAGGAATAGTCTTCACAAAATAAAAGGCCCGTTTTGACAGTTCACACCCAAGACGTTTTAACATCTGGGGGCGCGGCAGCGCCCCCAAGCCAAGTCGAGCAAAACATACGGGCGCAGCAGTAACATCCTTTACAGGAAGCCATTCAGAGCATATTTGACCTACCTGTTACTCCGTTGTGGATAAAGATAGAAACCTGAATTCCCGGCGGCTAAAAGGCACCATGTCATAAGACATATTCTCAAAATTTCAATAAATTTGAACCAGTAGAGTTGAAGGTACAGCAATTCAAAGTTCCTCAATTTTGACACTCACTGACTCACTGATTCACGATCATGAAAACTCTAAAGGTTACTTCTAGCGAACCCACAAGCTTAAAATTTTGAGCATGGTTAAAGTTTAGCTTGCAAAGCCAAGGAAAACTCAAACATTGCGCAATTTTAGCCCCAATTTCATAATATATTAATTATCAATAAGCTCAGTACACGACTACTTCGATTCATCGCTATTCCCCATTAGATGTCGCTATGTGTATCTTGGTTTGGTTCCATCTATGATTTAAATAAAGCGGTTACAATATTGTCTAATATCGCTATTCCCCATTAGATGTCGCTAGATGTGCATTTCCTGAATCGCGGTATGGTTTGGTTTGAGGTATGATTTATATTTATATAATTCACCGCCCAGGCTTGTCACAAATCGTAACATCAAAGCCACAGAGAAGAGCCCATAGAGATAGGGAGTGGGCTTTGAGAAAGTCGGTAGCTAACGCACAAGAAATAGTACCCGAAAAGAAAAAAACGAAAGTTACTTACAAAAAGAAATGAGATACCAACAAAACATGCATACGCATATACAAAAACGCCAGTCTCGCAGCCTGCGCAGTTTATTCTACCGTAAAAAGTTGTGAGATCTAATTTTAAACCAAGTCGGATAATTTTACCAGTATCTGTGTATGGTAGAATCTTTCCAACAACTTTATTATCGTATACTGTTAAGTAACTACCTAATTAGTTAACTAATAACATTTATAGTGATCGGATCAATATAAGACATCTTTATTTCTTCAATAATAATTAGAATAACTTGGCAATCGCGCTCAACTGACCACTCTATAGCACCCAGAGCACAAATGAATATTATTACTCAACACAACACATCTCTAAATAAAGATAAACTTAACTAATAAGAAAACAACGAATTATTTCGGAGCGAGAGCAATAGGTACATTACGTTGCACACACGGTCCTATAGTCGACAACTTTTCTACGTGCGATTGCCAAGTCATTCTAATTATTATTGAAGAAATAAAGATGTCTTATATTGATCCGATCACTATAAATGTTATTAGTTAACTAATTAGGTAGTTACTTAACAGTATACGATAATAAAGTTGTTGGAAAGATTCTACCATACACAGATACTGGTTAAATTATCCGACTTGGTTTAAAATTAGATCTCACAACTTTTTACGGTAGAATAAACTGCGCAGGCTGCGAGACTGGCGTTTTTGTATATGCGTATGCATGTTTTGTTGGTATATTTTGTTCTAGGTGGTCTATCTGTATTAGTAGGTCAAAACGCACTTCGGCGGCGGCGCGGCGCGGCGCTGCAGCGAGCGGAGCGACGCGGCCTCTTCTAAACGCACCACAGAGGCGCGGCACTATTCTCTTGGGCCCAAGCCTGTCGCGCCACGCTGCTCCGCACCTCTCCGCTGTGGTGCGGTTTGAATCATATAGTAGAAATAATATTTAGCCGCTTCCTGCCGCGCTGCGCCTCTCCGCGCCGCGCCGCGCAAGTGCGGTTTGACCTTAATATTATAGTATCTGTGGTGCAATAAAGAAATTATAAATTAACAAATATGAAAGAAGAAATAAATTTCCGACAATAAGAAGAGTAAGCGACACATCGCCATGTAAACCTCCCGCCTCGGACAGAAGTCCTCAGTCGCTGTTCGGTCACGCCCGAGAATAAAAAGGGTTCACTTATCGACTAAAGGGCTGTTTAGACCCGCGAATGTTAAAAGGGATTCGACGAGATATGTGTCCCGGCTGTTCGGTGAATAAATGAGGTGGCAGAACGTGAGTCTATCTGTGCCTGTGTCACGCTGTTCGAGAAAATCGTTAACCGATTGATCATACAGTACGTGATCTGTCAATGGATCCTGCGGACCAGTTGTACTATTAGTTGGTACCAAGTCGTACTAGTTTGTCCCCACATTTACCATATTGATGGTACAAGTGGGACATGGTGTCTGGGTAATGATGAAAAACACTTTAGGTTAAAATTCTTAGATGCCATAAAAAAATCTTCCTCCCAGGCAGTGACGAGAAAAAGTCCTTCAGTAACATTGTTACACGATTTCGCCGAATGAATAAAGAAAAGTATCACCTGCCATTGGAGCGAAATTCCACTTTTTTTCTATCATTAATGAAAATGAACAATATTATTCCTTCCAATAATTAGAAAGTTATGCTTTTTTTAGTCATTTAACCCATTGTCTAATTTAGGGAATACTGATATTCTACAAATTGGGAAGACACATTCCTAACCGTCTCTACAAAATAAGTTCAAAGGTGTCAACACAGCATTCTATCGGCTTGTAACCACACTCAAGAGACTAGTTGTATGCGTATGGAACGCTACAAAAATTCAAAATTCGAATATTTTAAATTTAAATATAGAATAAAGGATTCCGATAACTCTTCCAGATTCCCACAAGGAGCGTTGACAGCATGTTGATTTAAAACCTCTTTGCTCCCTAAAACGAGGGAAACTTCCCGTCTCTTTCTGATTCGCCTATCTTCTTGGCACTAGGTTAGTGTTGTCTCATTCTTGAATTACTTTCTAGCGACCTGATATTATTCCTTGTTTATTTTGCGTCAGTACTAAGTTATAGATGTGTTTGTGTTTGAAATTAGGAGCACTGGGCTTAAGTTTCTATGTTGGGCTAGCAAAAGCACGCAGTTTTGCTTTGCCCACTTTCAGCTAGTTGTTAAATTACCTATAGTAATTTTCAAACTAACACCAGCTGAGTCATTCTCCAAAAGCTAAACAATTAAAATACATTATTCTAATCAGTAAACCAACACGCGATGTTAGGCGCCGAAACAGAACCAATGTCAAGAAACATTACTGTCAAGTTAACAGCTTTTTAGGGTGAAATGGGACATGTTTTTTCACTTTTAACTTCTTATAACACTTGTGTTTAAAAGCCAATGTATTTTTTTAATCTTTGAAGAAAAAATATTTTATGAAGACATCCTTAACCATATATCACAGTGTTTTTAAAAATCATAACGGCAATGGACACTCTTTCTATTTTTTCTTTGAGGAGGAATATCGCGGCAAATCCAACTTGTATGATATGATGCTCAAATAAAGATTACATCAAAATGGAGTAAGAAACTTCACCATGGTTATTATCAGTGATTACACTACATGAACGATAGAAATAAGTAACTTCTCGCATTAGTCAACCAATCAACCAACCAACATCACAATACCAGGAAGACAAAAAAAACACACGACAACCACTACTTCCTATAGTGAAACTAACTGTCTATAATCAGCAATAACGAATTTAGCCTGTAATTTGTTATTATTTTCATGGGTATTCATGAATATAATTAAGCGAAAATTAAGTTTTTCCCGCGCAAAAAGTGTAATCAATATAATGTCCTGCAAAAAACATCAAAGTGCACCGACTAAGTCATTAAATTGCTAGTACAATGTGGTGCAGGTAATGAAAAATAACTGAACCACATGATGGAATAGGTAAACAGTAGTAAATTGACTTTGAAGTACCGACGACGGAGTATGCGGATTCTAAAATTAAATGTTTCGGTAAAATCGGTAAAATAAGTGCTTACTGGATTAAATTCCGAATACTCGTTTGAGCGTTAGAGTGCCAAGACACACACACAGTCATTCACAGACCGTGGCTTTAATTTTTCAATTCATTTCAATTTCTTTATTTCGGACTTCTAGGTCCATAATACATTTCAGTACAGTAAACAGTAACTTATAAAAACACAAACATACAAAACAAAATAGCCTTACTTGGAAACTAGATCCGACCCCCAGACACTAAAATAAAATAAAATAAAATAGAATAAAATGTAGAGGTGCTCCGTGGTCTAGTGGGTTTCTCCTTGCTTCTCACCCAGGAGATGCAGATTCGAATCCCGGTGCTGACCATGTACCAATGAGATGATTAATTTGTCTTAAGTACATTATCCATTAGACATTAGACTCATTTTTTTCCTCTTTAGAAGGGTCTGTCTCTTTAACGATTTACTTTGAGAAAAAATGGTTTCAAGAACTTCACGTCATTTTTAACCTAAAGACACGCTACACATAAAGGTTTGATAAAAAAATGGTTTCAGTTCCATGTATGGATTCCCCTTACTTTTTTATTTTTTTAAAGTATAGAAATCGTAAAGCGGTTCACAGTATACATACATGCTAGTTTCAACTGTTTAGTCCTAATAGTTTCAAAATAAAGTTGCTGTGACATACGGATGAACAGACAGACGGACAGACAGACGGGCAGACAGACGGACATACAGACAGACAGACAGGCGGACAGACAGACGGACAGAAAGACGGACAGAC
This sequence comes from Argyresthia albistria, assembly GCA_963457715.1. Classification (NCBI taxonomy): domain Eukaryota; kingdom Metazoa; phylum Arthropoda; class Insecta; order Lepidoptera; family Argyresthiidae; genus Argyresthia; species Argyresthia albistria. The sequence goes on along the minus strand of OY735270.1, from coordinate 1,867,841 downwards.
AGACTTGACGAAACTATAAGGGTTCCTTGTTCTCTACGGAAACCTAAAAAAATGTCCAGTGAAAATCCAGCCGCTATATTTAGGGTCTATCTCTATCTCATCTCATTATAATAGTTTCAATCTCTAGGTGACAGACTAATTTCACATTTTACAAATAACATTTATGTAACTGTTCAATAAGTTCTTATCAAGACTGTTTGAGACAGAAATCAGCATCTAAACTGTATGCGGTGCATTGTTTTGACTATGTCTAACCAAAGTGTTACATACAATATCACTCTGCGGGGCTATCATGAGGCACGCCACTCACCTCAGTCGATGTTCGCAAGTATGGAGAAATGTCATTTAGTCGCGGACATTTATCTGCGTGACTGAGGTGAGTGGCGGGCGTGCCTCATGGTAGCCCCACAGGTCTGTGTACAATACGGTATTGAACTGCTAGTCAAGATAGATTCTTTTAAGGAACCGTCAATACGATATTATTGTTCATAACCATAAGTTCTATTAAATACTAGCAATGTAGCTAACTAGTGACGTCGTAATAAAATGCATTTTTTTTAAATATCCCTTTCGCGTTCGAACTCAAGGCACTTACATCTGAGCAGCAGCCTGAGCCACACATTTCACAGAACGATATAGAAAACTATTCCACTTCATAACACTGATTGTGTCAACATTTTAACCCTTAGGCGTACGCTTGGACTCACTTTTAGGTACAACTTTCTTTATGGTCATATAACACGTAAGGCTCGTTACAAGCCTAAGACCAACGTGCTTATTAAGCCCCTTAAATGCTACCCCGTATAGTGTGTTTAGGTGAAATTAATAACCAGTTTCCTTAGACGGGGTTACTGATTTTTTTTTCCAACTTTCGTATGTAAGTTTGCTGATAAAGGCGAGAAATTGCAAATGAGTGAGCGATTTTTTGGGTGGTGTTGCCATGGATTGATCTGAATTAACCTTAATTAGAATAAAACTTTTTATAACATAAAATAATGTCATATCGGGCGGCCCAGTTTTAGCCAGTTATAATACCTTTAAGATTTCTTCGAAAATAATTAAACGAGACTAATCTTAAATTTCTTCTAAGTTCGCAAATTGGAAGCAAATTGAGGCAATTTTCTTGTACAAAGTACTGAAACATAATTATTGAGTAGGCCGACGACATAATTATTGACTCAGCTCGCTATTAATGTCATTGGCAATACTCAAAGTCTCAATTGACGCGAAATTCCTAGCTTCGCGCCCACAATTCCACTGGTTACTCCGCCGTACCGAATCGGTCCAATGATTGCATGTCATAAATATTGTATTTTATTAACAATCAGCATAGCTCACTAACAGTTCGTGGAAAACAATATCACTTGGTTCGAAATACTGATATCGTACTTGTTGCTATTTTAAATACGAATCATCTAACGGAGGGTCGGCACGCAATTTTTTTTTCAGTGGTTTTTTTATTTGTTTGTTTTGGAATTGGAATTTGGATTGTTTCCTTTTTACATGCGCATTTCACGGTTGCTTGAACAGTGTAATGAAATTAATTGAAATAAAATGCGTATTTGACTAATTTGTGTGATTGTGAGACGGCGAAACATGTCTATTGCATTCCTCTATGATATTGCACTAATGACTGTCACTTTCTTTATTCGTTACTTTTACTTGATTTGAAACAACATACCTACATACCTACTTGCTATCACGCCTTTTTCCCAGAAGAAGGTAGACGAAGACTTCCATTTGAAACGACCTAGCATACACCTCGTGTTTTCAGACCTTCATTTGAGTATACAATATACATGCTTGCCTTGCTTATTGGAAACATAGAATGGGTATTTACTGTCCATCCCAGGTTTGCTGGAAGAAATTTCTTAATAGAGATAATCTCGCCTTTGTCATGCGTTCTCCACTTTCCATTGTAACATGTGTTATTTTGCGCAATAAACTATTAAGTAAGTATTTTGTCGGTACATTCTGAACCAACATGTCCTTACCATGATGAGTTGATGGCGCGTGGATAGACAGTGTTCTTACTTGGAATACCAACTTATCTACTTATATATTTCGTCGATGGCCTGTTACATGTATTTTTTTACTTTAACTTTTTAATAGGTCTTATCGAGACCGTTAGTTTGGAACAGGATCTGAGTCTGTATGCGTTGTCGTCTTACATATACTTTCATAGCGTCACGGCTTTTCCCATGTGTGGTGGCAGAGATGCAATTATGCCCTGGGGGCAATTCTGGCGCTAGCTATATCATGTCCATGGTCAAAATATCGATTTTGAGATACCGAAATCTCTATCAAAAACAAGAAAAAGCTATTCTTACGACTAGTCTTTCGACCAACCGAGATATCTCGACCCGTTTTCGATCAAAATAAATATATTAAGAGATCTTTTTCGACGGACTTGGCGGTATCAAAATCAACATCTCGACTGGGGCGATGATCTCGATAGCGCGAGAATCGGGGGCCAGGTTAAGCCATTATTCAATACTCTATTTCACGTGACAGCGGCCCTCAAGCAATTCCAGTCTAAAACAAAAACAAAGGTCACACCGGTCAACGAACACAGCAGACACGATAATTAAAAACTGTACAAAATTAGGCCCCTCCAACAGATGTTTCGACCCAACCGCCTTCCAGTATGGCACGGCCGGCCCCAGGGGCAAATGTCATTATAGCACCGGCGTTGCAGGGTTAGTGGTATTGCACCCCATAATGACCAGCGGAGCAGAGAGACAATGAGATAACGGGAATAATGCCACTTGGGGTGTGTTCGGGTTTTTCGAGGTCATTTGCTGTCTGTTCTGTTTTTTTTTTTATAGTTTTTATAAAGTAGAATTAAAAACTAATTTGGTATTTTTCCATACGTAGTGGCTGAAGCACAGTTGCGCAAATAAACATTTTAAAGACTTTTTTTATTTGCGATAGATATGGTTATACAAAGGTGGTACAATAATGTTTCTGTCAGATACACACATCCAGCTAATTAAATTATAGCATGCAAAAACAATTAAAACATAGAGCCACTTAATTTTAAATAGAACGTAACAATATAGTCAAAGTTTACAATTGACACAATTTTTAACATTATGTTTAGAAAATATGTTGCATTAACCAAAATGTTTAGCAAGCACATCACCGCGAATAAGACTTTAGTTAGATCATCAATGGAGACGCTTGTCCTTTGCACATAGCGTTAATAATTAAGTTTAAGTTAAGTTAAGATTCACGGGTTCATTAGTTGTGATGTGACGCTTCTAAAACTGCATAGGTTACACTACTCATCCCAAAACGATAAAAATCACCTCATTTTCTCAATAAAGCGGCTGTAATGACGATTTAATAGCGCGATAAATCAGATGCCTTGTCGACTAGTGACGTATCTCGGCCTATCTCGTATCTCGACGACACTATCGATGATTCGGATCGATTGCTGCGACTACTCGCGCGGTATCGAGGGAATATATCAGAAAGCGGCCAAGTATGTGATATTTTCCCGCTGATTTTATACTCTAAGAGAAGTTATCTTTATCATGCCACTTCTTTTGTTTGTTTTGGAAGTATTAAGACTGAGTAAAAGATGCTGAAGCCAGATTGAATTGCTCATATTGTTTGCTAATTATTTTGAATTTTGACTCTCAAAAAATTAAGTCAGATGCCTCTATAAATTACTAACAGGAGGTTAAACGCGGAAAAAAAATCACCTCTGTCATACACATCGTATAGAGCTTGACGTTGTCATTGATTTGATTTTGATTTTTAGTCGAACATCGATATTTTGAAAACAACTCCTTCTAACGACTTGGTCCAACTCTAGTAGAACAGTTGTTGCTCAAAACACCAGGTGATAGCCTGGTTCAGTTACACACACACACAATCATTCAATTTGTTCAAGAGGATGACGACGTATGTATGTAGGTATAAAGTTTAAATACGTAAACCTTTATCACTCAGAGCTGCATTGACCTTTTCGCAAAATGGCTATTATTCAATCGAACATCAGAATATCCCTATCCTGACTGTAATACTTAGTAATTGGGGTACTGTTTGAGCCTATCCTAACTTAACCTAACGTAACATAAACTAATTTTACTTAAATTAACTAATGTTTGTTTCGGAAGCACGGTCAATGTTACAGGCGAATTTATTTAAAAACAAGTGGCTCGTGATTAGCTGAAATTAGTTTGACAAAAGTTGAAGAATTGACGAATAAAAGTAAAGTGTATGTCGTACGTATAATCAGTATGTCTAGTAGTATTTAGTTTTTTTCGTTTATATTTTATTTAAACTTGTTATTATGTACTGCCTACCCTTTCATTCCATAATTTTTCCTTTTACGCCTGGTTTGCTGGAATAGATCTCTTTTTAGAGATACCTAAGTTAGCCTTTGTACATGTGTTTTCTTTTGTGTAACTGGTTTAATTATTATGTGCAATAAAGAATTGTTAATAAAGTTTGTATTCCTTATTCATCATTTAAAAATGAAATACTGAAACATCTGGGAGTAAACACTTTGGATTACTTTTTAGCAAGTACCAGATAAAACATCATTTTTTTATGTAAAATAATAGATGTATAGATAGATCACATAGATCTTATCGGGACTTCTTGAAATAGGCCATAAATGTAACTGTTAGGCGGAATTAGTTTGAAAATAATTCAATACATTGGTATCTACTAATGGAAATGACCAATTAATTCGCCAAGAAGACATAAATTACTCTCAATGTCCCTCCTTAATAAGATTAATGTCCTACTGTTGAATCAGATCTGATTAGCATTCTTCGTTTTTTTTTTTTAATAATTCCTAAGTTAAGAAAGGGCTCTCTAAAGTATTGACGGGAATTCCAAAGACGACGATGTCGACGCACTTGTCCATAAACTTTATTGGTTGCGCCTTTGCCTCACGGAGATTTGCAGGCGCTTTAACCACAGTTTTGTTTCTGAGTTAATAAACAAGATTTTAATAATTTGTAAAAACTTAAAACGAACTTCAATCACTACTAATGTCAAAGCACCTAAAGCTGTAATAAGTTGTTAAGTGTAAAGACAGTCCAATGTGCTACTAGATTTCGGTCTAGTGATAGGCCCTTTTCACTCGCCTATTGAATTAATGAATACTTTTTATCATGCTTGGTACACCCTTAAAAAACAAATCATAAGATGAATACAAGGTGACATTTAATTAACTGACCATATTTTGAGGAATGATAGTACCATTTTTTTTTTTCATTTGCGACCATGTGTTTATAGTGATGGTTACTAATATGGCCAGTTAATTTAATGTTACCCTGTATATCTCACAATTCACCCCAAATCGCCATGCTGATATTACACGACGTCTAAACCTCTAAACAGTCTATCTCGCTCGAAGGACCAACAATTTGCGTCGCTATTCTCGCCTAGAGTAGGCGGGTCGGTAGCTGGCTGCGACAAATCAGATCTCGCGGGATGCTGGGGTGACGGCCGATTGGGTGTGACGTAGGATTGGCGGGTGACGCGTGAAGGGTTAGGTGTTTGTTTGTGTTGGGCTAAGTTCTAAGGCTACTCTAGATAGTAGAACCACAGGGTGCTCATCCCATACAAATTAGAATTAGTAACCCTTCGTAAAAAAGAGATGGCGCGAGGAGGAAGATTTGGAGATGGGGAGAATGCACATGTCCATGAGCTTTCGTTTCAGGGACAACGGAGGTTGTCCCTTCATGAGCTCTTTCATAGACCAAAAGCTCTTCCAGGCGTTTTCGACGCGTCTATCGACTTCCTTGTCTTGTCGTGCCTGGAAAGAGACTATTTGGATAGATTTTTGGACATATGCAATTCTAACCTTAAATAAATAAAAAATCGAAAATCTCCTAATAAGTCCTTCGAAAATGAATGTCAAAAATCTCAACATGTCAACATGTTTATGGGTACACAGGTTATTGTGGCGCTCGTCCTTTTGATAATTGTTCCTTAGGTAATGACTGCATTGATGACATTTCCGAATTGACTTTTTGTACGATATTATATAAATTTTATTACAAATTAAAAGCTTACTTACAGGCCACAAATTGGCTTGTAACATTTCTATTTGTCAAAAACCGTTAATAACCTACAACATGATAAATTATTATTTTAATAGAACGACCACATTTAAAAAGTTATAATACTTTATACCACAAAACTCAGGTCCGTAATTTTAATTGTTAACCACAAAATAAAATTACTGATAACTAATTAATAACAAGGTAACTACTTAATTTCAGGCTAACATTACTCTCTTTAGCACGTATTTCGAAAGAGCGAACGCCACAGATAATTACTTGTCTTCGTCTGTGGGGTTACTCTGTGCTGGGGCTCAATTCCGATAGTAAAATGGCGACTCATTGACTATTACTAATCGAATCCGAAGTTATTTTCAAATAAAAGCTTGTTAAATATCAGCCACATCAGAGCTTACAAGAGATAGTAGGGGTCGCTGTCGGGTACGATGAAGAGGACATCATCATTTTCATCATCACTTCCAAAAAGAGGGGTAACATAAGTTTGAAAAGTCTGTCTATCTGTGTGTGTGTCTATCCGGATTTTAATTCGGATTTTTGTAAGTTATAGCATAGACAAATAATAGTAAACTACCCTGTGGTGGTTGTTAGTCATATTTCATTAAAATCGATTCAGTCATTCGAAGTTATAAATTAACAAGGAAGCTCAACAGGACTTGGAAATAATGGATATCTACGAACCTAAGGTGAACCTCTATCTATATTGTCATTGAGTTGCAATTCTGTTGAGAGAATCGGAACCCCGACCACAGGCCTACAATCAATAATAACAGCGTACGTTGAACGCGTTCAACCTCTAATCATTCTGACAAACACATCCATTTTAATTATATATCAGTGTAACGACGTACTCTATTGTGGGGCGCAATTGATATTTTGAGTTTTAATTTGACCTTTAAAGTAGAGCGTTTATGGCCTCTTGCCTATACTATCTGCCAAATAACGTGGCAATAGAGGTCATCAACCCGCTATGAAAATGTTCTAACATACCAACTTTAGTTCTTTTTTTTACTTTTAGTTCTGTAAATAGTTTTGATGGAATTAGTATAGCTGGCTATCTGTGCTAACTGTGGCTTTAGTTTTTAGTCTCGTTCGACATTCAAGCCCGGCATAGCCGTCAGATACTTATTTTGTTTCCCTGGAGCTCAGTTTTAGTAAGTTTATATACTCTTTATGCTCTTTGCTCAGTTTTTCTTTGATCTCCTCAGCAACTGCTCGTCCCTGGGCTCTTGTTCAGTTTGTGATGTCTCTATGTATTGTGTGTTGTAAAATTGTAAATACTACTACTACTATTGTGTTCCTGTATAAAATGTGTAATTTGACCCCTAAGTTGGGCACGTATTTTTCTAGTTTTTTTATTCCTAGTTTCTGTCTGTAAATATCTGTGTTTTCCTATATCACTCCTGTCTCTACAGTTACAAGTCTCTCCCACCTCGGCGAGTCTGGACGGGGCATTGCTGACAGACCTTTCGATCCTCTTCCACTCCTTAAACTGTGTCCCCCATAGGGTTCCTCCCTACGTCCCTGCTACGTCCCTACATCATCGTCCCTGCCACGTCCCTGCTACTAGCCTAGTGGATACCACAGCCTACACTGTAACGAAGAACTGCTGACCCTTCGCCGGACCTGCGATGATTCAAGGGGAGTCGTAGTCCCCTCGCACGAAGACGGTCTAATTAAGTACAACCCACGACCCTGTCCTAAATTCTAAATTCATCTAATGAAACTCTTGTACATACTGTAAAATATCTATTCTCTTATCTTACACTCACTCTACCGTTTCAATGTTAATTGTCTATTCTCTGTTGCCACGTTATTTGGCAGATAGCATATATAGAACGCGAGTTGGCGCTATTCCCGGGTTAAAACGGTTACAACTCCATAAAAAATATTTGAAGTTGTCAAAGTAAATTCGAGAATAATGCTTCTACTGTCGGGCTTTAGTCACCAGAAAACTCAGGCTTCAAACTGTATCTTTAACGAAGTTACAGGGTTCGAAAATGATTGTAAGGCTGTATCATTGCTCGACTTGGCGAGGGAACTGCTGTGCCGTGCCCCCAGATTAAGTGTTTGCGGTTAGCCCCCTGTCACTCATGGATCACGCAGTATTGGTTAACTGGCTAAAATTGGGCACTTTTGTGCACAAAACAACAATTAGACTGTATAGTAGGACAGTAAGGATTAAAATACTATCACAATTTGGCAGATCTACCCATAACATTTTCATTTATTCCAGTTGAAACGATTAGTTTTGGCCATTTTTCAAAAATCCACAAATCATCATTTTTTCTCGGGAACTATGGGGCCAAGTCCAGAAAATTATAGCTACGTAGGTAGCAAATGACCTCCTCTTGCTGCTGATTTCGTTTGGATATTCATCTACCGAACGCCCTGTATGATTGATACGGAATGTCCATAATGTAAACCGGACTCGCACTTGACCAGTTTTACTGACTAGATGAAGCAATAAACTACTTCACTACAGTTTATAAGTACAACAACAATGACGCGTACAAGAAAATTAAATGTCATAAAATGAAAAAACTTTATTACCCAATAATTGCTCTAGTAATAAAGTATTATCTATATATCTGCTCTACTTTACACGGACTAAGTTAGTGCTATGTTATGGTTATTGAACTTAATAAGCTAATAACACTTCTGGTTAACTATCGGTTAACAATTAAAACTGAGAGGCAGATGCAGCTAGTAGTGTATAGTAGTGTTTGCAATAAGTTAGCTAAAGGACTATTTTAAAGGACAGTTCTAATTTAAACCCAGTTCTCTTTGGGAGCATGTTGATGATTTGACTGATCGAACGACTGACTTTTTTCAGGTCCTGTAGTCAGCTATAGGCTAACACAATTAATAAAAAATACTTCGGACGTAACTACGAGACAGACAGCTGGACAGTTGTCTAAGTTACCGCCAGTTTCTCGTAAGATTTTATTTTGACGTATCATTCAGCAGCTTGTCACGGTCACAACTAACCCAACTAACAATCTGTTGACAAGCTTTGAGTTTCTAGAACGCAAATGATTGGAAAAATAGGTTGACGGCAGATTTTATATTGTATGTGGTAACCCAGCCCATTCGCTCATTTTCATTCAGTCACTGTTTCCCTCTAGCACATAGCTTTGTCTCTATCCTTGGGCCAAACGTCAAATACACGTTAGTCTGGTGAGTTGTTGACATTGACAGTTTGTTGAAAACTTGGAGGAAGAAGGAACAAAGAGTTGCATTGATCTGAGGTTTGAATTGGAGATCTTGACAAACTGCTGACAGTCTGTCCGTTGAATCTTCCAGAAACCCAAACTACATTTAAACTAAGTTTGACAATCTGTCGCGCAATTTTGAGGAAAAAAGGTCTACGAGAAACCGGGCCTGAGTATGGATGCTCCCAAAATGGCGCAAATGCTACAGAGATTGTCAGCAATGCCTACTTCGTCTGGAGAGTGACTGTCATTAATAAGTTTTGCGTCCTTTGCTGCAATAATTTTATATGGAACTGTCAAAGTTTGCTCCGAGTTAAGCTTTAACTCACTTCTAGCTACTGGCAGTTAGTTTACTAAATCTTTATTATATCTAAAATAGTGTTATTTGTTTGTTGCAGTGGTGATGCACAAAGAGAAAGAGGACTTGCACGGGCATCGAAGGGAGCACTCACATTATGACCATGCGATGCCTGACGGGGAGATGTTCTTGCAGGTATTTATTTATTTTATTTGGTACATCAACAGCACATTACAGTAAAAATATAACAAACAAATCAGTACAGTGAAGCAGGCCAATGAACAGAGGTCCACCGACATACAAGTATATAAGTGGTCAGACGTTTCGCTTAGAAGTTAAAAAGTTTCAAAAATACGAAATTCACAAACAATCTAATAACTTAAATATTGAGGTAGATATGCAAATAAAATTCAGTTAACATATTTTTTTAATTAATAATAACATTCCTATTAACTTATATTACAGTACGGGGGCCTTTGTTTTGGTACGTCGGGTCTCGACTCGCTCTCACTCTCTCTCTCTCTCTCTCTCTCTCTCTCTCTCTCTCTCTCTCTCTCTCTCTCTCTCTCTCTCGCTAAGTCAAACCCCGAGTATCAGAGTATGATACTCGTGGCACCTCGGGTCCCGTTCCGACGCGACGTGCCAAAACGAAGGCCCTGTAATGCACCTCTTATTCAGTTAAAGGCTTTGGAATAATTGAAACAAAAAATAAACTTTAGAAAAAACCGTCTTCCACAAACCCTATTTGATTAGATTGACTGTAACCCCTTATCCCCCCCCCCTTGGGGAATTAATTTTGATAAATCTCATCTCAGTGCTACCCCACGCTACTAAGGAACCTCTATACAAAGTTCCATGGCTCTAGGTCCACCGGTTTAGGCTATGCGTTGGCTGCCCGCTGCTCGTCAGCCACGCATTGTATTAGTACCTAGTATTGAGCAGTTCTGGTGGCCATATACGGTCTTCATCAGCAGTTCCGCATCACAATATTATGCTTACCGTGAGTAAATGCACGAGTTATTACTAAAACATACAAAAATCACTATAGGTCTGCCTATAATATTTGAAGAGTTCCATCGATTTCTCCAGGATCCCATTATCAGATCCTGACCTGGTGTCAATGGGACCAATGGGAAGGTTTCAAACAAAAAAAATATTCCAAATAGGTCTATCCGTCTAGGCGCTATCGGGACACATACATAAAAAATAAAAATAATAAAAAAACATCCGGACGAACTGTAAACCTCCTCCTTTGGGAAGTCGGCTAAAAAGAGAAAGAAAGTTGCTTTTTGCGTTCTTTCCTAGGTTTGACATATATTTTTTCGTTTTCTTACTGTATTCATACAATACCATGACGAGCTGCCAGTAATACTCCTCCACAGCGAGAAGGACGATCACGTCGGAGTATGCTCCAGTCTCCCTCCATGAGTTCTGCATCGTAAACACTCTCGTTCAGGTTGGTCTCAGTTGCGGCAACAATATCATGTTCAAGTACGGCCAATGATTTAATTTCATTAACCCTCTCGCTCGCACATCGTTCATTCCGCCCAGGTGATTCGGTGAATAAATCAGCGGCGGAATGGACCGAAAAATATTCCTTTGGGATGTCAACACGCTCACGGCTCTAACAGCCTGTAACAACAAAGTCCCTACGACTGGTCTTGTCGATAAAAAGGAATCGATTTATAGTCTCGCGATGAACCCATCAGGAACTATACTGGTACTTGGCTCCACGGAAAAAGTACTCAGGGTGTGAAACCCCAGAAACTGCTCTGCGTTGATGAAACTCATAGGGCACGTGGATAATATTAAAGCTTTGGTTGTTAGTAGTTTTGGGTGTTATGTGTGAAGAAACCGCTCCAATACTTAAGTTATGCTTCACGGGGAACCAAGAAGGAGTTTGGGTGTCAATGTAAGAATCTGAAATCCGATGCTGGAATCTGCCGCAGTTAAGTGCACTTAATTCTGAAAAATTTCATATGAAAAATGTATTTCAAACTACAGCACCAATAAAAGTTCCCGGAAACCCAGTTATCAAACACTATACCGTATTAAATGACAAACGATATATCCTAACAAAAGACACAGAAAACAACGTAGCACTGTATGACATGCTAAAAGCAGCAAAAATTGAAGACTTGGGAGATGTAGATTTTGACGAGGAGGTAAAAAAACTATTTAAAATGGTTTACGTACCAAACCGTTTCAATTTCAAACTCAAGACAGTATGCTGATGATAACCTTGAGACAAAACGAGACAGACTGCTTGAATGCATAGGCCAGTGCGAAGGAGGCTGGTTTAAAAACAGAGAACGATGATAAAGTGAATTTTGGTGAAAAGAATTAAACAAGCCAGAAAGTTAGGAAAGCATGCAGTCATAGAAAATATGAAATTGTATGTCAATGGTACAGAAGAAAATCCCATAATAGACACAGAGTTGCCTGCTCAAGAATGCGAAGGTCAAGCGCGGCACCACCACAGCTGATCTAGGACTGCCTGATCATAACGTAGGGAAAATACGTGTAGATGAATGCCTCACTTAACGGAACAGAATGCTGCTTGCCAAAACCTTGAACAATCGCAGTAAGCTGGTGGACTGGTCTAAGGATGGACGCGTGAAAGCGCGAAAAAAATATTCGTCGAAGATATTCACAATACGCTTGGAATCTGACATCGATACTATTTTTGGCTCTAACTCAATACCGGGACCTAAATAAGCACATATATTTATTCACCAAATCACCTGGGCGGAATGAACGATGTGTGAGCGAGAGGGTTAATTAAATTATATCATCAAAGCTGATCAAACCACCTTATACACTGAATTCTAAAAACCTTTATGTGTACTACCAAAACGTGCGAGGAGTAAAAACCAAGAAAAAGCAGTGGAGACTGGATATTGTTGCCGCAACTGAGACCAACCTGAAAGAGAGTATTTACGATGCAGAACTCACCGAGGGAGACTGGAGCATACTCCGACGTGATCGTCCTTCTCGCTGTGGAGGAGTATTACTGGTAGCTCGTCATGGTATTACACTCGTGTGACGAACCGAACTTGAAACCTCTAATGGAGAAGATTTATGGGCTACTTTCGGCCGAGACAAGTGGGTGATCATAACCGAGCTAAGAAACTTAGATAACTTCATAATTATGTGTGAAGAAACCGCTCCAATATCTAAGTTATGCTTCACGGGGCACCAAGAAAGAGTTTGGGTGTCAACGTCAGAATCTGACATCCGGTGCTGGAAGCTGCCGCAGTTGAGTGCACTTAATTCTGAAACATTTGATATGAAAAATGTATTTCAAACTCCAGCACCAATAACAGTTCCAGGAGGCCCAGTTATCAAGCACTATACAGTATTAAATGACAAACGATATATCCTAACAAAAGACACAGAGAACAACGTAGCACTGTATGATGTGCTAAATGCAGCAAAAATTGAAGACTTGGGAGATGTAGATTTTGACGAGGAGGTAAAAAAACGATTTAAAATGGTTTACGTACCAAACTGTTCTAATTTCAAACTCAAGACTAGTATGCTGATGATAACCTTGAGACAAAACGAGACAGACTGCTTGAGTGCATGGGCCAGTGCGAAGGAGGCTGGTTTAAAAACAGAGAACGATGGTAAAGTAAATTTTGGTGAAAAGAATGAAACAAGCCAGAAAGTTAGGAAAGCATGCAGTCATAGAAAATATGAAATTGTATGTCAATGGTACAGAAGAAAATCCCATAATAGACACAGAGTTGCCTGCTCAAGAATGCGAAGGTCAAGCGCGGCACCACCACAGCTGATCTAGGAATGCCTGATCATAACGTAGGGAAAATACGTGTAGATGAACGCCTCACTTAACGGAACAGAATGCTGCTTGCCAAAACCTTGAACAATAGCAGTAAGCTGGTGGACTGGAAGTATGATTGGTCTAAAGATGGACGCGTGAAAGCGCGAAAAAAATATTCGTCGAAGATATTCACAATACGCTCGGAATCTGGCATCGATACTATTTTTGGCTCTTACTCAATACCGGGACCTAAATAAGCACATATATTTATTCACCAAATCACCTGGGCGGAATGAACGATGTGTGAGCGAGAGGGTTAATTAAATTATATCATCAAAGCTGATCAAACCACCTTATACACTGAATTCTAAAAACCTTTATGTGTACTACCAAAACGTGCGAGGATTAAAAACCAAGAAAAAGCAGTGGAGGGAGACTGGATATTGTTGCCGCAACTGAGACCAACCTGAAAGAGAGTATTTACGATGCAGAACTCACCGAGGGAGACTGGAGCATACCCCGACGTGATCGTCCTTCTCGCTGTGGAGGAGTATTACTGGCAGCTCGTCATGGTATTACACTCGTGTGACGAACCGAACTTGAAACCTCTAATGGAGAAGATTTATGGCGGCCGAGACAAGTGGGTGATCATAACCGAGCTAAGAAACCTAGATAACTTCATAATTATGTGTGAAGAAACCGCTCCAATACTTAAGCTATGCTTCACGGGGAACCAAGAAGGAGTTTGGGTGTCAACGTCAGAATCTGACATCCGATGCTGGAAGCTGCCGCAGTTGAGTGCACTTAATTCTGAAACATTTGATATGAAAAATGTATTTCAAACTCCAGCACCAATAACAGTTCCAGGAGGCCCAGTTATCAAACACTATACATACAGTATTAAATGACAAACGATATATCCTAACAAAAGACGCAGAAAACAACGTAGCACTGTATGACGTTCTAAATAGCACAAATACAATACAAAAATAGCACAAATACAGATAAAGCACTATCTGCATACTATGCATTTGTATACTCATGGCTATCATGCTTTGGGGAAATAGTGTAGATGCACATCAACTATTAGTACTCCAAAAACGATGTGTCCGAATTGTAGGTCACATATGGGACCAACAATCATGCAACCGTTCTTTAAAAAATTTTACCTTCTCACTCTTCTATCCATATATACACTTGACATATGTTTATTGGTATACACAAATAAAAATACATTTCAACTAACAAAAAATATTCACGACACTCTAGAATTAAAATGTTAAACTGCAGTCCACATTATATGGCAATTAAAATCTACAATAGACTACCTAACTCCATAACAAGCTTAAATACTGCAACTTTGTTCTCGAGACATCTTAAATCATATCTAATAGATAAATGCTTTTACTCCATAGACGAATTCCTTTAGTCCATTTCCATAGTATAAATAACAGACCCAGTTTGAGATTATTTATTTGAAAGTCTGCCTAATAATATAAGTCTGCATAATATATATAATGCATGCATGTTCTTGTTATATTATACTTAAGAGATTTTTTATATAGGAGATTTTTTATATTTTTTCTATTATGTAAGATTCACATGTATGTGAGATTATTACCTGTGCAATAACCGAAAAGGGTTCTAAGTCTTAAGTTCCTACATATAATGTAACATCTGTGCAACACGGAACGCAATAAACATTTGAGTTTGAGTTTGAGTTATGAAAAATCAACTAAAATATCACAAATTTCTTGTTTAAATGCCGTCTCACCGAAAACACATTTGGCAGTAACGTCGAAACTATATTTTATCGAAGTACCTACCACATGACACGTTTACCGATATAAGTTGCATAGAAGCGATAGAAAGAAAATAGGTTTATAACGCAAGTGTAAGTGCTAAAAAGTAGGGAATTGATGGTAGAACAGGAAATTGCATCATTTTCTCTTTAGCCTTACTTGGTTTGCCTAGCCTGGTCTGTCCAATTTTTGTAACTGCAATGCAGTTGAACATACACACAAGTTCACACAACACAGTCCTAGTTTTTAGGGTTCCGTACCCGAAGGGTGCCAAACGGGACCCTATTACTGAGACTTCGCTGTCCGTCTGTCCGTCCGTCCGTCTGTCACCAGGCTGTATCTCATGAACCGTGGTAGCTAGACAGTTGAAATTTTCACATTTTTTTGCTCATTTTTGCTCGATATTGATAATGGTAGCAGGTAGACGCTTAAAATGTTCACAATATATTGAGTATATTATTTACTTTAAAAATAAATAATTAAATTAAAATTAAATTAATATTTAGGGGGGCTCCCATACATTTTTTTTGCGGTTTTTTATAGATAATGGCACGGAACCCTTCGTGCGCGAGTCCGACTCGCACTTGGCCGGTTACTTTTTACTCAAACCCGTAAGACTGTTTTTAACAAGGAGGTCCGAATTCGCAAACTGTGGCTGGCCAGTCATATTCTTTTATCTTTGTTCTATTATTTATTCGTTATTTGTAACATTATTTTATTTTCCCGTCCTCTCAAACCTAACGGAGGTATTCTACTAAGTATTAGGTTATAAAATATACAATCTAAAAAAATTATTAATTTTATAACTTTATTTGTGTTGTCTTATTCCAGGCACTGAATGGCTTCCTCATGATCCTGACTTGTGAAGGAGAGGTTTTCTTCGCGACACATAGCATTGAAAGTTATTTAGGCTTCCACCAGGTGAGTATTCAAAACGGTACTAACTTATTTGTATGCATATATTATAGCGTACCCAAATATTATAAGAACGTTCCACTATTTTGAAAAATGTTATTATCTTCGGTAAGACCTAAAACTTGTCTCTAGCGATAGAGATAATAATTAAAAACAATGTTTTATCTAATTCATCGATTGAGAATTCAAGATTTTTCAAAATGGATTTTTGGAAATGTGACATGTTCTTTTTGGGTTCCATACCCGAAGGGTGCCAAACGAGACCCTATTACTGAGACTTCGCTGTCTGTCCGTCCGTCCGTCTGTCTGTCACCAGGCTGTATCTCATGAACCGTGGTAGCTAGACAGTTGAAATTTTCACAGATGATGTATTTCTGTTGCGGCTATAACAACAAATACTAAAAATCAAAAGAAATTTAATATTAAGGGGGGCTCCCATACAACAAACGTGATATTTTGGCTCGATATTGATAATGGTAGCAGGTAGACGCTTAAAATGTTCACAATATATTGAGTATATTATTTACTTAAAAAATAAATAATTAAATTAAAATTAAATTAATATTTAGGGGGGGCTCCCATACAATATTATATTTTTTTTGCGGTTTGTTATAGATAATGGTACGGAACCCTTCGTGCGCGTGTCCGACTCGCACTTGGCCGGTTTTTAAACTTACGGTTGAAAGACCGACTTGTATCATGGAGGTAACTCAGTCGAAATATTAGTAACTAGCGAGGTGGGTCCGCCTTCATCTGTTTTGTTCTGCCACCTTTACACATATTTATTTTATTTATAAATCGGCGAGTTGCGCTCCAAAACTAAAATAAAAGACGTAGCAGAAAAAGCGGCGGAATTGAAGTAGGACTGGGCCGGCCACGTTGCTCGTATGCAACCGGACCGATGGGCCAAACAAATGACATGAGGGTCCCAAAAAACGCAAAGCGAGGTCGAGGCCGCCATAGAAAACGTTGGAGTGACGAGCTGAGGGACCACAACAAGAACTGGTGGGAATCGGCCCAGGAGCGAGATGCGTGGAAACGGGGAAGAGAGGCTTTTGCCCAGCAGTGGGATGCTATAGGCTAATAATAATAATAATAATAAATAGATCATAATTAAATATTTAATAATTTTGAACCCTATGACGATCAGTTACTTACAATAAAAAAATATACGCGTGTAGCACCGCACACGTGTTAGAAGTAAAACTTCTGTAGCTAGATCATTAAGTGGTACCTATACTATACACCGATACCTACCTATACTAAAAGAGATTTAAATTTCCAATTTTGAGATCCAATCTCTGCTTCAAATTAATTTTAAGTTTCAGACGTCCGATTATTCGAAATTATTTTATACTTGTACTTACTTTTAATACGTCATGTCATTTATTTCCCACCATTCCTTATCTACAATTTGTCGCGCTCGTGGTGATATACTTAACTCATTCAATAGTGTCACTACTATTTGCATCTCGCTCAGATTATATACCATCTGACGTCACGTCTTTAAGCCGTCTCGCTCAAATGTATGCATTGCTTTGCTTGTCTCTGTGCCCAGTCCCTTTATTTAATTGATCGAGTACGTATTTTCAACTATTCCAAGTTAATGTGTACCTGCGGGGCTACCATAAGGCTTGCCACTCACCTCAGTCGCGCAGATAAATGACAAAGAAGATGGCTAAATCAATATATGGACGACTGCCCCAGACATGTACAAAGACTTCTCAACAGCCAATAGCATTTAAATATTCATTCATAAATTTAATTTAGTTTGTAGAACTTGAAGAAAAAAATAATTAAATATAGGTAAATAAGAGTTGTTACTCAATACTCCGTGATTCCAATATGATCCCGTGACCTTTGCCGTCGCTAGAAATAAGCACCATTTTGCAATAACATGCAACATAACGCCATCTAGCCACTCCTCTGGAAACCTCCTGTTTTCAACAGTTTTGCTAGTTGGAAATTATGTTGCATGTTATTTTTAACGATGGCAAAAGTTACTAATCAATGGCGGAATCATAGAGTATGAAGTGACAACTCTTAATTATTTAATCATTTCCTTCAAGTTCTACAAACTAACTAAAGACGCAGTAATTTATGAGAGAATATTTAAATGCTATTAATTGGCTGTTGAGAAGTCTTTGTACATGTCTGGGGCAGTCTATTGGGTATGAGCCTATTTGCAGAGTTAAGATTTAAGAGAAACGACGGTTTAGTAGTTTAACTCAATTCCTTATATTGGCGGGAATTTAATGTACTTGGAAGGCTATACGACTATGTCCTATCAGCTTGAGAACACACCAGAAACAAGGAGGGTCTGGGCGGTTGCAACGCCTTTTATAACACAGCTATGAACTAACTTTTTAAATACAGTGTGGCGGTTTCACAGATTAGTTTTTGTACAATCGATTCTCAATCGAATAATCCAACACGCCCCCTCAAAAACTGATCATGATTTTGAAATCATTTTATAATTAAGGTATACATATTGCAATACCTACACAGAACATATTTCCTTCCAAGTAACTGCTGGGAGTAATTATATATTGTTATGATCCAACATTCGTTGCAAGGACTAGGGAAAACCCAGAAAAACCTAGTCAGATCATGTCATAATAATTTAACTTAATATTATCATTTTTAAACAATGATTTTTGTTAATGTACATATTTGTAACACAATAAACATTTATTGTAGACCCATGTCCACTCTTAATTTTTGAAAACTGATTGTTGCGGCTTCGTCATCAGATGTGCCAGTTGTGCACCTGTTGGTATGTAATTTAATTTGATTACATTTTTCTCTACTTTTTCACGGGTCAAGTAATATTTAATTTCTATATGCTTGGACCTTTTGTGGCTTGTAGGATTCTTCGCAACACTGATACAGCCGTTATTGCTTCAAAAATGGTAATGGGTGTTACAATTTGTATGTTATTGCTTAACATTAGTGATTTTAACCATGAAGCTTCCATTACAGCCTCATACAGTGCCATATATTCCGCTTCTGTCGAAGAAGCTGCAACGGAGGACTGTTTCTTACACATTCTGTACACTTTCTGTACACCATTTTATTGTACAATTATGGAAAGACTAAAATATATATCCTGTTGTACTATGTCTATCACTTTTATCTCCACCTCAATCGGAATCTGCATACCCACACAGTACATTCTCAAAATTACCTCTTTTATACACTAATTTTATATCAATTGTGCCCTTCAGGTATCTAAGCATTCTTTTAAGACATTGCCACAACTCCTTATTATTCTTATTTGTGTATCTGCTCAATATATTGACACTCGCACTTAGATCTGGCCGAGTACATAGCATAACATACATCAAACAGCCTATAAGGATTTTACAGGGCGCATCATATTTAACGTCTGAATTCAGAGCCTCATAATTAGGTTTACTTTCTAGAGGAGTACTTGCTGGAATGCAGTCCTGCATATTATATTTACACAGTATTGATTGTATATACTAACTTTGATCTAATGTAACATTTTATCTAGTTATTCTTATACCTATAAATAATTTTATCTCATTCATATGAGTTATTTTAAATTTACTCATTAGATACATTTTAAAATTATTCATTGTTTGGACATCGCACACGCAACGACTAAATCGACGTATAGTACTATATATATGTTTTTATGAATTTCACCTTTATCTAATACATATAAACACTTATCAACATCCGAATTTAGAAACCTTTCTCTTTTAGGAATTGCTCTAAGACTTCAAACCAACATCTTGCAGCCTGCTTGCATACTTTGTTGCCTGTATAAATTACCCTTCAGGAATTTCCATGTAGTTTTTTTTTATTTAACTTACCATTTAAAAAGGCAGTTTTAACATCTAAATGATGAACCAGTAAGTTATTTTGATTTGCAAAAAGTAATTATCAATCTAAAACTAGCAATCCTAGCTACAGGCGCAAATGTTTCATTGTAGTCTACTAGATATTCTTGAATAAACCTCTAGCTACAAGTCGAGCTTTATATCTTAAAGGTTTTTCATATTCGAATATCGTTATGTTTGATAGTGAAAATCCATTTACAATTGGTATTGTATTGACCAAGTATTATTTTCCTTATGGCAGTTTAATTCATATTTTATTGCGCTATCCCAATGAATTCTATCTTCTCTAGTTTTTATCTTTTTAAATGAACTAGGTACTTTACAAATCAATGATTGAGCACACTGGTAAATATTAATCATCAGTTTCATCATAAGATCATAACATACACTGACCTCTGATTCTATCGCTCCTCCTCAATTAATTACTTTTACCTTTTTATTAATCTGTGCTTTTACTCTCATCTGTGATTTTAATAGGTATGGCATTGTTTTGCGTTTTTGGGTCTGGGTCAGGTCACTACATAATTTACGAATTGTGTTGGGACTGTGGTCAGATTTCACCTGATCTGCATCAGAGTTATTTCTACACTGAGACTTTGACACTGATTTAGATAGACCATCGTTATTATCAGTTTTGTCATGAGAATTTTGAACATTCTCTTCAGGCTTAAACTTAGGCCTGGATTCCATAGTTGGAAATTTGTCTCATTTATTATAACTTTTATCACAGTCACAAACCTTTCGCATTCTACACTCCAAACTTTATATCCGTTTGGTTCATAGCCCACCAGTTTTTTTTTTTTTTTTGCGATTTGTCGTCAAACTTTGCCTTACTGGTTTTATTATGGACATAGACCCTTAGGTATTTTAGAACCGGCTTTTACCATGCCATAACTCATATGGTGTCTGAGATTGTTTCAATGCCCTCGTTGGTGTTAGATTTATTAAATGCACTGCAGTTAAAACTGCTTCGCCCCAAAATACTTTATCTAACTTTGCCTTATGACATGAATCATAGCACGGGCTTTCTCAGTTATCGTTTTTACCATACGCTCTGAAACACCATTGAGTTGAGGCGTTCGTGGAACCGTTTAATGATATATATACCTTTTTGCACGCAATTTTTTTTTTTTTTTACCTCGGTGGATAAATACTCGCCACCGTTATCACAGTAGAGATTTACTAATTTTGAATTGAATTTAGCTTCACACTTTGCAAAAAGTCTTTGAAACAAGCGAACACATCTGATTTATAAGTTATTTATCAGGTAAGTTACGCAATAGTGTGTGAATTGATCGACAAACAATATAAAGTAATTTTTGTTATCAATTGTTGGAGGAGTGATAGGCGCGCACACATCTGAATGCACAATATACAATGGTCGCTTTACTGGCTATTTATCCTTACTCTCTGTTACTACCGATCGTCTGTTTTCCAGTAATGCACGGTTCACACAATTTTTCGTTAGGAACCACTGATTCAATTAGTTTTATATTGTCCATCATATCAATGCCTTTTATTTCCTGGAATTTATTTTTACTCAATCGTTGATGCCATAATTCATAGTCACTGTTGTTCTTGCATATTTGGGAAACAGAGCGATGCACTGTCACAGATAACATTATAGCAAATAAGTTGTTTCAACACATACCATTCATGAGCTTCTTACCACCTCAGTCAGTGATGTGGGCTCCATGTTGGTCGAAAACAACGCTCAGGCTGGCTCGCTGCATTTTGGACACCGACAGCAGCCGTTGTACAGCACTTCGGGGCAGAAAAGCACCTGTGTCGCTCACAACTTGAATTGATCCCTTCTTCGTAGCTGAAATAAATTGTCCAGTTTTAGCAATTAAAATTTAACTGGTGTGTACGGTCACGCCGCACAATATTGTGATCAGCAACCTAGTTTAAGTCACGCGTCATGCGAACTTACTTGTATGATATTTAACTATAGCTTAGCCGAGTCTTTATACAACTGTATACCTAGTAACATCAATAAATAGTAATCCAGCAATAATTCTGGTTTAACGCATAACTTCAACAACTACTTCGAGTGTGTGGGATAATCTCGTAAACTACGGGTTAGACTATACATGGTGTGGTTAGGTTTGAGCAGATGTAGAAGAAAACTTCCCTGTTTATGATGTGGTCGGACGCTCCAGAGTCCAACAGGAACGTTATCCTGTTCTCCAATCGCTCGTCCTCTTGTTGGTAGTAGCCCGTCATAAATGCGAAGCCTGAGAACTCATCTGGCGCGGGCGTCGATTCTTCGTTCAGCTGCGCCGCCGCATGAACTTGTCAGTCTCATCAAGTTTTGCGCCGGCCGCCAACAACTCCGAAATCAGCTCGTCGAATGTGGTGAAGTGGCTCACGAGGGGAATATCACTTTGAAGTTTCAGCGCAAGTAACGTCTTACGTAATGCTAACTGCGTTGCAATACTTTTTCGCCCGTACAGTTCGTCAATCCTTTTAATTAAGTCCATCTCACTTAGTAACGCGCGAATGCGATACTTCCATACTGCGTATTTTTCACCAGCAAAGGTTGGATTTTATGTTTTGGTCTTTTCGTTTCCATTTTTGAAATTAGTAGTTAATATTTGCACAGTAGATTCATTTCGCGGCACCTGGGCACATAACCTATTGGGTATGAGCCTATTTGCAGAGTTAAGATTTAAGAGAAACGACGGTTTAGTAGTTTAACTCAATTCCTTATATTGGCGGGAATTTAATGTACTTGGAAGGCTATACGACTATGTCCTATCAGCTTGAGAACACACCAGAAACAAGGAGGGTCTGGGCGGTTGCAACGCCTTTTATAACACAGCTATGAACTAACTTTTTAAATACAGTGTGGCGGTTTCACAGATTAGTTTTTGTACAATCGATTCTCAATCGAATAATCCAACACAGTCATTTTGCCAAATTGCCAACTCCTTTCGCGTCTCAATGATGTTTCTCCATAAAATAGCGCGCATTCATTATGATATGACATTAAATTGTGACAAAATGCGTGGCTGGGGTGACTGGCGTGCCTTATGCTACCCCCGCTAACCTATACAATCTATACATACCTACTTTGCTAGGATTTTTTAGGGTTACTTCATCGCGAAGCGATGACGTAACTCTTATTTAATTTTATTCTTGACATTTCCTTAGTCCGCCATACGACATACCTCGATTTTGATATTTTACTTCAACATTATTGACTGGCATGAAGCATTAACTTTAAAATTACAAAAGCTTATTAAAATCAAAATCGTATAATTTCAACAGTTATAACAACAATTCAACTTTAAAATATGTATTACAAAAATTACATACAAACAAATAAGCGAAACAATAAGCCATTAAACTTATGGCTCTGTAAGCTGTAGACCTCGCTTTGGCCGTTTACTACAGATAAACATTAAATAGGTAGGTATAACACGTACTTAGTAGCTAAACTGCTAATTTGTGACTTGAACTGCACTATATAATAAAAAGTGGCTTTAGAACAGTTCTAGGTACCTACTTATTGTTTTCAAGAAGTCTTAATGCAGCCATCCATCACATCGGAATTTGCTTGAAAACTAAATATCACATTTGGATGATTCTAAGTGACTTTATGCGATTACTAGCTGCCCGTTGCGCGACTACGCAGCGCGTTTTAGGTACCTATTCCATAGTTACCGGCCACAAAACGATTCGTTCATCATTTTAGAAATCCATATCGACCCTTGTGACATTGATGAAACTCTTTTCTTACAAACTGTATGGATCGCATCGCACAACTGTCAAACATAAGTTCCGGTTCCAACAAAGAGGTTGAACGAAGTAGTTTTTGGTCACGTCACTGGTTTTGGCCATACCGGAAATCAAGAACTCGTGGAAGAATGCTTAAAATAATTTTTATTTGTTTCATCCGTTTCATCAGGTTTTTCTCTCACTAATTAACATTCTTTATTGTACGAATGTATTATTATCTTATCTGTTTAGTTAAAAACCGTATTGAAAATAGTTGCGGTTTTAAAAGTCTTCAGCCGACCCTGACGTCACCGATTCCAATTTCCGTTACATTTCTTAGCCACTCGTGATAGCACCCGGCTAGTAGCAGTTGAAAAGCAAATATATGAATAACCCACAGTTGAGAGGTTAAATAAATTTTACCCCCGTGCCCCAAGAAGTTTTACTTCAAAAATAACTGTCAAAGTCAAATGAAACAAAAAGGTCAAACTTCCACAATAAGGGTAAGCATTTAATTACTGAAAAAATTACCCCATAAAATTATTAATTAGAACGATAAAATGGAGTACAAAAAACTTTTGCCTCTTATTAAAATGGCTGGCGGTTTATCGCCGAAATGCTTGGTTATCAGCGAAACTTGACATCGGAATGAATTATTAGTTATAATAACAGAAATTATTATTACAATAACGAAGGTATTGCCTAGTGAGACTAATGAGGTTTTTGGGGTTCCTTTTTGAGTTGACGGAAACCCTAGTTAATAAAAATATTGTATACCTTGGCAAGAAATGCTAGACATTACATGATGCAGACTACTGTGTGTTTTCTTTAATGACATATTTGGTTTGTCAATCAAAACACGCAGCGGTGCACTAATATGTCACATGTTGCCATTATTTTTTTGTTATTACTTGCCAAGGTTTATTATATGATATCTAAAAAAGTCAATAATAAAATTCGGTAGGTTGGTACCTATTGGACAAGGTATTATTGTCAATTACGATGACACGGTGGAAGAATGAATTTCGAAATGTGGACTGTATATAAAGTAGATAATTATAGAAATATTAGTTGGTAGCTGCAAAAGTCAAATTCAAAAACAAATCTATATATATAAAAATGAATTGCTGTTCGTTAGTCTCACTAAAACTCGAGAACGGCTGAACGGATTTATCTTATCTTAGTCTTGAAATGTTCGTGGAGGTCTAGGGAAGGTTTAAAAGGCGAGAAAAAATCGAATAATTTCCGGGAAAACCCTAAAAACAGCCCTTTTCTATTTCCCATACAAACGTTTTCTAGAGTCAATCGTTTTCTAGAGTCAATTTGAACTTTATTGCTATTCAATAAAGTTCATATTAAATTGAGGCAGTACGAAGTCTGCCGGGTCAGCTAGTCTTATATAAGTAGCTGCTCTGCGGTCACCCGAATTCCGATCCTTGACTCAAAACAACAGTAACAAAATGGTAAAAAATGAGAAACTTACCAATTTCCCGCTTCACCTACCTAAACCAGAAGACCGGCCGGTTCTCCAATTGTTATTGTTTTAGTAGGTTTAGCTGTTTAGGGGCACGACACAATAGATTTTCACGTATTTTCGCTCTCGGAGCCACAAAACAGTGTAAATAAAGTCTAATTAGAATATTCGTGGGTCACGCGCTTGCACAATTTTTTCCAACTAACGTTCTTTTGTTTTGAACTGATACGCCCTCTCAAGGCGCCTCGCGCAAACACCACGCACGCGCACGCGTTTTGTTACTGCGCGTCGTGGCTGCGTTTCGATCCACGACGGTAGGTGGCTCGTAACTACATCTTTTACTATTATAATGGTGCAAAGATCGCACAGTAATCATATAAATGTAGAAACTTGTCAGAACTTAAAACATAGAACAGAATACACAGAACAGAAAGCATGCATAATATGTCCCTTTCTTTCTTGTTCTGTTCCATTTCTTCCGATATTAATCTTCACCATGATATCTTGTATGTCCATTGGGAGACGCATTTTATGTATGAAGCTGACTGTTAAAAAGCCTTCCTCTACACTCCTGAATTTTTTGGGTAATATATCGCTGATAACAAAACAATAAAATTATTATTCACGAAACGAAAACAATACTGGTAGCACTAAAAGCGGGCCACATTACGGCTAATAAACTCTAAATCGAAATAATGAAACCCCAATTTTATGTCAAATCCCCCTAAAACCCTATAAAACTTTCACTCAGCGACAAACGTATAAATTTTATTTTCCAACCCCCTTCCTTTGTTTTGTTTGTGCTCGGCCGAATTTCACCTGGGTTATAAATCATATATGTATAGTATAGCTTCATCGGTTGATGCGGTGTAGATATGAGAGAATTGAGAGGTAACATTGAAGACAAAATTTTAGGTGAAGTAAGAATACACCGTTTGGGTTTTCCTTTTTTTTTTTGTCGTGCTATGAACCAACTATAACCTGCAATGACATTCGGCACCCTGTGGCATGATTCTCGCGCCTTCGATATGCGAATATCGACACCTATTTTGACAGATTCCCATACAAAGGACCCTATGGACAGGGTCCATAAATTGTACCTTAATTTAAGAACAAATGTGAATTTATGGAAGTAATAAACGTAACTTGAAACAAAGTCACTCGATATAGGTGTAGATATCGTGTATCGAGACCTATATTGACAGATTCCCATACGAATTCACTTCACGTGTAGATATCGTATATCGAATGCGCGAGAATCATGCCACTGTATAGTGATCTATAGTCTGTGCGCGTTACCTTGACAATAGAGTGCATTGATCCTTTAGCCAAAGATTCGGAGGGACCATAAAAATAAACGTGAACAAGATAACAGATAAGAACTGTCTACTCGTCCACACAAAAGCGAAGATGCGGGCAAAAGCTTGTAAATATTTCAAGTAATATTTAGCTCAACTTGTTAAAGCTCCTTTGTTTTACAACTTTATAATGTTCATTGTTCTCTCAAACACTCCGCGGGGGAGGCTTGCGATTAAAATAAATCGATTCGGTCGGTGCACATTAAATCAGTAATGGCGCGTACTCGCTACTTCCTGATGTTGTTGGCCACGTGCGATAGACCGACAGGGAGGCGGTAGAGCAGAGGAGCTAACAGAGGCCGAAGGGTTCGACTGCTAACTAGATTTGTTTAAAAAAAAGATACGCGTGTAGCACCGTACACGTGTTAGAAGTAAAACTTCTGTAGCTAGATCATTAAGTGGTACCTATACTATACACCTATACCTACCTATACTAAAAGAGATTTAAATTTCCAATTTTGAGATCCAAACTCTGCTTCAAGTTACTTTTAAGTTTCAGACGTCCGATTATTTGAAATTATTTAAACTTGTACTTACTTTTAATACGTGATGTCATTTATTTCCCACCATTCCTTATCTACAATTTGTCGCGCTCGTGGTGATATACTTAACTCATTCAATAGTGTCACTACTATTGTTCTGAGGTCACTACTATTTGCATCTCGCTCAGATTATATACCATCTGACGTCACGTCTTTTAGCCGTCTCGCTCAAATGTATGCATTGCTTTGCTTGTTTTAGAAATCCATATCGACCCGTGTGACATTGATGAAACTCTTTTCTTACAAACTGTATGGATCGCATCGCACAGCTGTCAAACATAAGTTCCGGTTCCAACAAAGAGGTTGAACGAAGTAGTTTTTGGTCACGTCACTGGTTTTGTTTATCCCAGCCAGCGGCGGCGGCGGCGGCGGCGCCATCTTGGCCATACCGGAAATCAAGAACTCGTGGAAGAATGCTTAAAATAATTTTTATTTCTTAACGTTTCATCAGGTTTTTCTCTCACTAATTAACATTCTTTATTGTACGAATGTATTATTATCTTATCTGATTAGTTAAAAACCGTATTGAAAATAGTTGCGGTTTTAAAAGTCTTCAGCCGACCCTGACGTCACAGATTCCAATTTCCGTTACATTTCTTAGCCACTCGTGATAGCACCCGGCTAGCAGCAATTGAAAAGCAAATATATGAATAACCCACAGTTGAGAGGTTAAATAAATTTTACCCCCGTGCCCCAAGAAGTTTTACTTCAAAAATACCATTTTATGTAGAGTAACATAGCCATTCCGGGAATGAATGGCGATTAGGTTCAGGGGCCTAATTCTTCCCCAAGCGAACTGAAAGCGTAGACGTAAAATATTGTAATTTTCCTATGAAATTACTCCATAGCTGAGCCGATGGGCGAAAAGGGTAGCGTAGAACACATTATCATAATTTTCATCCAATTTCTCCATCTCATCTGTCCAATTTTTCATATCCAAAATCTTATCATGCTCAATGAAATTGTACCCATCTGAATCAGAATAATCATTTCAACAATATTATGATTTAATTTTGTCAGCTTTACACCAAAATACAGTACTCTGACCCTAAACATTGTTATTACCTTTATATTCCAAATAAGGGTGGTCGGAACGGACTCAATCCTGGTTAGATTAACTTCAAGCTTACGCACCGGGCGGTAGACAGGCAGTATTGATCCGACAACTGGCATTATGGAGCTAATGGTCAAGCGCCATGGTTCCACCGAGTTGGGTATGAATGGTCTAATTTTCGGTATTAGTTATCATTTGTGGAGGTGATTTAATGGGTCGCTGATTTTGTTGTTGGGGTTTTGTTTTTTGATTACTGAACCATTAAACTGACTACACATTTGAATTTATATACAAACTCTTTTACTTAGTAAACGTTTAGGAATTATTTATTGACTCTGGGTATGGCGGTTAGATCTAAAGTGAATATGGTCAATCAAACGTGAAATAGAGATGACGATTTATTTTCCTAAATACTGGTAGGTACTACCAATTTGTTTTGATGTTAGCTTTGGTAATTTATATTACCTCCCCAAAACCAGACTGTGTAACCAAATTCACAAAACTGTGTTACGTATGTGTACATTTTAATTAAGCCAGCATGTTTGTTTAATATGTTTATAATTAAATCTACTCTCTTGATTATTAGAATAAATCTATAACCAAATATCGTGATTCGTAGCGAACAGTAATAACAATAAATGTAACAATCTCCATCAATCAAACTTCCTATAAACCCAAAAGTAATACTGAACCACGAAAACAAAGGTGTATCAACAAAACATTTGCTACAAACCATAGCAACGAACCCCGACCCCATGGACGAAAACAAAATACAATTACCCAACAAATCATCGTCTGACATCACAATATGCTAGGTTGCACACTAACCTGTCTGTTCCCGGGTTTCTATCCAAAATATAGGGCACTTGTACATGTGTGAGTAATCCTTATGCTAAAATTGTATGCGGTGAAGGAGGGGGCCAAGTATAAAACCTTGGGGTACCCCATTGATTATCAATTAGTCTTGTGTTTACATCATCTGCTGTCGGCGCATTATTCACACTGTTTACACGGCCATTTGCTCTATGACGTGTAACTAATGCACAATTCGGATAAACCGCCGAACTAACACTCTAATGCAATCGGTGAGAGTATCGAATGCTTCGGCGATGTCGGAATTAACATATTAGTATCAATTGATGACTGCACAGATAATACTTTGATGATCGGTGAAGTTTATGATATGGATAGGTTAATTGATTTATGGCTTTAGTGACTTGCCGTTTTAGTTGTTAAAGTATAAAGTTGCCTTGTTAACGATGAGCATTAGGGATTTACAATTGATAGTTGATTTCAATAAGTTTTTATTTAACAGGTGATAAATACCTAATAACCCTATTTCTTACCCCTTTCGTTGTAAAAATTAATGTTTATTTCAATCACGTACGAAAATCAACAGTTTAGTATTGTAACAATTTTATACAAACATTTTGACGTGTTTAAGACCACAGAACTAAGGCCCTTTATTATAAAGGGCTAACTCAAGAGCGTGAACATTACTGGATTTTATTTTATTATTATGACACAGCTGAAATAACTCTCAGAGCTGAGAATGGATTATCATTACGTGCTTAAGCCACATCATCCATCAGTCTGATCTCGATCAATCTTTAAAACATCTACCATAGAAACAAGCTTAGGTAATAAGTATCCTCTTTGTTCTAATTCCAGTCAGACATAGTCCACCAGTCCGTCTACGAGCTGGTCCACTCAGAAGACCGGGAGGAGTTGCAGAGACAGCTTCTGTGGAACTCCTTCCTTCCCCCCGAAGGCAGCAGCCTCACCCTCCAAGATGTGTTGAGGCCGGAGCGGGCGCACCTACTAGAACGAAGCTTTACAGTCAGATTTAGATGCCTGCTGGATAATACTTCGGGGTTTCTGGTAAGTGGATATTGTTTACCTGCTTTGTTTCTATTGCTGGATTAATCCTGAGTTGCATGAAACGATTTCGAAATTTAAGGTTGTCACCTTACCGATTTAAGGGTGAGAATCTCATAGGATGGTCATTTGTTTCTGATGCTAAGGATACAAGAACTCAGGGTGAATTATTGAAATTTAAGTCTCATTCCCTGGAACCATCCATTCCATTCCCATCCTACATTTCCTGGAACTGCTATCACTTCTCGAAAATATCCTGGGAAAATATTCTTCGAATATTTTAGCAGTAATTTTGTCTTCATAATTTCAACTTATATCAGTCAACTGCTGACCAGCAAGTGCAATAGTCAATGGCCAAAACTTGAACTATAATCCGTTAAAATTAGTCTATTTACTAAAATCTTCAACCATTTCTTCCCCACAGAGACTAGACATCCGAGGCCGGGTGAAGGTTCTCCATGGTCAGAATAAGAAGACGGAAGACCCCCCATTAGCCCTGTTTGCAATTTGCGCGCCCTTCGGTCCACCAAGCTTGCTGGAAATCCCGCAGAAAGAAGTCATGTTCAAGAGCAAACACAAACTGGATCTGGCATTAGTCTCTATGGACCAAAGGTAACTATTTTAACGTATTGGATGTAGAAATCATTATGGTCTATGATGATCCCATGTGACGTTTTTAAAAATAAATTCATCTCCCGATTTTTAATTGTCGGACGCTTACGTTATTCAATAGATAAGATCACAAGACTCAAAATATTATTCTATAGAACGTGATCGTTGATCCTAGTTATACCATGTGTAGTGCAGTGAAGTGAAGTACTTAAATTACCAAAAATTCCATCTATATTCCAGAGGTAAGATGCTACTAGGCTACACGGATGCTGAGCTGGCAAACATGGGTGGCTATGATCTCGTACACTTCGATGATCTGTCCTACATCGCTAGCGCACATCAAGAATGTAAGTTACCTTGCCAATAATCTTTCTTCATTAGCCATTACGTAAATTGCGTTATGAAATGCAGGCCTTTACTCAACAGATAAATTAGTTAACAGTTAGATAGAAGTCATGACTCACGATGAGGACAATGATCACAATTCAAACAAACGTAAATAATTCGTCTCTGGACTATCAACTTTAGCCCACTTTAGATAAACTGTCTCGTCTAGGTCTTTGTGCTGCTTGCTATTCTGGTCCACTCTCTCCAACTTCAACAACGACGCAAGACTTTCGGATTGACGATCTGGCCGATGGTCTTTATTCTGTTCTTGGGCACCACCCATTAATAAATTATGTTTCTCCTTTTGAGAACGACACCACACCGCCTGTGGCCAAATAATAAAGTAAAGTAAAGTATCTTGTTTCAGTGTTAAAAACAGGTGCTTCCGGCATGATTGCGTATCGCTTCCAGACAAAGGACGGTCTGTGGCAGTGGCTGCAGACATCTTCCCGGCTCGTCTACAAAAACTCCAAGCCAGACTTCGTCATAAGCACGCATCGGCCGCTAATGTGAGTAGATCGAGTAGATACACTGTAAAGTTTAGTTTAAAATAGTAAAGTAAACAAGTTAATGCGGCCCATTAATTTCCCCACCAAGGAGACAGGTCTTTACTTGGACACGAGTAAGATTGAGCCATATCCACCACGCTGGCTCAGTGCGGGTTGATGGAGGGATGTCGGGCTAGTGGCCAAACCGACTATCAGAAGTTATTTAACTGCCTTATTGGGCCTCCGACGCCCGAAACAAATTCAACATAGAAACGGGTCACCCATCCAATACCCGTCTCGGACAGATGTTGCAACCTACACGATCGTTTAGTTAAGTTTATTATTATCAAGCTTAGAGCCCACATCGAGGTTTTGCTGAGAAATGGCCTCTTCTTTGTAGCGCCAATCCTGTCTTATACCGACGTTAAGGGACATCTCGTCAAAATTGATGAAATAAAAAAATCAGATACTTAAACACAAATAAATATAGCTTCATTTATGTACTTCAGAGATATGTACTCATCTCATTGGTACATGATCAGCACCAGGTATAAACCTGCATTTTCTGCATGAGCTCACATCTGTTGCTCTGGTTGATCACGGTTCAATCAGAGATCCGAGATAGATAGTAATAATGGTTGTCTATGTCTTTGTTTCTTTCTCCCAGCCTAAAGTTCATATATATAGTGTATCTTTCTGTTATACCAGCTTTATTGATAAATGTCAATTCAATTTACAGGGAAGAAGAAGGGCGAGACCTGCTCGGCAAACGAACGATGGACTTCAAAGTTAGCTACCTCGACACCGGCCTCACCAGTTTATACTTCTCCGAGTCCGAACAGCTCTCGGGATGTGAAACCAACCCAACAACCCCTCCCAGAGCCGCAAGGCGATACAAAACACAACTCAGAGACTTTTTATCCACCTGTCGGAATAAAAGAAGGGCCCCAACAACCCCAGCCCCCCCTCCAGTAGACTATCTAACAGCAGACGCAGCAGTCGCAGCAGCGTATACGAATCTAAATGGAGCGTACGCAGCCCCCTACGGAGAATACCCCCCCGGACCAGCGCTCCATTACGCCCCACCACCTTTAGATGACAGATTCCTCACAGCAGACAACCTCTTCCAATACAAACCTCTCAGCTACCACTATACGTACCCGCCAAATGGCTTTTTAGAGCCAGCGCCCCCTCCCGGATATGAAGTCGCACCGACGTATAGACCTCCTTCTAGAGATTATACCTACATGGATGCTTCTGGAAGGTATATGAGTCCAGTAACGGGTCAGGAAAGGCGGTCGCCGAGTGTCGTGGCCGGACCCAGCCCCGGCGGGTCTAGTGGGTCGACGGAGCATGAGAGGATGGGTCAGGAGATGCCGCGGCAGACGGTCCTGATGTGGGGGGCTGGGGGGGCGGCGCAGGAGGTCGGCGTGGAGTATTCCCCCCCTCAGGTATGGCGCCAGGTTTACCATCCGTCGCACGCATACCACACCGCTGAGGCCACGCAGTGATGACGCTTCCTACCACAGTATAGTGTCTTAAATGATTTCCGTTTGTGCAATCTGGGTTTCCTTTGTGAATGGCCGCGTGGTTCATATTGTACTTGTTACCAGTTCTTTCTAAGACGATGCCTCGCCCGCCCGTGTCAGGTCGAAGGACCAACGCGATATGGTCTCGTTACTAAAACAGGGTCCTTCCATATCTTCGTTGTAGATAATATTTAGAGTTTTTAATCGAATTGAGAATACAAGAATATTATCCAAATATTATGAATATGATGATGACAGATGTATTATTTTCCAAGATGCAATTTTAAATGTAATTTAGGGTAAATGTAAATATATCGATATTTCGTTTTGAGCTTGAGCTTTTAGAGTGTTTGAGAGCTTTGCTAGATATTCACAAGCTTGCTGTACCAACAAACATATCAATACTGTTATTTATCACTTTTGATCACTGCTGTTCAAAATTTTCATATCATTGATTAATAGTACTAAATCATAGTAGTAAATTTTGTAATAGAAAATCACCATTTTAGTGAGAAAACTGGTGGATGTGTAAGTATTTTACAATGCGGTAGTCTCCTGGAAATTAAACAAATTCAAAACGTTTCACAAATAGATTATGTACAAATTGGCTAGTCAGCCGACCAGATAAGCAAATAAAACGTAATTTTATGAAAGGAAAACAAACAGTCGACCCCAATATGTTTGTTTTATCGAAATCATCCAATTTCTTCCAAAGGCATTGGATTTTTTCTAAGGTTTACTGTATGGCTAACACTGTCTGAGCTAAGCAAGTGTTGTTTTTAAATTAATATTATTATTTATATTTATATTTTCTTTGAGATTAATTAATAATAATTCATGCAGTTAGAGCTTTCAGATTTCATATAACTTGGAAAAGCTAAACTTTATTTTTGAATTTTTTGACAGTTCATAAAAAGTAAATGTTTGGCTTCAGGAAACTACCGAATTGATATTGTATTGAAGCACATCACACAATATTTACAATAAGGTGTTACCCCATCGCACTGCCAACGAGTTAATGTAGCACATTTTTGTAAATACACATTTTGTGTCCTTTTTCTGAGGTTTTTCAACTACCGCTCTGACATTAGCTATTTTGTATGTAATACAATTATTTTTTCATTGTGCCACAGTGAACTACCGTTAGCGGTGCGGGATCATCGGTATGAGAGGGTATCTTCCGAAATCGGCGTTTTCCTAGAATTAACCTTATATCAATCAATGAATAGAGTAAATGCAAACGTGAAAATTATATCAAACTGCCAAGATATAGGTACTTTGTTGAGAAATGCTAGACATTAAATTATGGCAACATTTACAGCTTACTGCTTGTTTTATTTAATGACATATTTGATTTGTCCAGAGACTATACATACCTATATCTAATTGAATGCGCCTGCGGGGGAATGCGGCTCGCCAAACGTTTGTTGTATTTAACAAACGTTCGCATACCTAATGTACGATGACGGGCCGCCAGACAATTTCGCAGCGGCTGACCAATCACAGCTCTCTTACCTCGTCCCCCGCCGCGTCGCCGCGTGGTGAGTTGTGTTTCAAAGGAAAATGTATCTATGCGCTCTCCACTGGATAAGTGCTCCCTGGATTTGTCAATCAAAACACGCAGTGTTGCCTTAATATTATGTCACATATGTTGCTATTATTTTTTGTTTTGCATTTCTTGACAAATATACGAGTATTGTTTTACGATGAAAATTTTAACACCATTATAGCTTGACCACTGAAAAGTCAACATTTTTTTTTAAACAATATTCATTTTTAGCAGTACCTCTTTGCAGTTCAGTTGGTCTTCTCATGTAAATATTTTATTGAATTATCAATACGGGTTTAATTTAATTACTTCTACAAGTCGATGCGTACAAAATCTATCGATACAATGCTCACGAGTTTCGATAAAAAATATTCATCTTCTCCCAATGTTGAGAAGAGGCAAAATATAATGATGTATTCTTACCATATTCTTTAACTACATCATACACTGGTATAAAGTTTTTTTATAACTGAATTGAAAAATTAAAAACAAAAAGTATAGATAACTTTATACAGGGTTAAGGAATGTTAATAATGTGCAGATAAATTGATTACCCCATAAATTGATTACTTACTTAGTGCTTCATGTTTTTTTTTTAAATCCGTATCACTATTTTTAAGGTTCCGTACCCGAAAGGTGCCAAACGGGACCCTATTACTGAGACTTCTCTGTCCGTCCGTCCGTCCGTCTGTCTGTATGTCTGTCTGTCACCAGGCTGTATTTTTGAGTTAATTGATAGGTACTTATTTAAAATATGGTGTAGGCGTAAGTATGCCCCTGCCACCCCGTTTTGGGAAAAGATGAATGTTATTGTTTGTATATCGACGAGAAGTATCCTGTGTGATCTTCCAATTGGAATTCCATGATATCATAATGTTAAACAGATAGAGAATGATCAAAGTGTATCACTTAATGTTTATAGTAATCGTTTTCATAATGGATCGTTATTTCATTGATAAACCAATGTTAATTAAAATGCCAAAATGTTTATTTTCTATTTCCGTACTTACCTACTTTTTCAATACCATGGACCGATGTTTTCAAAATTAAAATAAAATAAGCATTTTAAAACAAATATTGCATATCTTGTTCAATAGATAACCAAAATAAAAAATTGTTAAACAGCAAGTTTCTCTAACTTATTATGGAATTGTAAATAAATAAGTAGCTTATTATATTATATTGTCATAATTTAGATAATTATTTAAATGAACATATAAATAAGATGAAGCTATTCAAACAATTTCTGTATTTATTTTAGCATAGTACTATCTATAATAATGATAAATTGAAAGATAATCAAATAAATTTTTCATGCCACTGATACTGTATTTTTTATACTTACCTACGTATTTTTTGGTAGACAAAAGATATCCTCAAATAGTTTTCGTAAATATATGACACAAAGTTCAAGGATCCATTTTCTTTTTCTTTTTTATTAATAGCGTCCTAACCTCTTTTGAGGTTAATTTTGCCAGTGTCAAGACTGTCAAGTGGTTATGTTCTCTTTTGAGATGTCTTGAGATGATTCGATGATGATTATGATATTGATGATCGGTATTTTGTCGCTCATTAGCACTACCCGGGGAGGACGTGAAGGGCTGTAAGTTCCAAGTAATTCCTTTGAACGTGAGCAACTGCCTTGCCTCCCCAAGGATCTATCAATCGAAACAAAAATTCAGCCAAGTGTGATTCGGATTAGATTTCCACAAATGAAAGAAGCGCCATCTTTTGTAGCAATACCTAATCATGTTGCTTTGTACTCAGAGAAAGTTAAAAAGAAAGTAGGTAACTTGAACCTCCACATGCTTCCTTAGTTGTTCATTAATCACACAGATGGCGTTACTTATTACGTCCAACCCATCCTGCATCCATCCAATCCAATATCATAAAATTAAATGCGAAAGAAACTCTGTCTATCTGTCTGTCTGTATCGTATGCACGCCTAAACCGCTGAACCGATTTGGATAAAATTTAATACAAAGGTAAATGGTACCTCGGAGAAGGACTGCTACTTTTTGTTGCGAAAAATGGTTGAATGGGTTGATATAGGGCTTTAAATTTTTAAGGGAGACCCACATTATTGTAGGTTTAAGGAATGAAACTCTTTACCTCCTTCCATGGCTGGTACAATAGAAAGAAATAAAATGTGTAGGGGCTAATCTGCTATTTACAAAGCCAGTTCACGACCAAATCACGAGCGCTCTTCAACGTCTAAAAATTGCGAAATGGGTGCGTCCCCTTGGGGAATTAATTTTGTCAAATCTCATATCAGTGCTACCCCACGCTACTAAGGAACCCCTGTACAAAGTTTCATGGCTCTAGGTCCACCGGTTTAGGCTATGCGTTGCCTGCCCGTCAGCCACGCATTGTATTTGTAGTACAAATACAATGCGTGCCAGATGTGCTCAATACTAGGTACAAATTTTGTACCTAGTATTGAGCAGATCTGGTGGTCATATTTGGTCTTTATCAGCAGTTCCGCATCACAATATTATGCATACCATGTGCATTTGCACGAGTTATTATGAAAAACACAAAAATCGCTATAGGTCTGCCTATAATATTTGAAGAGTTCCCTCGATTTCTCCAGGATCCCATCATCAGATCCTGACCTGGTGTCAATGGGACCAATGGGAAGGTAAACCCTTTCAAACAAAAAAATAATTTTCCAAATCGGTCCATCCGTTTAGGCGCTATCGGGGTGTGGACATAAAAAAAAAAATACGCGTGTAGCACCGTACACGTGTTAGAAGTAAAACTTCTGTAGCTAGATCATTAAGTGGTACCTATACTATACACCGATACCTACCTATACTAAAAGAGATTTAAATTTCCAATTTTGAGATCCAATCTCTGCTTCAAGTTACTTTTAAGTTTCAGACGTCCGATTATTCGAAATTATTTTATACTTGTACTTACTTTTAATACGTCATGTCATTTATTTCCCACCATTCCTTATCTACAATTTGTCGCGCTCGTGGTGATATACTTAACTCATTCAATAGTGTCACTACTATTTGCATCTCGCTCAGATTATATACCATCTGACGTCACGTCTTTAAGCCGTCTCGCTCAAATGTATGCATTGCTTTGCTTGTCTCTGTGCCCAGTCACTTTATTTAATTGATCGAGTACGTATTTTCAACTATTCCAAGTTAATGTGTACCTGCGGGGCTACCATAAGGCTTGCCACTCACCTCAGTCGCGCAGATAAATGACAAAGAAGATGGCTAAATCAATATATGGACGACTGCCCCAGACATGTACAAAGACTTCTCAACAGCCAATAGCATTTAAATATTCATTCATAAATTTAATTTAGTTTGTAGAACTTGAAGAAAAAAATAATTAAATATAGGTAAATAAGAGTTGTTACTCAATACTCCGTGATTCCAATATGATTCCGTGACCTTTGCCGTCACTAGAAATAAGCACCATTTTGCAATAACATGCAACATAACGCCATCTAGCCACTCCTCTGGAAACCTCCTGTTTTCAACAGTTTTGCTAGTTGGAAATTATGTTGCATATTATTTTCAACGATGGCAAAAGTCACTAATCAATGGCGGAATCATAGAGTATGAAGTGACAACTCTTAATTATTTAATCATTTCCTTCAAGTTCTACAAACTAACTAAAGACGCAATAATTTATGAGAGAATATTTAAATGCTATTAATTGGCTGTTGAGAAGTCTTTGTACATGTCTGGGGCAGTCATTTTGCCAAATTGCCAACTCCTTTCGCGTCTCAATGATGTTTCTCTATAAAATAGCGCGCATTCATTATGATATGACATTAAATTGTGACAAAATGCGTGGCTGGGGTGACTGGCGTGCCTTATGCTACCCCCGCTAACCTATACATACCTACTTTGCCAGGATTTTTTAGGGTTACTTCATCGCGAAGCGATGACGTAACTCTTATTTAATTTTATTCTTGACATTTCCTTAGTCCGCCATACGACATACCTCGATTTTGATATTTTACTTCAACATTATTGACTGGCATGAAGCATTAACTTTAAAATTACAAAAGCTTATTAAAATCAAAATCGTATAATTTCAACAGTTATAACAACAATTCAACTTTAAAATATGTATTACAAAAATTACATACAAACAAATAAGCGAAACAATAAGCCATTAAACTTATGGCTCTGTAAGCTGTAGACCTCGCTTTGGCCGTTTACTACAGATAAACATTAAATAGGTAGGTATAACACGTACTTAGTAGCTAAACTGCTAATTTGTGACTTGAACTGCACTATATAATAAAAAGTGGCTTTAGAACAGTTCTAGGTACCTACTTATTGTTTTCAAGAAGTCTTAATGCAGCCATCCATCACATCGGAATTTGCTTGAAAACTAAATATCACATTTGGATGATTCTAAGTGACTTTATGCGATTACTAGCTGCCCGTTGCGCGACTACGCAGCGCGTTTTAGGTACCTATTCCATAGTTACCGGCCACAAAACGATTCGTTCATCATTATAGAAATCCATATCGACCCGTGTGACATTGATGAAACTCTTTTCTTACAAACTGTATGGATCGCATCGCACAACTGTCAAACATAAGTTCCGGTTCCAACAAAGAGGTTGAACGAAGTAGTTTTTGGTCACGTCACTGGTTTTGGCCATACCGGAAATCAAGAACTCGTGGAAGAATGCTTAAAATAATTTTTATTTGTTAACGTTTCATCAGGTTTTTCTCTCACTAATTAACATTCTTTATTGTACGAATGTATTATTATCTTATCTGATTAGTTAAAAACCGTATTGAAAATAGTTGCGGTTTTAAAAGTCTTCAGCCGACCCTGACGTCACCGATTCCAATTTCCGTTACATTTCTTAGCCACTCGTGATAGCACCCGGCTAGTAGCAGTTGAAAAGCAAATATATGAATAACCCACAGTTGAGAGGTTAAATAAATTTTACCCCCGTGCCCCAAGAAGTTTTACTTCAAAAACATACGGACGAATTGTAAACCTCCTCCTTTGGGAAGTCGGTTAAAAATGTACTGAATTTCTCAACTCATTTGACATAAAGAAAAATTGTCGCAAACATCATAATCATCAAATCATCTCAAGACATTATACTTTCCAGGTTCTCAAATGAGAACCGTGAGAACCTGACCACTTGACACTGGCAAAATTAACCTCAAAAGAGGTTAGGACGCCATTAATAAAGAAGAAGAGGTTCTTTATTATATTTATTCCTTTTTTGAAATATAATCTTTTTAATAACATCAAAACCAGCCAGATACAATTAATATAATACAAAATACGAAACGACTTTTTATCCGACCTATTATGTGCGTTTGCCGCCTCATTATGGAAATGGCGAGACATGTTTGTTTTTGTTAAAAGTGTTACGTACGTCTACCTATCTACTAAAATTACTGAAAACTTATAAACAAGCATTCATGATATGCCGCAACATGCAAAATATCATGAAACCGTTAGCGAAATTGTTATAAATTAGTATGCGACAATTTACTTTTAACAACAATAAACAATTAAGTGTTGTGAGAGTGGGCGAGCCACCAGCTCTATCATCTTGGCTTGTGCCAGATAAATATAGAGAGCTGATATAACCGCACTATTAAATTGTTGTCAATGTGTTAAAATGTGAATATAAATAATACCGACCGATTTCATCCCACATAAAGGCATATTTGCATAAACGGTCAGCCAGTCCAGTGATAGATTTTATTAATAAACGTGATATAGACTACCGTATCGTAGGTTATACTCTGTTTGATTCTACAATGGATGGACTCAATAAATATTAGGGAGATTTTTGATCCTAATTTGTGTTCAAATGAATGCTCTAATACAAGATAGAAGCAAAATAATTTGAGTGAAGTAATTTTAGTCTCCTACCTACCAAAGATTCGAGACTTTATCTCTGGTATTTCATTATTTACTCAATATTTCGCAAAAGTCATTGTAAAAGGAGGTTAGACAACTACAACGGAAAAAAAGAGAATCATAGGAATGAGCATAACGCGTCATGCCTTCCAAGGATTCAAATCCAAATCCTAATTCAAATCATTTATTGCAACATCGTCGTGGTTGTGATGTTCTTAAAATTAGGAGGTGCGGACAAAAGACCCTGTAAGGGCACTGCAATTTCTTACAAACTATCTCAGGTACATCTGATTAATTTATCTTACAAGTGGTGGTAATACCTGCTCCATAGAGCTCCGTCATAGTCGGTTGATCCGAAGTCATTTAGCTGCGCGCACGCACCTCACACTCAACCTGACTTTCCAGTGTCATGGACGTCCCGAAATTAAAAGAAATTTAATAGAAATGTTTTAAAAAATATTTTTTTGGTGCTAAAATCGATGGACGAAAAAGTGTTTTTGTTTTTGAAACCTTGTGAAGTTTTGGAAGATGCAGTTGACAGATATTTTTTGCTACGCTTTATTGGCGGTAAGTCAATTTTGCTTTTTTAATTTATAATTATTTTACGTATATTTTTAGGGTTCCGTAGAGAAACAAGGAACCCTTATAGTTTCGTCAAGTATGTCTGTCCGTCCGTCCGTCCGTCCGTATGTCACAGCAACTTTATTCCAAAACTATTAGGTCTACACAGTTGAAACTTGGTACGTAGATGTATTCTTTGAACCGCTTTACGATTTTTATACAAAAAATTAAAAAAATAATAATTTAAGGGGGGCTCCCCATACATGAAACTGAAACCAAATTTTTTATTTTTTCATCAAACCTACATATGTGGGGTGTTTATAGATAAGTCTTCAAAAATAAAGTAGAGGTTTCTAAAACCGTTTTTCCTCAAAGTCAATCTTTAAAGAGACAGACCCATCCAAAGTGGAAAAAATTGTGTCCCCCCCTCTAACTTTTAAAGTAAGAGAGTGATAAATCTATAAAAAATATATGCTGTGTATCTCAATATAAACTTTCGATGAAAATTGGTTGGAACAAAATATAATGTGCAGTTTTTAAGATATAAAACATTTATTAAAAACAGTATTAACTTTGTCATTCATACAAAGACTATGAAAAACAAAGTTACAACACAAAAATCCAGTCTAATAATTACATGATACAACGGAACCCTTCATGGGTGAGTCCGACTCGCACTTGGCCACTTTTTATTTTATTTTATTCAATTAATTTAGGCTATTCAAGTTTAGGTAGGTTTAAGCAGGTAAGGGTAAAATATACGAAAAAGTTCCCGAAAGTAGGGAGGTGTACCTAGTCCTAAAAGTACAAAATAATTGTTCTTGATCTGATCAGAGCCCGGAGACAATGTTACTAACGCTACGAAAACGATAACTCAAAATGTATGGATTTGACACGCTAAGTATGACGTCATCTAGCGAAACCAAATGTCAAATCGACATTTTGAGTTATCGTTTCGTTTCATTTTCGTAGCGTTAGTAACATCGTCTAGGGGGGCCGATCAGGTGATAATTTAGACGAGGATCTTCTTCCGTCTATACAGAGGATATTGTCGTAAAACCATGTTAGAAAATAAAGACTAACATACGTGACATGCGTGACTCTCATCTGGCAAAAGGCCACAATTGCACGGCATGCCGTTTTAGGTATCCAATATGATCCTTCTATTCCAATTGGCTAGACAAACCACAATAATGTCTCGCCTTTTCCCATATAGGTTGGCAGAGGCCCAGAGCGCCCACTTTTCGCCAGTTATTTAGTACTCCACTTTGCGTGACGTGACGTATAAAGTTTTCCAAGAACAAGAACATATTGGCAAGAGCATGCCGCTTTAAGGGGCCCCGTAGACGTTCAAGTATGCTCGACAAGCATGTTGGTCAAACTTCACGTTTTCATCAAGACCGCGATAACGATCAAGCAAAATAATCAAGCAAGTTGTCAAGCATGCTTGACAAGCATGTTGGTCAAACTTCACGTTTTCATCAAGACCGCGATAACGATCAAGCAAAATAATCAAGCAAGTTGTCAAGCATGCTTGACAAGCATGTTGGTCAAACTTCACGTTTTCATCAAGACCGCGATAACGATCAAGCAAAATAATCAAGCAAGTTGTCAAGCATGCTTGACAAGCATGTTGGTCAAACTTCACGTTTTCATCAAGACCGCGATAACGATCAAGCAAAATAATCAAGCAAGTTGTCAAGCATGCTTGACAAGCATGTTGGTCAAACTTCAAGCAACTGCAATAACGATCAAGCACCCCCGAAGACGTTCAGACATGCTTGTCAAGCACGTCGTCAATCAAACATAATTTTCTTCAAGCACATCAAGCACGTATTTTACTTGACAAGCACGTAAAACATGGCCGTAAACCATCAAGCATGCTTGACGATATACGTGAAAGATCAAAGCTACGCCACGACCGTCGACCACGCGGCGTCTTTATCGTCGCGTAGCTCTAAGATGTGCGGAAGTAGGTACCGTTGCCGGCAATATTGCTATTTGTGGGAATATAATGTGTGGGGCAATACTGCCCCATATTATTTGGCAACGACACTTCAGTATGCGAAAGGCGAGCAACAAAACAATGTCAAGACAAAGACCAAATTCTACTCTGCGGTCAACGTGACCGATTTCGGTCTGACATTACCGCCATCATTATCATTTGATAGGTGTTATTAGGGTCGCGTAACCGTATCCTTAAAGGAAAATAGTGTCTCACAGGATTACTTTCTTTTATACCCCTTGGTATTAAATTGAAATTAATCATTTATACTTTGCGATTCATTGGAGCCACAGATGTTTGTAATTGGAGCTACGAAATTCAAATAATCAAACTTCAAAAAAATACGGCCGTTTTTGCCGCAAAACTGAACATTTTACCGAAATCTAAGTAACTTAAATTAACTAATTTAATTAATTTAATTAACTTTGTCAGTAACTAAAATTGTCTTTATAGATGGGTCACCGATATTGCTGATTGTCTAAATTTTGTGAGGTCGCTTTTGCCTATCGTCAATATATTGTATTCTTCTTCTGCTACCTACAAAAGCATATTGCTGTTCTGTTCATAAAACTGTATAAATATTCAAATACAGAACCACTATGTCTTATGATGCCGGAACGGAACCCCGGAACCTTTCAATCTGGGTTCCGACAACCAACCACCCGACCAAGACAACACGTATCCTGCATGAAAACACACATTTTACATAAGCTCATACTCATAT
Organism: Argyresthia albistria; assembly: GCA_963457715.1. NCBI lineage: Eukaryota > Metazoa > Arthropoda > Insecta > Lepidoptera > Argyresthiidae > Argyresthia > Argyresthia albistria. Next base: position 1,824,150 of record OY735270.1, on the reverse strand, counting down.
ATTTATTGCGTCATTGTGGTACACTTAAGAGGATCGTGTACTCGCGAGCTTCCATACAAAAAGCGTTAACGTTTTCCACCCCCTAAATCTTGTCCGATTTTCACAATTTTTTTACATGTTTGAGATACTATGGAAAACTATACTTGTACGTTTTGATTTTTTTGAAATATTAGATATTTTAGGAAATATTGGAACTTATATTTTTATATGGACTGGGTTATGTTCTTATATTTCCTAAAATATCTAATATTTCAAAAAAAAACAAAACGTACGAGCATAGTTTTCCATAGTAGGTATCTCAAACATGTAAAAAATTGTGAAAATCGGACAAGGGTTAGGGGGTGGAAAACGTTAACGCTTTTTGTATGGAAGCTTGCGAGTACACGATCGTCTTAAATGTAAAGCAATGTTATATAGATGATGATAAAATTTTTGAAGAATTAGATAAAAATTTAATTTTTCACAACACGGCAACAACAGCAGTATCAGTATCTGCAAAAACAGTACTAACCTTATATGTACAAGCATATATTTCATCGCATTATCTTCATGGATGGTTGCACCGCACCGAAGAGATGATGAACGTTTTCAAATGTTTATTTTTTGTGACTTCATTCCATTATTCGTTTGTATCTAGTTATATATGTCGGCGGCCGATCGTAGAATTGGGCACATCGTGATGTGCCCAAACGTGAAATATCATGAAACGATAAAATCTCTTAAGGCAAACACTGAGGTAGCTCAGGTGAAGACTAAAGGGGGCGAGCGCAGCGAAGCCCCCGATTAGTCTTCGTGTTCGTGTGACATGTATAACACAAAAAACATCACGTAGGCAGTGCTGAATAAAAATGTTTTTAAAAGACATGTTTTCGTTAAAACCCGCCACATCATGATGTGCCCAGTAATTGCTTGGGCATATCATGAAATGGTGGGGCACATGACGGCACATCATGATGTGCCCGATTCTACGACCGGCTGACGACATAAGATGCTTGTCGAATCATGAGATGGAATTTAAAGGATTTATTCGTAATTTTATAATTTCTTTATTGTACTCACATGACAGTAAAAATAGCTTAACATAGAAAAAATATGTACAAAGGCGAGCTTATCTCTAATAAGAGATTTCTTCCAGCAATTTATTATTAATTTGGGGTGACAGAGGCACAATCATCATGACACCTTCATCATCCTCAGCCCACATCGACCCACTGCTGGGCATAGGCCTCTTCTCAATAGCGCCAATCGGTCCTGTGCCAATCGTACCCAGTGGGATCCCGACGACTCGATAATATCGTCGAAGCATCGGGCCGGTGGTCTGCCCACTGGCCTTGTCGCTCCCCGTGGCCACCACTCCGTGACTGCTTTGGTCCACCGTCCGTCGTGCCGTCTAGCCAATTGTCCCACCTTAGAACAACATAACATAGCCGCAGCCATGAATATTGAAGGTTTCCTCATCATCATCGTCAATCAGCCCACAGTCACCCTCTGCTGGTCTCTTTTTTACCACGCCATCTTCCTCGGTCCTGTGTCTTCCGCATTCAATTCCTAACAGCTATGGCGACTATTTTACAGTTTTCCAACAATCTTTTGGCTGATGAGTGACGTTTACAGGGGGGCGCCAGCTTTACGCAACTTAAGACGGCGCCTTAGGCAAAAACAGCCTCTAAAAAAATCGCTCGGAATGACGAGTATTATTGCTATATGTTTTTTCACTGGCTTGTTTATCACGAGTGTCAGCGTGCCTTTGGCTTTCCCATAAACATTATTTTATGAATTTGGCTCGATAGAAAAGTCCCCTGAAGTTGCCAGAAAGTCTGTCTGTCACAATGTTTTATTTTACAATTTTCGCACCGCATCTGAATTTGTGTTCTTGTCATTTATCTAACCATTATAAAAATGGCACAATGTTTCTCAGTTAGACTTTTTTAATTATTATATTTAATTTCCTTCAAAAAATAAGTTAAGGATGAAATTCTAAGTTCTGATTGCCTCGGGCTCGCCCTTTATGCAACGAATCTGTCTTCAACACCGATCTTTCATTCCTCTTTGGTCATCATCAAGCGTTTGGTCCATCTGTTACCGCGCGCCAAAAGATTTTTGAAAAGCTATATGGTCTGCCCACTGGTCATCGTGGTTATCATAACAATAAGTAATTACTCGTAATACTCCCTAGCGTGACTAGGAGTTTTTTAATGGAGTCATTCGTCCCAATAAACCATCGTAAACAAACGAGGTTGGAATACCGTTTGGAAAAAACTTGTTCCTTGATTCAGGTAATTTTTAGGGTTCCGTTAGAGAATCACGGAACCCTTATAGTTTCGTCAAGTCTGTCTGTCTGTCTGTCCGTCCGTATGTCACAGCAACTTTATTCCAACACTATTAGGACTTCACAGTTGAAACTTGGTATGTAGAGGTATTCTGTAAACCGCTTTACGATTTTTATACAAAAAAAAATGTAATAAGGGGGGATTTAAACATGGAACTGACAGCAAAAAAAATTTTTTCATCAAACCTATATGTGTGGAGGTGGGGTGTGAGGTTTCAAAAACATTTTCCCTCATAGTCAATCGTTAAAGAGACAGACCCTTCCAAAGTGTATTTTTTTTTTATTTAAAGTAAGAAAATGAAAAAAATATATATATAATTATGCTGTGTATCTCAATATGAACTTTCAACGAAAATTAGTTTGAACAAAATATAATTAGCAGTTTTAAGTTAAAAAACATTTATTAAAAACCGCTAAGATAACTTTGTCATTCATACAAACACTATGAAAAACAAAGTTACAACAGAAACATCAAGTCTTATGTTATAATATTGTATCAAAATATAGTTTTTCAGATACTAGTAGCGCCATCTGTATTTACGATGTATAAAACCATGTTGAATAAAAACGTCAGTCTGTTGCGAATAGCCAACGTGTCTTCTTTATAGGTTATGGGCATTACACGGAATTTATCAGTTATTTTTAGTAAAATAGATAAATTGTGAAAGTTGATTCGCGGAAACATGACCACGAACTATATTGCTAGTGTGCCGAAGTTAAAAGGCCGGGAGAATTACGACGAGTGGTGTTTTGCAGCCGAAAATTTACTGGTTCTTGATGGAATGGAACAGTACATCAAGCCAACAGCAAGTTTTGAGATCAAGCCAGCGGAAGATGCAAAAACGAAGGCAAAGTTAGTATTAACTATAGATCCAGCTTTGTATGTGCATATAAGAAATACGGGGAGTTCAGCGGAATTATGGACTAAATTGAAGACCATGTTTGACGACTCCGGTTTCTCGAGGAAAATAACCTTGCTTCGACATTTGATATCCATAAGATTGGACAAATGTGACTCAATGGCTACCTATGTCACACAAATGGTCGAGACAGCTCAAAGGTTAAATGGCACAGGATTTACAATAACCGACGAATGGGTGGGATCATTATTATTAGCAGGTTTGTCTGATCGCTATTCTCCAATGATAATGGCAATTGAACATTCGGGTATTTCGATAACTGCTGATGTCATCAAATCGAAATTACTCGACATGGAAGTCGTCAACGAGTCTGAAGTCAGTGGCGCTGCATTCGCGGCGAAAAATAAATTTTACTCTGGCAACAATAGTAAGCAAAAGAAAAATGTCGGTCCATTGACGTCAAACAAGAAGATGACAGATTCACAAACAAAAGAAATAACAATAAGTTGTTACAAATGCAAAAACACTGGACACTACAGGAGCCAATGTCCTTTGTTGAGAAAAAACGAAAGCAAATGCGTGTTTAGCGTTGTTTTCATTAACGGAAAGTTTAACAAGACGGAATGGTACGTTGACAGCGGTGCGAGTGCGCACATGACCGTAAACCAAGATTGGATTACAAACACCAACTTATCGCCGTGTTTACCAGAAATCGTCGTTGCCAACGAATCAAAAGTGTCAGTTGTTTGTTCCGGAGATGTAGAAATTGTGTCGGATTTGGAATGCCATATAACAGTGAAGAATGTACTATGCGTGCCTAGTTTGACAACGAACTTGTTATCAGTTAGCGAGCTTATCAAAAATGGCAACAATGTCGTGTTTGAAGAAAAACATTGTTATATCTATGACAAGAATAATGTTTTAGTTGCGACCGCAGATTTAACTGATGGTGTGTATAAATTGAGATTGCAGTCACCAAGTTGTTTGTTGGCAGCCCCTGCAGTTACTGGAAGGCTGTGGCACAGAAGGCTAGCTCACATTAACAGTCAGGACATGAACAGAATGAAAAATGGCATGGTGGATGGCTTGTCATATGATGGTTGTTTTGATATCACAAAATCAAAATGTACTACTTGCTGTGAGGGGAAACAAATGAGATTGCCTTTCTCTCATGTTGGCGAACGAAGCACAGAAACATGTCACAGGATACATAGTGACTTGTGTGGACCAATGGAGGTTAATTCCCTGAATGGAAGCAGATATTTTTTGCTGTTTATCGACGACTACAGCCGAATGACATTCATCTATTTTCTCAAGCAAAAGAGTGAAGCGTTTGGTAAATTTAAAGAGTTTAAATTAATGATTGAAAATCAGCAAGAGAAGAAAATCAAGATCTTTCACACCGACAATGGGTTAGAGTATTGTAATCAAGAATTTAAGAACTATTTAAAACAATCTGGAATAATACATCAAAAAACAAATAGTTACACGCCAGAACAGAATGGAGTCTGTGAGAGGGCTAATCGTACTGTGGTTGAAAAAGGTAAATGTCTTTTATACGATGCAAAGTTGGACAAGAGATTCTGGGCAGAAGCCGCCAGTACAGCTGTTTATCTTAAAAACAGGTCCATTGTATCAGGAGTACCGAAGACACCTTATGAGATGTGGCACGGGTCAAAACCTGATCTAAGTCACATCAGATTGTTCGGAAGTAAAGTTATGGTACATATCCCAAAGGAGAAGCGCTTGAAGTGGGATAAGAAGGCTACACAGCACATTTTAGTTGGATATGGCGAGGATGTGAAGGGTTACAGATTGTATAACCCAACTAAGAAAACTATTATCACCAGCAGAGATGTCATTGTGATGGAAGATGAGATAAGTGGCAGTGAAACCAGAGACGAGGCTATCTGGATAGCAGATGAGGAGACACAACAGAGCAGTGTGGAATCAGCACAGAATAGCGCGAATAAGGAGAGCAGTGGTTCAGTGGGGGAATCCCAAGTTCCAGAAGTTGAGGATCGTCTTGACAGCTCTACAGATTCTTCAGTATACGCTGATGGTGATGAGACACTAATTGAATCTCCAGCAAGTCCGGAGTCAAAAGTTAACTTACAACGACAGAGAAAACAGCCCGAGCGATATGGTTACAGCAATATGTGTGTATCCAGTTCTGTTCCAGCATCCGAGGAGATATCATTCTCAGAGGCTCTCGAGGGGCCTGAGAAGGAGCAGTGGACACGTGCCATGACTGATGAGTTGCAGTCGTTTGAAGACAATGACGCATGGGAACTGATAGAAAATCCAGGTGATGTGTCAATAGTGAAGTGTCGATGGGTTTTCAATAAAAAGTATGATGTGGACAATAATGTACGTTATCGGGCCAGGCTTGTGGCAAAAGGCTTTACTCAAAAGCCAGGTGTTGATTATACAGAAACTTTTGCGCCTGTAATACGACATTCCACCCTTAGATTATTGTTTGCTCTTAGTGTTAAAATGGGAATGAGTATAACGCATTTAGATGTAACTACTGCTTTTCTAAATGGTCACTTAAAAGAAAGAATATACATGTCAATACCTGAAGGTTTTGCAAACAAAAGTGGGGGAAATGTGTTAAGATTGAAACGGGCAATTTACGGTTTGAAGCAGTCTTCTCTAGCGTGGTATGAGAGAGTAAAAGATTGTCTTTGTGAATTGGGTTTCAAAAACAGTCAATATGAACCGTGTGTGTTTGCAAAAACTAATGATAAAGTCAGGATAATTGTTGGACTGTATGTAGATGATTTCTTGGTTTTCTCAAACAATGAGACTGAAACCGAAAAGTTGAAAAATGTATTGGGTTCAGAGTTTAAGTTGAAAGATCTAGGTCCTGTTCGACAGTATCTTGGCATGAGAATAAACTTAAATGAAGATAAAAATGTAATAACGGTTGATCAACAACAATACATTGAACAACTAGTTTCTAAGTTTCAGATGTCTGACTGTAAACCGCAAAGTACACCCATAGAGCCAAAGTTGAATGTAGAAAAATCAACAGAATGTTTACCTAATGTTCCTTATCAAAAACTGATTGGCAGCTTAATGTATTTGGCAGTATTAACAAGGCCAGACATCGCCTATGCCGTAAGTTACCTTAGCCAATTCAATAATTGTTATAGTGTAAACTGTTATCCCATCAAAAACATCCTGTAAAAAATACCAAGTCTCGCAGCTCTGTGATTCTACCGTAAAAAGTTGTGAGATCCATGTTATACCAAGTCGGTTAACTGATTTAGTCCCTACTTAAGGGGCCTTCTGTCTTAAGTTAATACGTAAGATATTTTCATATCTATATTCAAATCTTTTACTTTTTAAATAAAAATATCGACTTGGCCATCGCATGCTTAGTTTGTTTAGTCCTTTACAACCAGGGTCTGGTGGAAGAAATCTCTATTTAGAGATAAGCTGACCTTGGTACATGTTATTTCTGTTTTTATGTCCTGTCATGTATCGTGTAATAAATATATACAAATACGTTATCTATCACACAGAACTAAGAGCCAGAAACCTGGTTTTTCATCAAATTCCTTCCGAATGCATAAAGAAGTGAAAGGTCCTGGAATTTAATGGACTGAAAATAACTAGAGCATTAGTAATTTTGTTGCACTAGTCTTCCATTTTCTATTGTTGCCGCTTGTTAAAGGTATACATATATTAGTTTTGGAACCAAGTTTTAATCGTGTAGAACGCAATTATACTCTAAACAACCTAATATAATGTAGATATGATTTCGAAGATACATTGTGCCTTCATGCGATGGCCAAGTCGATATTTTTATTTAAAAAGTAAAAGATTTGAATATAGATATGAAAATATCTTACGTATTAACTTAAGACAGAAGGCCCCTTAAGTAGGGACTAAATCAGTTAACCGACTTGGTATAACATGGATCTCACAACTTTTTACGGTAGAATCACAGAGCTGCGAGACTTGGTATTTTTTACAGGATGTTTTTGATGGGATCTCACTTCTTTTTGTAAAGTTCTACTTTTTAAAATTTGGTACCTTTGGTACTTTTACAATAACAATAAAAAACATAAAAACTGTCTTATGATTATTTCTTATGTTTGTAGGTAGTCTTTCTCTTTTTCTTTTCTGGTATTACTTCTTGAGCTTCAGCTACAGTTTTTCTCAAAGCCCACTCCCTGTCACGATGTGTTTTTCTCTGAGGCTTTGATGTTAAAATTTTTGACAAATCTGGGCGGTAAATGCTTCTCAATCTGTTGTATTCACAAATTGATGATTCCTGAGCTTTAAAACTTCCGAAATCGACATTAATTAGATGTAAACCGCCCAGACTTGTTACTCTCGAAAGTGCCACGTAAGCTTGACCGGATGTGAACACTGCAGAACCTATATCCATCAGCGCATTATTTAGACTTAGGCCCTGACTTTTGTGGATGGTTATAGCATAGGCTATACATATGGGAAATTGTTCGCGATGAACATATGCCCTATTAACTAGTTCTGGCAAATGTGCTAGATGAACAAATCCAAATAGTTAGTAAATATAATAATTAATGCAGATACAAAAATTATCAACAACTAGTTGAAATCGCTGGCGAGCAACTCCGCTACTTAAGCTAGCGACGGTTTCAAACCATAGCGTGAGTTAAAATACAGGCAGCGCCATCTATCGAGCAATTGGATTAATCTGCTACCACTCCCGTCGCATTAGAACGCAATTTGTTATATTGATTGAATGGGCCATTATTTTATTTAGGGACATATTTGGAAAGTAATTGCAGAGTTTTTTTGAGAATTTAAATTGATATTTTCTTGCCTTTTTTGTGTCGATGTGCATTCACTAATGTTGATAGTACATAAAAAAGTCGTTTGCAGCGATGTTTTCCCGCTATTTTATATATTTGGCGACGTTTATTCAAAAGATGGTGAGAAAAAACAACAACTGCGTTACTTTCTTACAAAATTAAGTTTTATTGTTAGGAACATTTAGTTTAGTTCGTGAACATATCAGATATAAAGCTACGACATTATAGCATATTCTTATAATATTAAATCACAAATAGCCTCAGTCTAATGTTATTTTAGATAATTAAGTTGGCCACTGCGTTACTCAAGTCGGAATAAACTAGTGTATTTTTTTTGAAAATGGGACTAAATAATAACAGTTCATGTTCAAGATTTTAGTAATAGCTTCAAAGAAGTCAAATACTGGATCCTATCGTGAAATTACGGTTCTTGTTAAATATTAATTTAGCTTTACGGCTCTAAACGTTATCGGAAAACTGGGGACAAAAGTAACACAGTGGTAAAAAAGTAACATAGTGGTATCTTGATAACAGTATTTTATACTTTCTTCAAATTAAACCAATACAAACACAAGAAAACAATCATAAAGGTGTTAAAATCAAATAAATATGAATACCTGGTACTCTTCGATAATAATCAACAAACATAAAAAACCCCTAAAAATTAACTGTTTTATAGGAAGATTTTTAAAGTTCAGTCTCATTTTTAATATATATTTAATGGCACATTGAATTCATAAATCACACGTTCACCCTTTTTAATTATTCTGGACTTTGGAACTATGTCTAAGACATTTTAATACGATTCATAAGAATCATCTTTCTCCGTTACTTTGCATCTTTTACTAAAATCATCAACTGATTTCAAGAACATAATCTTATATCTCCCTTATATCTCAAGAACATAATCTTATATGTCTCTTATATCTCCCTCCTCATCAACTTCACTTTGAGTGACTCCCAGGTAAGAGTAGATTCACCTTTGTAGTTTCACCGTTGTTTTTCAGCTGGTGTTAAAGCCATTGTGTTATTTAGTGTTCCGAGGGACACTGTAACAAAATTATACTCTTATGAAACTATTTAATACATTAAATTTGTGATCAATAATGGAAAAGGTTAAAAAAAACCACTGCGTTACAAAGGCTACAACTGCGTTACTTCTGGCAGTAACGCAGTGTAGTGGTAACACAGTTGTAAAAAATAAATATATTTGGAATTGGTACCTTAATGGATCCGCATTCTAAAGAAAATAGGATGCCATAACAATAGTTACACATTATTACCTACTTTGCGTTAATTACAATTATGAATATATAGAAAACTCACCGTTCCTCGCCGGTAACTCAGTGGTCTAACAATAAACACACGCACCACTCCCGGTACCTTTTGCTCGACTGACTCAACCAGTTTCCCCACCCTGCACACCCTCCCGCACTCCAATACAAATTCATACTGAATCAAACGATTGTAGAACTAAAGATTTGTAAAAAGCTTAAATTAAGGTTGTTTTTGCTATGGTCACACTGGGTAGGTGTATTTTGGTTTAACAATGGGGACACGGCGTAAAATATTTCATAAATTATAAACAGTTGGGGTAAGATTATACCTATTAGCATTCGATCAAAGCTCATTCAATGACATATTACTAAGAAAATTTAAATATATTGATGTAGTGAAATGTTTTAAAGCAATTTAAGTTTTTTTCAAGTGACTCGCTCAGAGGGACAGCCAATTTTAATAGGAAAAACAACTGCGTTACTGAAAAAAACAACTGAGTTACCATAGTTTACAAATAAAATATACGGTATTTTACTTTATTCATACGATTTAATTTGACGAGTTTCTTTTTCTATGCCTATCTATAGCTTTTTTATTTTAATTAAAATTTTACTAACGAAAATCCGGCTTTATTCGGAGGGGACCGGTTATAGCACCTTAAATAAAATATTGGCCCGAATAGTTTTATTATATTTGAAGCATTTTGTCGGGAATGTACATCATACATATATACAGGGTGTAACAAAAAGGGTTTAACTCCCGGATGTATGTGGTTTGGGACATCATTCTGAGCAACTTTTACTATGGGACCAACTTGATTAGAGCAACTTGATTTTTCACTTCCCCATACATTTCGGTCTGGGCGCTCGGCTGATTTATATGGAGAAGTGAAAAATCAAGTTGCTCTGATCAAGTTGGTCCCATAGTAACCACATACATTCGGGAGTTAAACCCTTTTTGTTACACCGTGTATATAAAATTCTCGTGTCACAGTGTTTGTCTTCGTAGTCTGAGAATCGGCTAACATCTATTTTTCATACCCCTAAGTGTTATAATTATTTATATGGCAAAACAGCGTTTGCCGGGTCAGCTAGTAATATATAATTTAAGCATAATGGTAACCAAAGGAAACGAGGGATGTATGCCTGGACCGTGGTAAGTGGTGGTCCCTGGTGGATGTACGTATCCCTCTTCTAGGAAACAGGCGTGATATTATGTATGTATTACATAATATGTTTATAGAATCTTGTTTGTAAAGGCATATTTTCCTAGGGGCATTCAATGATTCATAAACTGCAAATGTAACTTTGTAATCCTATACATTTTATATAAGATTACAAAGTTATTGATGCAGATGGGTTTTCTGGAAAACTATATACATAAGCTTGAAATGTTTAAGTTTTCCCTTGATAAGAATACTAATTACTATTTATATCCCAAATTTGAAGGTTCTATGTCTGCTAGAAGTGCCTGGGAGTTTTGATGATCGGTCAGTCAGTCAGTGACAAAATGAGGAAACTTTGACATGTTACAATTCTTAAACTACTGGTTCAAATTGAATAAAAAAATTAATATATCGTGTTGATATAAGGCCTAATTAGTAACAGAAAAATCAGGCTTCTTGTTTTATCCACAACGAAGTTTTAGGGGGGTCGAATATGGCCTGAATTGCTTCGAGAAAAGGATGGTACGGCTGTGCTTGCTCGACTTGGTGGTGCACTGCCGTGCACCCAGATAACTATGCAAAACGAATCTTGAGATACTTACAAAGTACTAAACACTATTGTCTAAAGTATACTGCTAGTGGTATGGATTTACAAGGTTTTGTAGATAGTGATTGGGCATCTGATGCCTCAGACAGAAAATCATATACCGGATTCTGTTTTCTAATGTCCGGGGCAGCAGTATCCTGGCAGAGCAGGAAACAGAAGACAGTTAGTCTGTCTAGTACAGAGTCAGAGTACATTGCCCTATCCGAAGCTTCAAGAGAAGCAGTTTACTTAAGAAACTTAATGCATGAAATTACTGGAAATTTGTGTGTAATTGATTTGCATTGCGATAACCAAAGCGCATTGAAATTAGCGTCTAGTCACCAGTGTCATAACAGGTCTAAACACATAGATGTACGTTATCACTATATCAGAGATGTTGTCAAAGACAAGTATGTAAAAATTAAATATTTATCCACTGAGGAAATGCCTGCTGACCTGCTGACTAAAGGCCTATGTTCAGTAAAACATTACAAGTTTATGACTATGCTTGGTATTGTTACTATGTAATTTACTATTTAGTATTTGGTTTATTTTGATAAGTGGGAGTGTTATAATATTGTATCAAAATATAGTTTTTCAGATACTAGTAGCGCCATCTGTATTTACGATGTATAAAACCATGTTGAATAAAAACGTCAGTCTGTTGCGAATAGCCAACGTGTCTTCTTTATATCTTATAATACGGATCCCTTCATGGGCGAGTCCGACTCGCACTTGTCCACTTTTTTTATGAGTCACGTACCAAGGTTGTTTGGACTGCAAATTCTTAGGGTATGGCTATTTCCCTAGAGAATTTGGCGTGAGAATCAGAAAGTTTTCCATGTAATAGACATGTGTGATGGTATTATGTACTACCTAATTTGAAACAATGCAAATTAGTTTGGTTTTGATAACTTATAAATATCAGCTACAATACACAAAACCTCGAAAGCCGTAACCGATCTTCGGTCGATCTCGACCAAATAAAAATACTTTTCATAGCAAAGCAAGCCCATCGCACTTCTGGAAAGTCAACTACCGGGAGGCATAACTGCGTAAGTGGTATCATTGACCTCTCCAAGGAAATGTAGTACAAAACCATGGTTCTTCACTTCACAGTCGGCTAGGCCATACGCCAGCAACTTCTAATTACTCTTATCGCACTTTGAATCGGATTTCACTTTCCAACTATATGCAGGTTCGTTGGATTTATCCGCCATGGCGTTTATTTGTTACATTATAGACTTTTCATTAGATATTTTTTCCTTTCACGCCTGGTTTGCTGGAAGAGATGTCTTTTCAGAGATAAGCTCGCCTTTGTACATGTGTTGTTTTAATGTTACTGTTTAAATTATTGTGTGTGCAAAAAAGAATTGTTGAAATGTAATAGGTACCGTTGTTAATAGTGATAATGGTGTGTGTTCTCTCAGCTCTAGAGTTGTCTCAGCCATCACCAACAATAAAATAGCGCAGCTGGCGACTCCTATGGTCCATGGATAGCTCTTAGAGATGATACTGGTTTTTTAATACGGCCGGAATAATTGAGTCTACCTTAGGACACTAAGGTTTATTTATTATTTCCCAGGAATAACTTTAACTAATACTGAACTCAGTACTTAGGGATACTACTGCCAGATGTGTGTTTTATTAGATTGGTGTAGACGCGTAATGTGACAAGTGTCCCTACGTATCGTTATCTACTCTTTTCTACAAGGATGTTATGTTTAGTTTCATTTTTAAACGCCATATCATGACTCGGGTTGCTTGGGTCAAATAATGGAGTCGTACAAGAATTCCTACATACAATACAATATAATTACATACTCAGACAACAAAACCCGCTAAACATAATTTAGAAAGGTTACAAAAGGTCACCTTTCTTGCGGCATTTGACAGCTTTAGAATTTGTATAATTGGCTTGTATGAGAAAGTGTAAGTTCGCTTTTTAAAAGACTGGGTTTCATTAAGGCGTAAACAAAGAAAATTAAATAGGTATACAATATGTATAGCTATATGATATCAGTCACCTCTGGAATATTGCAAACATCCTTCCCAATTTTAGCGTCATTCTTCTCATAGTTAAGTTGTTCTTGTTGTGTTGTAGTTGTTGGTAGTTAAACAACTGAAATTATACTGGAATTTCAATACCTCGATACTTTCATGAATCAGTTCACTGTTTCATGAATTATTTTAGGAAACTTACGGATATAACGCGTCCCGAACATTACCCGAGTTAGGCCGGGACTCCACCAAAGCGGAGATGTGGAATATTTGTATGCGAGATGGAAACAGCACACATCTCCGCTTCCATCGCGCGATACAACACATCTCCGCACATCTCCGCTTTGGTGGAGTCCGGGCCTTACAGACCAAGTGCTAAGGCTAAGTTAGTTTACCGCATGCGAGGTAAGCTCAAAACTAAGGCTTACCTCTTGTTCTGAAACCGGTGTTGTACCCTTTATCTTTAGGTGTACACCGACTTTTATCGAGTAATACAACACGAAGTTTAGCTCAAGCACTATTATCTCTTCTATGTACGGAGTACTATTATCTCTTCTGTGGCTCAAGTGAAAACAAAACACTCGCGTTTTTATTAGCGAATTTACTCTACATGCTTATTATGATAATAGATTCTATTTACACAAATAGATTCAGTTTGAGAACCGATACAGTAATAAGTAGTTGTCTCTTCTAACTCAAACACAGTTAAGTAAAGATTACGGTGTGCTGTTTTTAACCGCCTTAATTCATTCAATGAGTATGTACTTTTTTATTTTTTTATTTAGCCATTAAAGTGTCCCACTGCTGGGCAAAGGCCTCCCCCTATGTATGTATGTACTTACCTATGTAATATTGTCAACACTTTATTTGTTTTGTTTTTAACCGACTTCAAAAAAGGTGTGTTATTATGTTTTGTACCTACGTTTCAATTTAATTGGATTGGGTTAAATGTATCAGGGTGTCAAAAGTAGTGATAAATGGTTCCCGTTACACTTGGCCACTGTGTCTTCGTCGCGAACTCGACTTGACACACTGCCGAGTGTAAATGAATATCTTACTTTTGAGATTATTAATTTTAAGTCGCCTATAGTTTTTTATCTCAACTTTAATGTTTACTGATTTGGAATCTTCGCTGCCAGCTGCTAAATACATAACCTAATTATGAAGCCCGTCGAGTCCGAAGATGGCTTTATAAAACGTGCGGTGTGAGATCTTAAGTCCCGAGCTTGTTATTCATAAATTCATAATCGAAGTAATCGAATAACACATTCGTAGAAACATATAATTCTGAAATTCTGACCCAAAACTTTCACTTTCGTAGATAATTATTATGTATCTAACAGGTTTAGTTATTTTTAACATTTAATCTGAGAATAAAGTCAACTAGACGTATTATTCGGTACTTACTTATATAATAAACATAGATTTTATTTAGGCGCTAAGCTAAATCAGCTGACCCACTAAGGCCAAAATGTACAGGGAAGTGAAAAATAAAGCTGCTCTGATCAAATCGGTTTCATAATGAAAGTTGAACAGAATGATGTCCCTAACAAGGTAGTTTCTCATTTTGCAAATTCGTTTACACCTTGTTTAAATGTATGTTTATTTGTCAAGGCACTAATGACATCCGTTTGATATCACATGTCATTGTTTCGTCCCTTTCGCTTCTTACTATAGTGACGTAACATGACATAAACTGTATTTATAATAACACTATAACATGCCAGGTAAGTATTATAAATTGAATTAATTAATAAAGATTAGTCGGATAAAAACGAGACGATGAAAGGTTTTTCTTTTGTACTCGAATATCTGGCTGTATAAGATCTACTAAGTACTTCGTAGTGGGACTATATTTAAATATACAGGGTGGAACAAACGAATGGGCCCTGAGGCTGGCCTCTTAAATTTAGGGGTTCCCTTAGTAGCCTAGGTTACCCTTATAGTATGTACAGTGCCACCAGCTTAGCTGTTCAGTTGATAGCGGTCGCTAGTGTCATAGTAGTCTTCATAATAGCAGACATAGTACCTACATACCCTATCCACTTTTTAAAGACTATAGGGATGTTACCAACACAATCGGAAAGAATCGAAATTGTTTATTCAGCTGAACTAACAGAAGAGAGAGAACTAACAGAGAAAACTAACCATCGCCATCACTGCTATCAGCACTTGGAGATATTAATATTTGGATTTAATGAAGTTTTAGGTTAGCTGTCAAGTTGCCTATTACATTGGATAGGGTATAGTACGTATTATATTAAAGTACCTATATATTCTCTTTGATGGTGGATGACAAGTCCGTAGTACCAAATGATCGTTGGAAAGTTGGACCTGCACAAAAGGTTTTCTGGACTCTACTTTGTATAATCAATAATCATCATCATCATCAGCCTTTCAGAGCATATTATATCCAAAAAAACCGGCCAAGTGCGAGTAGAACTCGCGCAAGAAGGGTTCCGTACCATTATAAAAACTTTAGTTGTATGGGAGCCCCCCTTAAGTATTAATTTAACTTATTTTTTTTTTAAATAATAATATACTCAATATTGTGAACATTTTAAGCGTCTACCTGATACCATTATCAAAATCGAGCAAAAATGAGCAAAAAAGTAACGTTTGTTGTATGGGAGCCCCCCTTAATATTGAATTTCTTTTGTTTTTTAGTATTTTTTGTTACAGCGGCAACAGAAGTACATCATAAGCTTGCCTTTGTACACTGTTTTTATTTACTTTTCTAGCTATGCACGGTTCATGAGATACAGCCTGGTGACAGACGGACGGACGGACAGCGAAGTCTCAGTAACAGGGTCCCGTTTGGCACCCTCGGGTACGGAAACCTAAAAATACATATCTGTACCGGGCCACCGTCATATCATGGGATTAACGGGCCCCATTGAATCCCAGACTGTTACAAAGAAAAGTAATTTATAAAACGACGCAAGCTCACAGCAATTATCTTCTGATTAAAAGAATCTAATCTCTCACATTCTTTTCACAACATTCCATAAAATATCGCACAACAACGGTTCATTGTCTTTCTGTTACATTTTGCATCTGCGCTTCGTGTAATAATAAAAAACAAATAGTTATTGTTTGTTTACAAACATATGAAGCATTACCTGTCTTTATAGAATTATAGGTAGTATGTATAGTATTTATTAGTTTATGTATATTATCTAATATACTTCATATTTATTTATATAAGTATGCACTAGTTTATGTAGTCTATTGATTTGTAAGTAATAATTATATGTATTGTACACATGGGTCTACTCCTGCTCAGCAATCCACCTGTCTCATCCCTATTTGGTTTGCTGGAAGAGATCTCTTATTAGAGATAAGCTCGCCTTTGTACACGTTTTCTATGTTTTTTACTGTCCTATGTAACTGTTTGTGTGGAATAAAGAAATTATGATTTTCGAGATTTCCGCCATACTTGAGACATACAATCCGATTCCAAAGAATTCTTAAAAACGACTCGCGGTCATAGAAATAATAATTAATTCTGGCGATAGGCTGCTCCCTTGTAAATTTTCGCACACCGCGTCTGTCGTTTATCATAAGGGTTATTATGAAATAAAATGAAATGAAATTTGTTTATTGACAGATAACATGGTTTACACAGATTCTACTTAACTATAATTGAAACAAAAAGTAAACTTTAGAAAAAACCGACTTCCACAAACCCTATTTGATTAGATTGAGTTTAATACAAACTGTAACCCTTTATCCCCCCCCCCCTGGGGAATTAATTTTGTCAAATCCCATATCAGTGCTACCCCACGCTACTAAGGAACCCCTGTACAAAGTTTCATGGCTCTAGGTCCATCGGTTTAGGCTATGCGTTGCCTGCCCGTCAGCCACGCATTGTATTTGTACCTGGTATTGAGCAGATCTGGTGGCCATATGTGGTCTTCATCAGCAGTTCTGCATCACAATATTATGCTTACCATGTGTTATTATGAAAAACACAAAAATCACTATAGGTCTGCCTATAATATTTGAAGAGTTCCTTCGATTTCTCCAGGATCCCATCATCAGATCCTGACCTGGTGTCAATGGGACCAATGGGAAGGTAAACCCTTTCAAACAAAAAAATAATTTTCCAAATCGGTCCATCCGTTTAGGCGCTATCGAGGCACATACATAAAAAAAAAAAAAAACCGGACGAATTGTAAACCTCCTCCTTTGGGAAGTCGGTTAAAAATAAGGAAATACTTAATTAGGAACATTTTTCGTAAAATAGGAGGGATCAGTGACAATCGAACTAGT
This sequence comes from Argyresthia albistria, assembly GCA_963457715.1. NCBI lineage: Eukaryota > Metazoa > Arthropoda > Insecta > Lepidoptera > Argyresthiidae > Argyresthia > Argyresthia albistria. The sequence continues at coordinate 1,806,845 of OY735270.1, read as the reverse complement.
GAAAACACTGTATCTCGGTTGACAAATGGTGCTCAATAAATTACATTTAAGGGATGATGTAACTTACTTCTCAAGTAGATTGTGTTTGGTGCTAGGTACTGGGGCGAAAAACAAAAAACAAAAACAAAAAACGATTTTTCCCATAATCAGTAATCAACCCTGAGAATCAACCACACGCAGTTATGGCACGTCGTAGCGGAAGAGTGAAGGTGACAAAAACTGTAGCATAACCTTAGTATAACAATGGGGATATTGTTAGTGATTGTCGCTTCACAGAAATGAAGAAAATGTTGCTAACGCTCTTTCTAATTGACAATCGTGGTTGTGGCGCCGTTATTTGGATTGGAACAAACGGCCGTTTTCAAGAACTATCTATCTAACCTCAATCTGCAGAGAGATATGGTCAGACGTAATTACCATAGCGCATCTGTCAAATCTAATACGGTATTGGCCTCATTTTGAAAGTTGTTTTAAAATAAATGTAATAACATTTTAAGGATATATTCTTTAGTTTCAATAAAAATTAACAATATTGTTGAATTTGAGAAAACTGCGCCAAAAACGCTGTATGCGTGACGTCACATGCTCGTGAGTGAACACCCGCCATCATTGTTATTCAGTCAAGCAAGATGTCAGAGACGAGAGTGTGACGTAACCAGAGAGATAAACGTCAGACAGAGCGTTTTCGTCACAGATTATATTTCGATTGTTTATACATTTTAATTCTTGGAATCCGCAAATAATAGACATATTTTATGGGCCTATTAGACTACGCTGTCGGCAGGGCCCTGTCTGACTCACTGTCTCTTTCTAGTCGTTCCATCCAGAGTGAGACGTCTAATACAAATCGTGCCCTGCCGACATCGTAATGTAATAAGCTCTTAACTCTAAAATATTATGAAATATAGATTTCTACGCTACTATCTGATAGGATTACCACATTTTGTAGAATATTTTAATGTTGTTCAATACTGTATTCTAGTAATATAAAATCCGACCGCCCGGTCCGTTAACAAGGCGGCGCGCGGCGGCTAAAGATCGGGCTAGTAACGTTGCCTAAACATGCCTAGGCAAATGATTAATAGGGCTCCGCTCTGTTTCGCTCAACTATAGGTTTTACTAGTGACCTAATACAACCTTCTTCAAATAACTACTTAAATAAATGTGAAACGAATTATATTGATCATTAATTAATTAGAGGGAATAAATTGATGGGCTGGCGTATGTTAGACACAGGCGACGATGCCGGCACGAAGATAAAAAACATCCCGACGAATTGTAAACCTCCTCCTTTGGGAAGTCGGTTAAAAAGATTAAGCAATGCAGGTCATTTCACATTTTACGGGTACATGAAGTGTCAAATTATCTGTTTAACTGGATATTGAATAATCGCCCCTTTTAGGTAAATTGGCAGTTAAATCTCTGAAATTCCGTGCTGCGTCTACAGCAGAAAGGAAGTAATTCAAAAGTTCTCATTCTAAGTTTGTTTTGTATTACGGAACTGCTACCAAGCATCCGTCGCGTCGGTAGTCCTCAATTATGCAGGTACCCCGTACCAGAGAGATGCCATCTTGCGGTTTTAGACTCAGCGGGTAATGACCTTGTGGCATTTGACACGTTTCCTCTACCTACTTTTAACTTTTTTTTTACTTCCAAGCTTATGTTTCTTTATATTAAATTAACACGCAGGCTCGAGCCATTGTCATTCTCCAATATTATAAAAAAAAACATTAAAATTAGTTTGACAGTGGGTACCAACGTCAAATAATTGAAACAAAAAGTAAACTTTAGAAAAAACCGACTTCCACAAACCCTATTTGATTAGATTGAGTTTAATACTAACTGTAACCCCTTATCCCCCCCTCCCTTGGGGAATTAATTTTGTCAAATGCTATATCAGTGCTACCCCACGCGACTAAGGAACCCCTGTACAAAGTTTCATGGCTCTAGGTCCACCGGTTTAGGCTATGCGTTGCCTGCCCGTCAGCCACGCATTGTATTTGTACCTAGTATTGAGCAGATCTGGTGGCCATATGTGGTCTTCATCAGCAGTTCCGCATCACAATATTATGCTTACCATGTGCATTTGCACGAGTTATTATGAAAAACACAAAAATCACTATAGGTCTGCCTATAATATCTCTCGATTTCTCCAGGATCCCATCATCAGATCCTGACCTGGTGTCAATGGGACCACCCTTGAGATATTACCTATACGCCGAAAAAAGATTTGTTCAAATCGGTTCATAATTGGCGGAGCAATCGCGTAACAAACATAGAAAAAAAAAAAAAAACATACGGGTCGAATTGAGAACCTCCTCCTTTTTTTGAAGTCGGTTGAAAATAGACATTCATTGACGTCTTGGTACCCACTGTCAAAATAATTTTAATGTCATTATTTTTTTAAAATTTTAATGTCAATATTGTTCCAAGGACTCTTTTGTCCTTACGCTACCGTGGGTGTTAACTCATTTTCGTGTACGTAGTCCTAGCCAAATGGACGTAGGTTCAAAATTCTGAATGGGAACTCATTCCGAATTTTACTTAGAGGCGCATATGAAAGTACGTAAGACAAATAGTTTCCAACTGTACTCCTTCTGCCGTGTAGCGAATCTGTCGAATTCAGAATCTGTCCAATCAATGATCTGTCGAGTAGCGAATCAGTCTAATTTAGAAATGATGAATCTGTCCAACAGCGAACAAAGAATTTAATTATAGTGCTCTCTTAGAAAAAATAGTGCCCGAAATACAAAAGTGCTCCTGCGGATCTTAGAGATAGATGCAAAAAAAATACATTCTGCTAGGAGAACGTATCCATTAATAGAAAATGAAAATTAGTACCTAGCTCAATGTTTACGGGTAGTTGGGTTTCATTTAAGCATTGACTGTGGCCTAAGTATCGAATTTGAGTCAATCCCATTCGAAGTAGCAAAGTCTCACAGTGGCGGACCCATTTTGCTAGTTATTCAATACTCATGCGTCACAAGGAGCTAGACCAATGCAGCTTCTATGCTATTCATAATCATATTCTATAAGTTTCGGTAATTTACAAGGAAATCTTTCGGTAATTTACAAGGAATTCCGGAATTCCGAACGGAACTATCCCGAACGCACTAAATCCATATTATAATCTATGGATCTACCACATACAAACGGAATTATTCCGTTCGGAATTTTCTGCGATTTGCGATCCTTAAAGGCGCAAAGGCGAGTTTATCCCTAAATACATTTTTCTTCCAGCAAACCTAGGCAGGACAGGAAAGATGGTGCTGAGACGATACCAGTGCATTTTCTCATGGAATCGTAAATATCATAGAAAACATTCGCCATTGGCTCATTTTAGAACCCGTTTAACATTATGTAAGAAGGGTATAGTGATTTCGCTTTCGATTATGAAACAAAACCTGGTCGACAACTCTGGTCTAGGGTCAGTGTGAGACTAGGGTCAGTGTGAGACTAGGGTCACAGAAGAGATAATAGTACTACGTACAGAACGGCCACTCCCTTCCCCGCGTTGATTCAGGTAATCTGTCGATTTATTGTGAACAAGATCTCACATGTCAACCTAACACGAAGGATAAATTATATCCTTCACCTACCTGACCCACCACTTTGCCCAGTGATTCGTCATTTCAGTTTATCTACTAACGCATTATTTATAATGTATGAAGTTTGGTATAGTTCTATAAATCGACAGAATGCAATCTAGTGGATTTAAAACCGTTAGAATGAAATCTGCACGTGTACACACATCAATGTGCCTCTGCCGCGTAGCAGTAGAGCGGACACGATGCTACAACAAATCTTATTTTGTATAACTTTATTTTTCTGATCCTTTCTATTTTTGCATAATTTCTTGTCTCTTTTACTTCTGCTTTGAACTGTGTTTCTATTGTGTATTGTGACGTCTGAATAAACGCTTATCTTATCTTATCTTATTTGGCAATGTAGGAGCACAGATACCTATAATATTATGTAGTATTATAGGTGATTATTTTACGAGCGTTCTATGGAATGTCCGAGGTGTGCTAGGGTCATACCCACCTCCGTAACGTTGATCCTTGCTTACTTTCACTGGGCGGATATTTCAAGTACAGCAAAATTACCATTGAATGGCAACAAACGCCAAGCTGGTATAGTCCGCGCACGAGTTGATTGCAGAGTTTTTCGAATTACTTCACCCACAGCAGATGGATACTTCATCTTGCCATCTTTCAATGTGCCAATGTTTGAAATCGGTTTATAAATAGTACCAACTAGTTTCGATGCAAGAAACAAAAATGTTAATGATTAAAGAAATAACATAGAACCGAATTAAAAAACCCCTACTTTTCTAAAGACTGTTAAAACACTTCTAATGCATTGACTTAAGAGGATAGTGTACTCGCGAGTTTCCATACAAAAAGCAGTAACCTTTTCTACCCCTTAAACCTTGTCCGATTTTCACATTTTTTTTACATTTTTTTACACTTGAAAATCGGACAAGGGGTGGAAAACGTTACCGCTTTTTGTATGGACCTCGCGAGCACAATTGGTGTGATGTGTGATCCTTCACCTAATGGAGAGAGTAACTCGTAAAATGTAAAACAGCAGTTTAATTTAAACGGCCTTGGAAAACCTGCTGCGGAATTAAGGTGTGCTTAGTTACATGTTTATTTAATATGTAGAAAGCCATAGCTTTTGTCCTGGGGAACGCCCACGGCCGTGAGTCGCCTATGGCATCGCATAGCAATAGTTATAGCGAGAGCGCAGAGTGCCGGTTTGTTCGTAGCCAGCGCATAGTTCCTCTCGGCATCGTCGACAACACGGAATAGAAATAAAAATAACCGGCCAAGTGCGAGTCGGACTCGCGCACGAAGGGTTCCGTACCATTATCTATAAAAATCCGCAAAAAAAAAAAAGGCCCCCCCTAAATATTAATTTAATTTTAATTTAATCATTTATTTTTTAAGTAAATAATATACTCAATATATTGTGAACATTTTAAGCGTCTACCTGCTACCATTATCAATATCGAGCAAAAATGAGCAAAATAATCGGTTAAGTGCGGGTCGGTATCGCACACGAAGGGTACCGTACCATCGTACAACAAATCAAAAGCACTCAAAACAATAAAAAAATAAACAAAAAGAAAATTTAAAAAGTTTATGCCTTCACGAGATTTGAACCTTATAGCCACAGAGCACAGGTCACAGAGTCCATTTTTAGGGTTCCGTAGAGAAACAACCCTTATAGTTTCGTTAAGTCTGTCTATCCGTTCGTCTGTCCGTCCGTCCATCCGTATGTCACAGCAACTTTATTTCGAAACTATGAGGACTACACAGTTGAAACTTAGTATGTAGATGAATTATACAAAAATAAAAAATAAAATATATTAAGGGGTCTCCCTATAACGTGGAACTGAGACTACCTCTCTCTTATTAGAGATAAGCTCGCCTTTGCACATATTTTTTTCTATGTTAAGCTATTTTTACTGTCATGTGAGTACAATAAAGAAATTACGAATTACGAACTGAACATTTTTTTTTATCAAACCTATATGTGTGGGTGTCTATAAATAGGTCTTTAAAACAGACGTTGAGGTTGCTGAAACAATTTTTCATTAAAGTAAATCGTAAATGAGACAGATCCTTCCAAAGTGGAAAAAATTGTCCCCCCCCCCTCTAATTTTTAAAGTAAGAGAGTGAAAAAAATAATGTGTGTGTCTCCTAACGAAAATTGGTTTGAACAAAATAAAATAAGCAGTTTTTTAGATATAATTAAATTAAAAACCGCTAAGATAACTTTTTCATTCATACAAACACTATGAAAATGTCATCCTGCTCCGTAAGCTTCATAGGTTGGGTCTATCGTAAATGACTTTTCTTGTGAATAGACGTTACAAATTCGTTCGAGATGTGTTAGTATAGAAAATTGCCGGTTTTCTTTGCTCAGAATGACGTTCCTATCAACCCCATAAATTAGAACTACACCTTTCTGTTACATCCTGTATAGACTGGCTATGAGATAGCGAACAGCTAGTGGTAACTGTGCCTGGAACTGTGTCTGCGTGTAGGAATTATCATTTACCGAGAAAACGTTGCCCTCCTTCTGGTGCAGTTGAATAAAAAATATCCTATTGTAGATATCTCGCAGTTAGTTGGTTAAATCAGACACTTAACTAACACCCTGGACTTAACGAAGTCGCTAAAGTTCCGTCAGACAAGTGAGTGAACGTCTAAACTTTCCTAGGCAACTAGACGCATTTCAACTTTGGTAGGGTATTAAGCAAACAAATTTGGTTTTGTGAAACTACATGGGGTCGCCTCGCTCCGCTCCGCTTCGCTCGGCTCCGGGTGGTACATAAAGTTGTGACCTAATACAACCTATCTTTAGAATTGGCACAGAAAGTGACCTAAAGCAACCAATTCAGTATTGTGAAACTACTAATCGTGAAATAATCATGGCGGAGTCGACAACATGTTTACAATTGCATCAAAGGCCAAATTTGAAACAAAAACCCACTGAACACAACAAACCAACGTTGCATAACGTTTGCTAAAAAGATAGACTCTGAAAGTAATCAGCTGTTGTCGTGACGCCATCTTGTTTTAACCATCACTCTGGCTTTCGGTAAGACAGATCGTTAAACGTTTTCGACGATGCTAGTGACTTAGTTAAATGTCGTTCTTTAATTAACAGTCTAGGGTGTTACTTATCTGATTTAACCAACCAGCTGCGACAGATTCTAGCTCATAAACTATATCCAGTGGTTGTTGTGCATCTGCCACCGCACACAGCAAAAGGCGTGACGCTGTGTTATGATATCTTATCGAATGCGCGAGAAAAAGAGAATCATATCCGGTGTTTAATATACTCCATTTTGCGTGACCGGACTAGCCCATCGGAATATCCTACGGAGGTTGATGAATTCCTCGAGATGTTTTGCATCGCCCGTTACAATAATGTTGAGTTGGGAAGATTGAATAAACAAACAAACTAACAGATATTTGCTTCTGGCCCACACTAGGATACCCTTTGCAAAAGAGACCTTTAGGGCCAGTCTACATCGGTCAAGGACAGGACAGTGAACCGTGGACAGTAGACAGTACAATGGTCATACAAATGATGGGTTAAGTAGGTACCTACTGAATTTATTTTTTACCATGCCTATACAGTTTCCCACTGCTGGGCAAAAGCCTTCATTTCGAGTATAAAGTAAACATACTTAATTAATAAACTTTATTATTCTGTTTAATAGTCACAATCAGACTCAAATAATTCAAAACCCGAATTTAAGCCACCTGGAAACAAATATGAGTAATTGCAATCAACCACATTTGAATAAATGTATGATATCCAAAAGAACAGATTAGTAACTGAAATTAAAGAATAATAATAAATAGTCAAGTAAAGTATCAAAATGTTGTTAGCCAAGCAAAGTAACAATTCGTTTGACAAGTAAATAATGTTGCCATCATCAAAGTTTGAAAACTACCAAAGGACAGGATTCGCTGGCCAGACTCTATACCGAGTGATATTGTATGAGAACCACTCGATATAGGCGTCGATATCCGCATATCGAATGCGCGAGAATCATGCCCCAGACATGTACAATGTACATTGTACAATGTACTTGTCTGCGTCGACACGTAAGAGCAAATATACATGTACAAAATGTGGTGTACTTGTTTATATTATAACAGTCTGTTGTAACCACATTTACGCAAATAAATGAAATCTGAAATCTTTATTTATTTGCATTTAGCCTTGCATGTGCGACGGGCGTTATGTTTTCAGAATCTGTCCAACACCGAACAAAGGGTTCTTTGTACCCACCCAGCCCACATTTTGAGACATTTTCGTTTTGAGATATTCACTTCGCTAAAGGAAATCAGAACGCCTCGCTTTTCCTTTAGCCCTCTATTTCAATTCTTCGTTGTATGTAACACGGGACTAGCCTAGCGCCGAAACTATAGTGATAGATGTTCTTCATTATACTTATTGATGAATCATTGTCTTTACGTCGCGCGGTCGCGACGGCGGCGGCGGGGCGCTCCGTGTGCCACGTGACACCCCCCTCGAAAAGATTACAACGAATCCATTTTTAGGGTTCCGTACCCGAAGGGTGCCAAACGGAACCCTATTACTGAGACTTCGCTGTCTGTCCGTCCGTCCGTCCGTCCGTCTGTCTGTCACCAGGCTGTATTTCATGAACCGTGGTAGCTAGATAAGTAGTTGAAATTTTCACAGATGATGTATTTCTGATGCCACTATAACAACAAATACTAAAAAACAAAAGAAATTTTTAAGGGGGGCTCCCATACAACAAACGTGATTTTTTTGCTCATTTTTGCTCGATATTGATAATGGTAGCAGGTAGACGCATAAAATGTTCACAATATATTGAGTAATTATTTACTTAAAAAATAAATAATTAAATTAAATTTATTTAATATTTAGGGGGGGGGCTCCCATACAATTATTTTTTTTGCGGCTTTTTATAGATAATGGTACGGAACCCTTCGTGCGCGAGTCCGACTCGCACCTTTTCCGTTTATTAACAGAATGATGCACCGACGCAAGCGCTTTCTTCAATTATTTGCAGCACGGCATCTACCCGTTGCAGGAATATGTAGGTTCGTCACACTTTTTGTGACAAGTTTTTGTTATTATTTCAATGGGGCCAATTCTCTAGGGCACACGCACTAAAATTACTTGACAGTATTAGCTCCGACGCTCTTACGCGGTTGCCATAGATTTCATTTTAGAACTCACTTTTGAATTAGTTCATCAGTACATTAAAATAATTCAAAAGTAAGTTTGAAAATGGAATCTATGGCGACCGCATAAGAGCTGTCAGATTTAATATTGTCAACTAATTTTAGTGAGTGTAACCTAGAGAATCGGCCACAATGTAGCCTGGTGCAGTTGTATTCTGTCTCTGGTATCTATATTTTATCGCAATCCCTATCAAATTGATGTTTTGCAGCATGATTGCTTAATTGATGTTTTGCAGCATGATTGCTTAATTGATGTTTTGCAGCATGATTGCTTAATTTTATATGACGTTGATCCAATGAGTGGGATTATTTGACGAGTTGTACGAAAGTATGTAATTTGAATTTGAAAGGAGTCGGTTATGTGAAAAGATACAGTATTCTATTGAGCTACTTCTTTGAAATATCAATATAAGCAAAGAATCTGGAACAAGCACTTGCTGGAAGAAATCTCTCGATAGAGATAAGCTCGCCTTTGTACATGTCATTTCCATTTTTAATTGATATAATGTATTGATTTGTGTGCAATAAAGTATAAAGCACCGAGAGAAGAAAGCAATCCATGTGCCATGACCACAGATATTATAATACTATGCCATGACTTACTAAATATAACGTCACCCCCTTTTCCATACGGAATGGCAGAGGCACAAAGACGTAAATAATAATAAATAAAATGTTCTGCAGTGAAAACTGTAATCCTGATCACAAAGGATTCATCACACCACCAGCGGCGGAAATGGCACGGAGTGCGGTGGTCAATGTTGTCAAATGAATGAAACCCGCCCTCCGCTACTGCCCCGGTTCCACACATACATTTCTTCTGGCCCCACACTAGGATACCCTGTATCGTGGGAACCAGAAACAGCGACATCACAAACATGTAAACATCCAAGACCTGGAGTTTTTTATGCCCCAGTCGGAATTCGAACCCGGGACCTCTCGCATGGTAGGCATCTGTTAATCATCTGATAATGTTCTGAAGACATGACAGCAAGTAGTTATGATCATAAAGGCATACTTTGTACCAAAAACCCAGTTACCTGACTAATGAAATAAATCTAAAAATTATAATGACTCGTTTAACCTATTTTTTCTCTAAATTCCAGATAACGGCGACGGCATCATACGCGGCAGCAGAAAATGAACAGTCACAATCACTCTCAAAGTCCACAGAAGAAAAAAATATAGTTAAACGAGAAGCAGCGCTACTGATAGACACCTTTCCAGGAGCACCGTACAGATCCAATTTCAATGACAGAGTCATATACAGAAAAGTATCCAGATACCCGCAAAGAAAACCAAAGCTTTCTTACCGATCACCGAGACCCGAACACAGTAAACGTAAGAAGCCGAGGTACCCAGGCAAGCGTCCTCCGCCACACAAATACGGCACACCGCAGAAGAAAATCAAAAAACGCCCGCCATCGCGTTACCCACCAAAATTCAGCAAGCACAAGTCCATATACTCGAATAAGCATAAACTACTCAGCGCACCGTACCACGCGCCCGAACCAACCGGCTTCGGGGAACCACCAGTAGATTACCACCAAGGAAGACTCCCATCTAACCATAAACCAACGTATGATCCACCAGTAGACTCATACGGCGCTCCGCTGAAAAGTATCCCATCAGAAAATGAGGCCTACGAGTACAATCATGACACAGCGATGCAGAACTTCCATCAAGACGACTTCGATCACAATGAAGTGGGATTCAACCGCTGGAATCAGGAACACCGCCAGAACTATGATCACTCACAAGCGTACTCAAAGAAACACTCCAGGTATGTCACAGCAGACCCAAAACCTGAAGTACACCACCCTTCTTCAGACTACGAGGATTTCCATCACCAATCCTACGATGATCCCTACAGCTACCACGAAAGATATCCACGGCCAACCGAAAGGTATCCTGTAGGAAAAAAAAGACCAGCTAAGCCTTTAAATCAGCCTTGGAGAGGGTCAAAAGTGAAGGTGTCGGATGATCAGCATTTAGTTGGAGGGCAATACGCTGAGCCTCCAGCTAGGTATGTCCCGAAGTTCCAGCCAAGTGCAGCGATGTTCGCAGAGGATGAGGAGAGCTTCGGTCCCTCTGGTCCAACCAGAGGCTTCGACGCTGACACATCTGCATCGGGAGCTATTTCTTCATACGTGAATTACAAGAACAGCAATATGGCGTTCAGTCCCCAAAACTTGAATGATGCGTTCAGTATAGTGGATTAGATTATTATAAGAACTTTGGAAGGAAGTTTTTAGGTGCTGTAGATCTTAACTTGATCTTTTATTAGAATATCAGCATGTCTAGAGGTGTTCAGAAGGCTTCTATTTGTTCAGCTGTAAAAATACTACCAAGTGCAATATCTTTTTCACGACGTATTTAAAATTAATATTCTAAGGTTATGTTTAGTCGAGGCCGCCCTAGAAAACGTTGGAGTGACGAGCTGAGGGACCACACCAAGAACTAGTGGGAATCGGCCCAGGAGCGAGATGCGTAGAAATGGGGAAGCGGGCTTTTGCCCAGCAGTGGGAATCCCACTGTGGGAATTGGGATGCTTTAGGCTAATAATTAATAATATTAATAAATATGTTCAGTTAATTTAAAAATGTAGTAACGTTATTACCTAAATCCTATCTAGATCCCATCGGTCGATACAGCTATTTTAATTTATAATAATCGGTTAAGTGCGGGTCGGTATCGCGCACGAAGGGTTCCGTGCCATTATCTATAAAAAACAGCAAAATAAAAATGTATGGGAGCCCCCCCTAAATATTAATTTAATTTTAATTTAATTATTTATTTTTTAAGTAAATAATATACTCAATATATTGTGAACATTTTAAGCGTCTACCTGCTACCATTATCAATATCGAGCAAAAATGAGCAAAAAAATCACGTTTGTTGTATGGGAGCCCCCCTTAATATTAAATTTCTTTTGATATTTAGTATTTGTTGTTATAGCGGCAACAGAAATACATCATCTGTGAAAATTTCAACTGTCTAGCTACCACGGTTCATGAGATACAGCCTGGTGACAGACGGACGGACGGACGGACGGACGGACGGACGGACAGACGGACAGCGAAGTCTCAGTAATAGGGTCCCGTTTGGCACCCTTCGGGTACGGAACCCTAAAAATGCACTGCAAATAAGTAGGCACCTAACAAAAAAAAGTAATCAGTATTGTTCACATAAACTGTATTAGTAGAACACGTGGAATCAGAAACTTACTAACAATAAAGACTAAACAAAATAGAGTAAACACACTGTTAAAACTAACTATAAATTAAATTAATATAAATTGGGAATCTTGTAACAATATGCTCAACATCGACTAATTTATTCTCTAGTAATAATGGAAATAGAGTGATAAACCCATTTTCCCTTATCATTACGATACGTGTAAGTGTGGTATTGTGAGTTATTGGCATCGTAGATAAGTGCACTAGTTAAAATATTAATAAAAGCATCTATGTATAGTTATCACTAGAGACCGAATTATATGCATTTGCATTTTGCATATGCATTTGCATATTTTGTTTAGTTTAGTTTTTCAGCGGTAGATAGTTGCATACAAGGTGTAAATGAATTAACGCAAAACTACTTTGTTAGGGACATCATTCTGAGCAACTTTAATTTTGAAACTGATTTGATCAGAGCAACTTTATTTTTCGCTTCCCAGTACATTTTGGCCTGAGTGGGCTGATTTGTATCGAGAAGTGAAAAATAAAGTTGCTCTGATCAAATCGGTTTCATAATGAAAGTTGCTCATAATGATGTGTCGAAAGCAGTTTCTTATTTTGCATTAATTCATTTACACCTTGTATATTAGCCATTACAGGCTGAAGTGGGACTGGGCCGAATGCACCCCCAAAAATGGGCCAAACTAACCTCTCCAAACTAACTAATCTCTTGTTGGAGATAAGCTCGCCTTCATATATTGTCCATCTGTTTTTCTGTATGTCATTATTGTGTTAGTAAAATAAAGAAATTACGAATAGAGGCAGGCCGAGACGTCGACGCGGGACGACCTGGACAGGTATTTGCCGGACTGGGTGGAGGCAGCACAGTACAGGGAGGAATGGTTTGAGATAGGGGAGGCCTTTGCCCAGCAGTGGGACACTATGCAGGTTAAATAAAGAAATATTAGCCATTTATATTTACATGCATATTTCACTCGATTTTCATCTTGTAATGGATTTAAAACGGCCTTCTCCGCTTACAAAAATGTATAAAGCAATCGTAGACAAAATTTGTCCACAAACATTAATTATTTCGCATGCATTTTTAAAGCTAAATTGAAAATTTCATTATGAAATAAATTTTGCACTTGATATTTTCGCAAATACGATTGTTATCGTTGAATAAAAGCTTAAAAGTATGATTTTTTGTCATTTTTTGTTGCATATTTTGGCCCTTTTTATGGATTATCGTGCATATTTTAGCTGTTTTTCTTGCATATTATATAATCCGGTCTCTAGTTATCACAAACAAGCTTAGGTACACTCCCTCTAAAGATTACTTACCAGGGTCAAATTTGACACATGTTCTATAATGCACCTTTCAAATATAACGCTAGTAATATTAAAAAAATGCATAGGTTTTTGTAAATAGACGTTACAGAGGATGAACCAGCAGTACGGCAGGCATCAACAGCATTATAATATACAGGCTGTTACAGAAAGGTGTAGTCATATTTTAAGGGATTGTTAGGGACATCATTCTGAACAACTTTTACTATGACGCCATCATGATCAGTGCATCTTCATTTTTCATTCTTCTACGTGTGATGGCACTTGCAGTCAGCTGATTTGTATGGAGTAGTAAAAAATAAGTTGCTTAGATCAAATAACTTTCATAAAGAATGTTGGTCAGAATGATGTTCCTAACAATCACATGAAATATGACTACACCTTTCTGTTGCATCCTGTGGAAAAACTTAATCTAATCCCTAATCGCAATTTTGGTGTCATTTGCATCGTTTACCGGTAGAAAACGTTGAGTAATGTGCTTCTTCCTCCTGGCATTGCCACATGCTGCTCTGGCAGCCTCACAAGCGCAATGAGCTGCCGACTTTGTAGCAGAGCACTCCGCGCATGCGCATTGTAGTTTGTGCTGCAAATGCGCAAGCCTTGATCGAGCCTCAGCCAAGTTGTGGCATTTCTCTTGCAGTCCAAATTTGGTCTTTTCGAGAACGCAGTGTGCAGATTTCTCGAGGGTTGCCGCTAGCTGCGTGCCTTGACACATGAGTTTGTGCTGTGGGTGAAAGATATCGCAAGAAATGTCATTTAAGAACGGACCAGTGGAAAACCTCCGGGCTACCATTTATGTAGGAATACTCCACGCTCAGGGTGGATGATCAGGTATACCGATGAGCCGTTCCCGGCAATATTGCCTCCTACTTTAGTTTTCCACAATATTGCCGGTAACGGCAAATCTGTATAATCAGGTATCCATCCTAGTGTTAAAATGAAAACTGTCAAGAAATGCTTCAAACACGCGACGTAACCTTGTTTTCAAGAACTGGATTTCACCAACAAAAAGTTATACGAGAATAGCTATCCCGGGGATAAATTGTATACAAATGATAGCTCAAAATTAGGTGATACCCCTATCCCGAATAAATGAGCCACTTTCGTAGCGTTGCGTTGTTCGGTACGATACAAATGTAAGGAAACTGAACAGCGCCAACGTGTTCACTTTTGGAACTAACGATTTGCTATCACGAATCGCCTATCGATTGTAGTATCGAATGCGTATAGATTCGAAACTAGTTTGCCCATACAATTTTGACATTTTTGCGATCACGAACAAGATTCGAGTGACGTTCGAACGTTGGCGATAGATTATTTCGAAAGTGTATTCACCTTAGATAATAAAGTGACTTCAGTGATTTGATAAGATTTAATTTAATTTATAATGCTGCGTGCGCCAAGGATTTCCCGTAGGCCAGCTAATTACTTTTTTGCATGGCGTATGGTTGAAGAGGAACGCAGAAATCAAAGAGATTCGAGGTTTGTATATTTATAGGTTAAGTAGTAAATACAAACTATTTTGTTACATCGTGTATATTGTGTACATATCATATGATAGTATACAAGTCTGTGATTGATGATATGTGTATCCTCGCGGCACTTTAAGTCCTGTATCTATATTTATTTCCAGGTGATTCAGGTTATCCTCAAAGGCCTTGGCTTGTGACGCCAATAAATGATGCTGCAGACGAAAGCCCTGAGGCCAAATACAACAGCCTCCATGGGAAAGCGAGGGTTCTCATCGAGAACATATTTGGGAGACTGAAAAATCGATGGCGATGTCTCAAACTCTCAACAAGGATGGCACACTACACTATGCTCCAGAATACTTATACTTGTACAAAATGTGTTATATTATATTGTATTGAATCTATGTTTTAATAGGTACCTACTTCATGCACTTACACTGTTGAATTGTATGTAGTTGTGCCTACATAGTTGTACAATAAAGTAATATTGTATTGAATCTAGATTTCAGATGAAGGTGAATTGTAAGTTTGTTCTACAATATACTGCCTACAATGTAGTTAATATATATTATTGAAATATTAATAACTAGCAACCCGTCACAAGCTGCCCTGCGGGGTAATTAAATGTTATATCATATTTATAAAATGTTTGTACAGAGTGTACAATGGTATTAGTTCTATTGAAATAATTATAATAATAAATTCAGAGTAGTATGTAATAAAAAATAAGCTATAAAATGTTTGTACACTACAATGGTTAACATTAGTTCTAAGGGTTCTTTTGAAATAAAATAAAATCAGACTATGTAGTAAAAAAAAAACAAATTTTATTAAAAAATAAACATTCTTTGATCTCAAACATACATAAATATGGAAATGGACTTAACGGACCGACTGGACATTCCGGGAATATGACGTAAAATGCCGTGATGCTTTCATGATCTCTCATTCAAAACCTTTCAAATAAGCTCATTCCATCCCTGATGCACTGGATCCATTGAGCCTGCAGCTGGAGTTCCCTATCCCTCTGCTGCAGCTCAATGTCTCTGATACTTAACATTGAATATTTATTTGGATAAATAATATTGTAGAAAAGTTGTTATATATTTCTTAAAACCGAAGGAAATATTAAATTTAAGATATTAATAAATTATGGAAGATAGTTTCTAAACGTATTTGCGAATTACCTAGCGTTCTACGCATCGATCGATCGATAGCGTCGCACAGACATTCGTGCTACCAAATTTGATTCACTGTAGATTCGAATGGGGTATCGTATAGATGAAACGATACGCAACGTTACGGAGCTGTAAAATATTCGGGATTATGAAAAAGTAGAAGATACTCTCGAGTAAAAGTTACTATTTCGTTGGTAAAATCCAGGCTAAGGCTGACCGGGGATAATTTGTATGACAACGACAGTTCAAAATGAGGTCATTCTATGAAAAAGTAGAAGATACTCTCGAGTAAAAAAATACTCTTCATAATAGGGCACCACTGCGTGTTTTGATTGACAAATCAAATAAGTATGTTCCCATGTCTAGCATTTATTGACAGAGGTTTAATCAGAATACCTAGCACAAATGCGAATAAATCAACATTCGCCTCTGCGTTTCGACTTCCAGACGGCTTTTCGGTAATCATATTCAAGTCTGCGGACGTAAAATCACATGGGAAAAGCAAGGCTTCGGCACAGTGCATTAGTGGGGCTGGGCTTGCACTTGCCTGCTTCTGCGGCGATCTAGGAAGGGGGGCGGTCAAAGAGTGGGTATGTTCTTGAATTGCTTCCTTGATTGTGAAGTGTGTAGACAAGCAGGGGCAATTTTTATGGCTCGCCCTGCAGCAGGGGCACCGATAATCTCGAGAGACGATCAAGCGAAAAAGGCATTTAGCGTTTTAGACTTTCGAGTTGGCTTTTGAGTGGCGGAAGTAGCGATTCCTTCCTTGCAAAGGCGTTGTGTATAGCAGCTCCGACATTGCTCCGACGGCCCCCCTTCCTAGATCGCCGCAGAAGGCATGTGAGTAGCGGCTTTTATTAGTTCATAGAATAGAATAGACGTTTATTGCATTAAAATCTGAGTGTGCTGACATGTTTCATAGGCGTCGTTCTAATAGAAAGCGACTAAGCGATCATTGCAAGTTCGCGCGATTATTAACACGTTTTTATATTAGCTTCACCTGTATGTTTGTTTGTATGTTTGTAACTCGCTTGTTGCCTTCCTTGGATATGATAGCCGTTTCTTAGGAAAGAACATTGAACTAAAAAGTAAAAAATAAATTCTATAGTTAAAAAAAAATAAAAACCCCGCTTCTTAAGAACATCGAAGTAAAAAGTTAAAAATAATTTTTAAAATAAGCTTAAAACAATGTGTTCTTTAAAAGCGTGTATTTTTTTTTTTTTAAACTATTTTTTTAGTCATACAAATCCGCGATCAAACATTGATATCGAATAGCTGGGCCGAGAGTCGTGTACCAGAATGGCATGGAGATAGCTATAGCGAGAGCGCAAAAACTCGGTTTTGGCTTGTCAACGGTGCCGAGACGCGCGCGCCGGCTACAAACAAACCGGAATTTTGCGCCTTCGCTGTAGTTATTGCCGTGTAAGCGACTCACGGCCCTGTCCTAATTGGCATTCACGCGATGCGATGCGAACATTCATAAGACTTAAACTCGCGCGAATTTGCGAGTCACGTAGTGGCATTCTATTAGATTAGGAGGACGCCATAGTTTCTTGTGTGTATTTGCCCCACCACCCTATACCACCCCGTTGCTACCCCAACGGTAGTGTGGCAAAGCCTTTAGTTTGTGAATCGAGTAAAGGTCTGGCTACACGCTCAATCTTACTGTGCATATTCCAATTTGGGCAAGTAATTGAGTGTGTAGCCGGCACAACGGTATACCGCACAAATGACACCACACAAAGTGGACGCCATACAGTTTTTGCAGAGACCGTTGGCGCATACAAGTCACTGCGTGTAGCCGGGCCATTAGAAGGGTTTTTCAATGCTCTGTGGGCTTACGGAACTACCGACTACCACTATCAACCAAAAAAGAAAGCACTGTTTATGTAACACAGAAAATTTATTAGCAAAAAAGTGCAATATCAAAATTTAATTATCCACCATTCTCCACAATTGCAATAATTGGTAACATTTACATGAATTTTATTTATGTTTATTACAAACTCCTTTGCATAAGCATTTTAAACTTGGACCGATTCTTATACACACTGGAGCGCAGGACAACAGCGTAGCTGCGACGATCAAGCCACACAATGAGAAGCATATCATTTTGCTACGATTTGTCTCTCTTCACTTCTATCCAAAATCCTACACTTGTCACCAAGTTTCACGTCTTCAGCGCCTGCTACCAGACCTTTCGGGACAAAGAAAACCAAGTTTTACGAAGTGTTCTTTCGTCAGAGTAAGCACTCTTCAACAATTGACTACCGCCGAAAATCGCGACAAGAAAACTTTAGAAAAACGCACCCTGTAGTGTTATCCAGAGTACACTTCGTAAAACTTAATTCCGTTATTTCCCGGCTGGTAGGAATTGTTGAAGGTTACGTAATTCGAAACAGGAATACTTTTATGATTACTGGGAAGATATAATTGCAAGCAAGAAGATGTAGTTTTTAAACGCGTTATGATAGATATTTTATATACCATAGAGGCGTTTGCAGAGGATGAGCCGAGGCTTTTAAAGCGGGCTACCCACAGATCTGCCACAAGAGCAAGTAAGGGTGTAAAAGTGTTAAAGTGGAGCCGCCTGCTGTAAGTACACCGCTCCAAGCGGGGTATTTACTAATAGGCTTGCGTACTGCTAGTCAAAATAGATACATTCTATGAACTGTCAAAACAGAACTTTTGTTCCTGAGATCTGTGAAATAACGACAGTGTGACGATGTTTACATGAATTTTATTTATGTTTATTTTTTCTTTTTACAAACTGCGCATTTTAAACTTGGACCGAGTCTTATACACACTTGAGCGCAGGACAACAGCGTAGCTGCGACGATCAAGCTACACAATGACAAGCATACCATTTTGCTACGATTTGTCTCTCTTCACTTCTATCCAAAATCCTAAACTTGTCACCAAGTTTCACGTCTTCAGCGCCTGCTACCAGACCTTTCGGGACAAAGAAAACCAAGTTTTACGAAGTGTTCTTTCGTCAGAGTAAGCACTCTTCAACAATCGACTACCGCCGAAAATCGCGACAAGAAAACCTTAGAAAAACGCACCCTGTAGTGTTATCCAGAGTACACTTCGTAAAACTTAATTCCGTTATTTCCCGGCTGGTAGGAATTGTTGAAGGTTACGTAATTGGAAACAGGAATACTTTTATGATTACTGGAAAGAGATAATTGCAAGCAAGAAAATGTAGTTTTTAAACGCGTTATGATAGCTATTTAAGGTACCATATAGGCGTTTGCAGAGGATGGGCCGAGGCTTTTAAAGCGGGCTACCCACAGATCTGCCACAAGAGCAAGTAAGGGTGTAAAAGTGTTAAAGTGGAGCCGCCTGCTGTAAGTACACCGCTCCAAGCGGGGTATTAACTAATAGGCTTGCGTACTGCTAGTCAAAATAGATACTTTCTATGAACTGTCAAAACAGAACTTTTGTTCCTGAGATCTGTGAAATAACGACAGAGTGACGTCATGTTGAAGTGCCATCAAATGCTGTCTTTTTTGCACTAAATTTACTTTTATTACCTTCGATGCAAGCCTATTGCTGGCGGTTCCACTTTAACTTTTTACCCTTCTTTCATTCTCAGGGCGCACAGTGTTTTAGAGTTTCTTGGGTGCGGACATTTTTAGTTGATAGCGTACGACGATAGTACTCTATCGTTTAATTTTTGTTGCACGTTGTTTTTTCTGGGCTACATGTGACGCAGGAAGGGGTCCACCCTCATTTGGCACTTGCTGTAACCCCACGTCAATACATAGGTACTTTCGATATGCTCAAGAAGAAAAAGCAACGTGCAACAAAATTTTCTAGTTAAATTCATACAGGCGCCAAGTCATTTTTCAGTTAAGTGCAAATAATTTCGCCATGCAGCGAATTATGTATATGATTTTTTTTATAGGGAATAAAAATGTCAGCCAGCACTTGTAAAGAAAATTGTGCGCGGAAATCATGAAAAAATATTATAAAAAAATAAAAAATAAAATTTGCTTTTTTGCTAATATTGTTGTACTTACTTAAAATTCATACCCGTTGTGAAGTGAATAACGTGTAATTAAACGTGTTATAAAATGGTTATTAATCGTTGATTTTAATTTTGACTATAAATAAAAAAACAACTCATTTTAGGCACACTCCGAATAGGCATCTTTAATAATTGAAACAAAAAGTAAACTTTAGAAAAAACCGACTTCCACAAACCCTATTTGATTAGATTGAGTTTAATACTAACTGTAACCCCTTATCCCCCCCCCCCCCCCTTGGGGAATTAATTTTGTCATTCCTATATCAGTGCTACCCCACGCGACTAAGGAACCCCTGTACAAAGTTTCATGGCTCTAGGTCCACCGGTTTAGGCTATGCGTTGCCTGCCCGTCAGCCACGCATTGTATTTGTACCTAGTATTGAGCAGATCTGGTGGCCATATGTGGTCTTCATCAGCAGTTTCGCATCACAATATTATGCTATGTGCATTTGCACGAGTTATTATTAAAAACACAAAAATAAATATAGGTCTGCCTATAATATTTGAAGAGTTCTCTCGATTTCTCCAGGATCCCATCATCAGATCCTAACCTGGTGTCAATGAGACCACCCTTGAGGTATTAACTATACGCCGAAAAAAGATTTGTTCAAATCGGTTCATAATTGGCGGAGTTATCGCGTAACAAACATAGAAAAAAAAAACATATGGGTCGAATTGAGAACCTCCTCCTTTTTTGAAGTCGGTTGATATAATTGAAACAAAAAGTAAACTTTAGAAAAAACCGACTTCCACAAACCCTATTTGATTAGATTGAGTTTAATACAAAGGGGTTACCCCCTTATCCCCCCACCCTTGGGGAATTAATTTTGTCAAATCCCATCTCAGTGCTACCCCACGCTACTAAGGAACCTCTGTACAAAGTTTCATGGCTCTAGGTCCACCGGTTTAGGCTATGCGTTGCCTGCCCGTCAGCCACGCATTGTATTTGTACCTAGTATTGAGCAGATCTGGTGGCCATATGTGGTCTTCATCAGGAGTTCCGCATCACAATATTATGCTTACCATGTGCATTTGCACGAGTTATTATGAAAAACACAAAAATCACTATAGGTCTGCCTATAATATTTGAAGAGTTCCCTCAATTTCTCCAGGATCCCATCATCAGATCCTGACCTGGTGTCAATGGGACCACTCTTGAGGTATTACCTATACGCCGAAAAAAGATTTGTTCAAATCGGTTTATAATTGGCGAAGTTATCGCGTAACAAACATAGAAAAAAATAAACCATACGGGTCGAATTGAGAACCTCCTCCTTTTTTTGAAGTCGGTTGATATAATTGAAACAAAAAGTAAACTTTAGAAAAAACCGACTTCCACAAACCCTATTTGATTAGATTGAGTTTAATACAAACTGTAACCCCTTATCCCCCCACCCTTGGGGAATTAATTTTGTCAAATCCCATCTCAGTGCTACCCCACGCTACTAAGGAACCTCTGTACAAAGTTTCATGGCTCTAGGTCCACCGGTTTAGGCTATGCGTTGCCTGCCCGTCAGCCACGCATTGTATTTGTACCTAGTATTGAGCAGATCTGGTGGCCATATGTGGTCTTCATCAGCAGTTCCGCATCACAATATTATGCTTACCATGTGCATTCGCACGAGTTATTATGAAAAACACAAAAATCACTATAGGTCTGCCTATAATATTTGAAGAGTTCCCTCAATTTCTCCAGGATCCCATCATCAGATCCTGACCTGGTGTCAATGGGACCACCCTTGAGGTATTACCTATACGCTGAAAAAAGATTTGTTCAAATCGGTTTATAATTGGCGAAGTTATCGCGTAACAAACATAGAAAAAAAAAACATACGGGTCGAATTGAGAACCTCCTTTTTTGAAGTCGGTTGAAAAATAATAACTCGGTAACTAAGAATAATTGACATAGGGTTTCGTGGGCAATTTGGTTTGTTATTACTTACTCTATCGACGTACGCTATCAACTAAAAATGTCCGCACCCGAGCAACTCTAAAACACTGTGGGGCGTGCCAAATCAAACGTCCCGTACTGTACATTATTTTTGAATATTAGGAATTAATCTCCCGCGATACTCTGTTGCCCTGGTACATTGTGTGAATTTCGATCTAAGGATACCTAGGAACAATCTTACAAAGTTTAAGTATTACTAGTGGGAATCACTCTCGGACGTTTACTCCCAGTAGTTACATTGATGGAACTAATGGGTCATAAATATTTTTTACTATTCCCAGTAGTTACATTAAAAGAGCGAATGAAATAAGTGGGGAAAAAAAGTCCCATTAATCACATAATGGAACAACTCGATGTAACTAGTGGGAACGAAGGTATTTTACACCCAAGATTGCCGCTGCGGCATGTGTGTGAGCCCGGACTAATGACGCGCCTGGTATGGCGAATCAATGTGAGGGTTGACATTACATGCATGTCGACCCAAAAGACATAGTTGAGATGATGCCCAAGAGAGCGAAATCGTCTGGCACAGGTATTTTTATACTTAAAAGACGGCTTCAGCTTACATAATGTTAATACTCATGGTTAAACACTAAACATTTTGATTTGATTTTGATTTTGATGATGAAATAAGGGAATTTAAAAGTGAGAGTTAACTTACCAGGGCCGAAGATTGCTGAGCTGCTACAACCGCTGCGCTGACAGTGCCTTGTTGCTGATGTACAGCAGCTGTGTTCTCGCTGACCACTGCCTCCGCCTCTTTCACTTCTTGCTGCAGTTGCTCCACTACAGCCTGTTTGCCAGCAAGAGCTGCCTCGGCTGCCTTCGCTGCTTGCAGTGCTTTCTCAGCTAGTTGAGTTTTGACCTGCATATTGAATATTTGTGTGTAGTTCTCACAGTAATCCTAATAAAGTATCCATAGTTATTGATCAACTATGAAAACAGATGGGGCTTGCTCCTGCAAGTCAATAATATGGTTTGTAATCAGTCTGTTTCCACCGTGAATGGGCTTGAGCCTTTTCCCTATCTCAACTTGCCGTATATAAAAATTTTGACATAAAAAAAGGGAAAACAAGAGAATTTCAGTTGGTACTCTAGGTGACGTCTGTCAAAGGCAGGTATAAACTCTTTTTAACCGACTTCCCAAAGGAGGAGGTTTATAATTCGACCGGATGTTTTTTTATGTATGTGCCCCGATAGCGCCTAAACGGGTGGACCGATTTGGAAAATTATTTTTTTGTTTGAAAGGGTTTACCTTCCCATTGGTCCCATTGACACCAGGTCAAGATCTAATGATGGGATCCTGGAGAAATCGAGGGAACTCTTCAAATATTATAGGCAGACCTATAATGATTTTTGTGTTTTTCATAATAACTCGTACAAATGCACATGGTAAGCATAATATTGTGATGCGGAACTGCTGATGAAGACCACATATGGCCACCAGAACTGCTCGATACTAGGTACAAATACAATGCGTGGTTGACGTGCGATTACTATGAAAATCCAACAATTTTACAGCATAAACGGTTGTAGCGTTTTTTATTGTTGATTGCGTTGACCTGGAAGTTTGATTTTTTCATAGCTATGCGGACCATTTATTTGAGCAATTGATATAAATTTCAGCTTGATACGTCCACGCGTTCCTGATATAACAGGTCGGGTTTAGTTCCAAATGAACCATAATTGAAACAAAAAGTAAACTTTAGAAAAAACCGACTTCCACAAACCTTATTTGATTAGATTGAGTTTAATACAAACTGTCACCCCTTATTCCCCCCCCCCCCCCCCCCCCTTGGGGAATTAATTTTGTCAAATCCCATCACAGTGCTACCCCACGCTACTAAGGAACCTCTGTACAAAGTTTCATGGCTCTAGGTCCACCAGTTTAGGCTATGCGTTGCCTGCCCGTCAGCCACGCATTGTATTAGTACCTAGTATTGAGCAGTTCTGGTGGCCATATGTGGACTTCATCAGCAGTTCCGCATCACAATATTATGCTTACCGTGAGTAAATGCACGAGTTATTACTGCTTCACTTCTACTGCTTCAAATATTATAGGTCTGCCTATAATATTTGAAGAGTTCCCTCGATTTCTCCAGGATCCGATCATCAGATCCTGACCAGGTGTCAATGGGACCAATGGGAAGGTAAACCGTTTCAAACAAAAAAATAAAATTTCCAAATTGGTCCGTCCGTCTAGACGCTATCGGGGCACATACATAAAAACAACATCGTCGGTTAAAAATGTTCGAAGTAAGGAGTTTCGATTTGACGTTGGGAGAAAACCCAAGGTATTAATTTCTTTATTGCACACAGACATTAATACTAAAAATAGGGTACAAAACATGAATACTAAAAAAAAGTGTACAAAGGCGAGCTTATCTATAGTAAGAATCTCTTCCAGCAAACCAAATAGCACCTGTGACAATGTACATCACTCGAGCCAAAAATAGTTTTTACTCCTGACGTGGTCACTCTACTTTACATCACCCTCTAAGAGAATAGGAGTAATTATGAAAACAGTAACTAATAACCGCTTCATCATCAACGACAGCGACCAAACGCTAAATAAATAAATAAATCATCATCATCCTCAGCCCACATCGACCCACTGCTGGGCAAAGGCCTCTTCTCTATAGCGCCAATCACCACATGATATTGAAATACACAAAGGAATTCAGATATCTATACTTACCATATGAGCTGCCTGAGCCCCCGCTGCGTTCTGGGCTGCCTGAGCTGCCTTCGCCTCGGCCGCTGCCTTCTGGGCTATAGCTGACGCACACTTCCCCTTGCAGTCTCTCTGCTGAGTCTCCCGAACCTTACTCTCCTTTGAAGCCAGATGCGGTGACTGCTGAATCTTCTGCAAAGGATCAACAGCCTGCTGTTTGCCAGCTGCCCTCCTCCTCTGAGGATATCCCCACGCTAAAACTGCCGTTAGCAGGAAAATCACCCAAAATCTCATCTATGTTTTTAAGGCTTACAGAGTTGCAGGTAATTCAGCGATGTAACACCGACCTACATAAGTATTAAAATCGAATTAAGGGAATATTTTTCGTGGTAGAATGGTGGATAAATTTTTCGGTAAATTTTGTTATCGATCAACGAGGGAGGCTTTGCTAGCAGTCAACTCCAACTTCAATTTGTTCATGGCAATTTGTCTTAAGCCAGACAATTTATGCCAGTGTCATGTGATGACGAAACATGTGAAACGTGAAATAAACAAAGAAATAAGTATATGAAAATGAGGCGGAAAATTCACAGAACTCAATGACCTCTTTATCTATGGTCTATGGAGGTGGAGGTGGCCTCAGGAGGTGGCACTTATTGTTCTGAGGGTGGCACTACTGGAGACCACTAATATTCCAGACTAATATGAGCCTATGAGCTTATAAAAAGCCAGCCTGGTTCCAGGCAATTTTCAAAACAAGACATTTTTAAATCGTACTATGATGGTCAGCCGTTCAGCCGTTGCCTGGTTATCCGACAAGGTGAACAGGAGGTGAACAGTTAGTTTGTCTCTGGTCTACTAAAATTATGAAATAGCGCTATACAGATTCACATAAGCACCTCTCTTTCCCTCCAGCAACGTTGGAAACAGTTAAACCATGTATTTTACTAGTGGCTCTGTAAGCTGTAGACCTCGCGAGTATGTCGGTGGGAAAGCTGAACTGCTAACACACATAAAAAAAATAACCCAAATAATTTTCTTTCAATAACACATACAAACTTATGAATGTACCTGGTTACGTACATGCAGTATGAAAGTAGCCGCACCAATAACTTTGTAAACTACATTTCGCGATCTTTTATACAACCTATTGACTTTTTACTAAAATTATATAATCTGTTTCACTCTCATAGTCTTTACAAATCCAACGACACCTCATTTATTAATATCCATCGAGCCGTTTGGGTTGTAGCGATTTTTTTACATTTTAAAACCCCATATCTCCGCCATTTTGAAAAAAAAACAAAAAACTGGCTCGAGTAAAAAATTCTATTTATTTTTTCAACCTGCTCACAAAATTTCACGAGAATCGGTTCATAAATGCGACCTGTAGAGGAGAACAACCGGACATACAAAAGCATTTTTGCCCAAACCTGAAACGGAGACGCTTCGCTCGCTTCGCTCGCTTCGCTCGCTCATCTGTTTCACTCTCATGGTCTTTACGAATCCAACGACACCTCATTTGTTAATATCCATCGAGCCGTTTGGGTTGTAGCGATTTTATCTCCGCCATTTTGAAAAAAATCAAAAAACTGGCTCGAGTAAAAAATTCTATTTATTTTTCCAACCTGCTCACAAAATTTCACGAGAATCGGTTCATAAATGCGACCTGTAGAGGAGAACAACCGGACATACGAAAGCATTTTCGCCCAAACCTGAAACGGAGACGCTTCGCTCGCTTCGCTCGCTCGGTCAATTAGATTTGGCTACCGTTTTTGCGATATACAAAATTAAGGAAGCTAGCGTTACTAGTGCACTACTATCTCATTATACATAATAGAGTGGACAATCCCACAGCTTTGCAAAGCTGTACCTTATCGGCTCCTAGACGCTACACAATGTTGCGCTCTCGGCCGCTGTTCGCGACGGGTGCGTCGCAACTGCTCGAGCGGTTCGTGTATGTACGTACGTAGAAGACTGTAGTTTGCTATTCAGTCGCAGCTTGAATCAGTCGATACTGACTGCTTCAAGCTGTCCGTGTATGGCCGGCCTAAGACGCGCCCCAAGTGGTCGGTGCTTAGAGGAAGAGGATTGGTAGCTGCTACCCTGCCCCGTAGCTTCCATATCGTCACGCCTTTTCACATACCGGGTGGCAGAGGCACATTGTGCCGACTTGTAGCCAATTATTCAAAACACCAATTTGCGTGACAGGCCTAGCACATCGCCGCAGCTATGGCGTATTGAAGGTTTACTAAGCATACCGGTGCAAGCCTCGCCGCCCACGAGCCACTTAATCCACCCAGGGTTCGCCACTACACGCCGCCACAAAACACTGCTACAAAATCAGTTTCATAGTGAACGTTGTCAGAATGGTAAGGCCTATCAATAGCTTGGGGGTGTTTACGGGGCTCATCCTGTAGGCCTAGACAAAGTTAATAACGCTACGAAAACGAAACGAAACCTTAAAATGTATGCGATTTGCCATTTGGTGACGCTAGCGTAGCGTGACCAAACGTCAAATCGCATACAAATTGTTAGCGTTTCGTGCGAACAATAATAGCGTTTTGCATCTTGTCTACGGGGGCTGATTTACAATACAAGTATTTTTTATCTAACCTTTATTGTGTCCAGCAGTGGGACATTACAGGCTCGTATAATTCCCATTTTGAACCCACACTCTTAGTCAAAGCAAGTGTGACCCACTCTCATTGGAAATTGTCCAGGTCATCCCGCAATCTCCTTCTGGGCCTTCTCTGCGCCGGTGTCCATCCTTGCCATTCGGTACGGCTACCTTTTCCCACCTGTCCGGGTGCATTCGATACACGTGGCCTGCCCAACTCCACTTAAGTTTGGCTGGTCTGCATGCCCACACAAGTGAGGCCAGTTATGGAGCGCAGAAGGTATGGTGTGCTTGACGCGGTCTCTTCGTTTCACACCTAGAATCTGCGTTCCATCGCTCGCTGGCAAACCTTGAGCACAGAAGAGATAATAGTACTCCGTACAGAACGGCCACTCCCTTCCCCGCGCTGATTCAGATACCGCACCCCACCCCTGGCGTCAAAAGATTGGTTACAGAATCAATAGACAGGGCTGAACGCCTGACGAGTGACGACGCGTATACTTAATATCGCTGCATTTGCCGCGCCACCAGCCCTAGCAAAGTTTACGCACATATTTGCACGTGTACAAACATCATTTGGTTATGTAGTAGTAAGTAAATGTAAATGTAGCCCATTAATGTCCCCACCGAGGGGCACAGGCCTTTACCCGGATCCGAGTAAGATGTAGTAGTAATAGGTGATTATTTTACGAGAGTTCTATAGAGTGTCCGAGGTGTGCCTTGAGTTTGGAATGCCGATGCTCGCGTCAACGACCAAGTTTGTGTGCCACTGTTTAGGATGGACAGAATGCACGTGTCGACGAGTTTTCGCTTCAGGCACAGAAGAGTTAATAGTACTACGTACAGAACGGCCACTCCCTTCCCCGCGCGGATTCAGATACCGCACCTCACCCCGGAGTCGGGGAGTCTCTTCGGGAGACACTTTGTTTAGGCGCTGAACGCACACATTCACAAACGAACGAGTTTACGCACACATTTGCACGTGTAAAAATGTCATTAGGCTATGTAGTAGTAATAGGTGATTATTTTACGAGCGTTCTATGGAGTGTCCGAGGTGTGCTTCAGGGACAGTGGAAGACTGCCCTTCATTTGCTCTTTCATGGACCATGGACCACCAAGGTCAAGAATGCAATAAAAAATTGAGTTTGAGTTATACTTATAATCCAGCAAAAATTAAACAAATCAAATCAAATGCCAAAATGCTACTAATGTGCGTAAATAACAAAATTCATTACAATTAAAATCCATACAGATCTCTCGATACGACAAGCACGACTCCCTGCGAAGAAGTTTATGTAAGGTGCGACTCTAGTGTGCAGCGGACCACTGCCTAGGCCCGGGAATCGTTCGTCCGCCATCAGTATCCCCACCCCTACTACAAGAAGTTGACCCGGGAATGAGTATTCAAAGAAATTTGGATCCATAGAGTGCTGGCAAACGATGGGGCCACCAGCAACCGCGCCCTGGAATTAATAAAAATAATACGTTTAATTTAATGATCATATTTTGGGGAATGATAGTACCAGTCTAAACAACTTTCTCCACGAAACATTGGTTGAAACTGAGAAAAAAAGTCTTCTCGCACAGATGATTACAAGTAACAATGAGAAACCCAAATGAAGGGTACAAGGAAAGAAGGATCATAGTCAGTATTTTTCCAAAATAGAGTTGACAATGTGTACACGACAGAAATACATGGAGTTGATTGTGAAACCACGACAGTATAAGTAATTCCACTGCGGAACCCTATTTTAACGAAGGTTCCTTCCTGTAGTAACTTACAATCATCCTCTGACTTCACGGGAAGTACCAGTTTCAGATCATCCGCGTACAATAGGCATTTGGCGTGTTTTAGCTCAGACACAAAAAATCGGTAGAATAATGTAGATCATTCTAGATCGTATTGGAGTGGTGCAGTGCAGATACCGGATAGTACGTTTGAGTGGTGTTCAGAAGGCGAATTCCTGTACCCCACGCATCATCTAGAAACTATCGAATGATGTAATCAAAAAAATATAAAGGAAATCACAGTCAATGTGGCCTCAAAAAAGTTTACCATGGCTGTAGGAAAAGTATGGCTGAGTAAACATGTTTTTAGGGTACCGTACCCGAAGGGTGCCAAACGGGACCCTATTACTGAGACTTCGCTGTCCGTCTGTCCGTCCGTCCGTCCGTCCGTCCTGTCTGTCACCGGGTCCGTCTGCACGAACCGTAATAGCTAGAAAGCTGAAATTTTCACAGAATGTGTATATCTGTTGCCGCACCAACCACAAATACTGAAATACGAGAGATATTGCAAATTAAAGGGGGCCCCAATACAAGAGACGTGTTTAGATACACTTACGCATTTTAAAATGGAGATCTTGACTGAAACTGTTTATTTATTGTCATAGCAACCATGTCATAGACACATATACTACACATTTAAATATGATAGCATATTTCGCGTCAACCCATATGGTTGTGGTAGCTCAGCCGGTATGATGTAGACTCTCAATCCGGAGGTCGTCAGTTCAAATCTCGTGAAGGCATAAACTTTTTAAATTTTCTTTTTGTTTATTTTTTTATTGTTTTGAGTGCTTTTGATTTGTTGTACGATGGTACGGTACCCTTCGTGTGCAATACCGACCCGCACTTAACCGATTTTTATTTTGTATTATCTCAATACTAATTCTTCTTGACTATGATCTTTCTTTCCCTGTACCCTTCAAATGTTTTTTTTTTTCATTTGAGCAAATGTAAACATGATTTTGGGGAAAAGTTATTTAGGTACCTATGTCTTTGAACTTAACACGGAAAGTTATTTTTTTTTTTAATTGAGCAAATGAAAACATTATAATTATGATTTTTGGGAAAATATGGTTAGGTACCTATGTCATTGAACTTAACACTGAAAGTTCAATTTGCGTATTGATACTATTGATGACGATTGATACCATCAAGACGACCAAAATCTCGGATGGATAAGGTTAGCGCAGGACCGTTATTTTAGGGGATTGTTAGGGACATCATTCTGAACAACTTTCACTAAACCGATTTGATCAAAGCAGTTAAATTTTTACTTCTCCATACAAATCAACAGATCGCCCGGCAGAAAACGCATAGTTTTTCTACATAAGCAATGTAAGTTACATAACCGCGTGATAAATGTTTCCTGGTAGTATTCCGGGACATAAAAACGAAGCCATGTCCCTTCGGTATATTACGGTGCAATCCTCATTAGACATGACGATCGTTCGAACCATCATAAGCTCTGCGATATATTCCTGGAAAAAAAAAGGGTCTAATGCAAGAAGAACTCACGGACCAGGGGTGCCGATCACGGTTGGAGAGCGAAACTGGTGTAATTATAGGTTTCCACATAAAAAAATAAAGTATGATGTCATCCATGTAAACCAAATTACATATTTTTGCAGAAAGACATAAACTTGCAGTTTCAGATTTTTCCCTTTACTTGTGCTATAAGACCTTGCTTTGTGCCAAATTTCATGATTTTAGGACAACGGGAAGTACCCTATAGTTTTTGGGTCCATTTCGATTACTATGAAAATCCAACTTTTTACAGCCACAGACATAGCTTTCGATTGCCTAGAAAGTTGTTTTTTTCACAGCTATATGCGACTGTAAACGACTTGATACGTCCATCCACACGTTCTTGATATAAAAGGTCTTGCTTGACACACAGACAGACAGATAGACGGACGAACGGATGGACGGACGGACAACAAAGTGATCCTATAAGGGTTCCTTTTTTTTCCTTTTAAGAATCGGAACCATGAAAATATTTTATTTAAATTACTATATTAAAACTTGCACTTAAGGGAGGAGTATAGTTCATTGCCGTATCCGGGCAAAGGCATGTGCTGCTCTGTGGGGCTCTAATAATTGTAATTGTAATTTTTATATTGTAATTAATATTGGACATCACGTCTGGAATAAATAATAATAATAATAATAAGCCCAAACTTGTTAGGGTTACAATAAACAGCCTTTTGTTCCTTCTTCCATCTTCAAGGGCCATCATACCTTTACCACATTGTTGTAATGTCATCTGAACTACATAATAAATACGAAGTGTCGTTATGGAAGTGGGCAAAATTCCCATTAATACCAGATTTGTGCACACCTGATAATTAATTACAAGTGGATCTAACAACGTGACTTTTATTTAGCTGACCATATTCTAGAGTAGTAGTGGATAGTATCTATCTTATTGAACAACTTCCCCAAGAAACATATCTAGTCGCAATGAAAAATTGTTTGGTTCTCACATAATTGGTTATCAGCTGATCAGGGTCAAGGTAACCGGATCAAAAGTTCAGTTGCGACCTTCATGGAGAATAGGCTTGCGGCCAAGGTAATCCAATAAATCTGGGAACAAGTCTTAAGTTGAAGCATTGTGTACAAAATGGTTATTTCATAGAACTCGGGAACAAAAGTTCCGTTTTGACAGTTCATAAAAAGTATCTATTTTGACTTGGCAGGCCACAAGCCTATTCATACTGATGGGTACGTACAAACAATCCCAGAAATGGTCAGCTGATTAAAAAATGTCACCTGTATATGGTATTAAAAAGAAGTGTTACATCATCATCTGGATCCAAAGTGCCGTATGTGATCAACCAACAGGGCAATATGCTGAGATCGATGGTAAACGGTGAGACCCCAATGATTTGTGTGTAATTGTCCAGGTTGAAAGGAGTGTACACGGTCTGAAAGGAGAGAGTTTAAACTAAATATGCCAGTGTTCGGACTTATTCCACAAATCACCTGCGGATTTCCCCTGCGAAGGCGATTCGTGGACTTTTAGGGCCCCTCTGTCCGTCTGTCAGTCTGTCTGTCTGTCTGTCAGCGGGCTGAATCGCACGAGCAGTAATATGATTATCATAACATTCACATACAAGCACAAACCACGGCAGACGCCAGGTTCACTTCAAACAAAACAGCGAGAACGGCCGCACACACACAGCTACATTGCGTTCCGCTTAAGCACACACCGCCGCCACATGCACACATTGCCGAGTTTCGAGGTGTTGTAGTTGTACGAGACAAGGCTTTGCAATGTATTCGTCTTCGTCCGGCCAGCACGTGTTAACTTGGTTGTGAATGTTGTGATTTGCGACACACGACATGACATTATTATTTGTTTATAATTTTTTAAAGATGAGAAATTATTGTATAAATATTGTAGCTAAGCGACAACCTTAGCCGCTTGAGCAAGAGTTGGTAGTTAACATGCGAACAGGGGGCCTAGTGAACTTACTATTTCTTATTTATACTATGCACAAACATTGCATCTGGCCCCACTAGGATACCCTGTGTCGTAACTAGAAACAACGACGTCACAAACATGTAATCATCCGACCTAGAATTTTTCTTTCTCCCCACGTCATCGTTGATATACAGAAATCTCCATCAAAAACAACAAAAAAGAACTCACGACCCGCCTTACGACCAACCTTGACCCGTTTTCGAGATCGTTTTCGACAGAGATATGCGGTCTTAAAACCGATATCTCGACTATAGATATGAGCGCTAGAATTGGAGGCCAGAAGGTCAATTCTCGTTACTATAGCAGTAAAATTAGACAAGTGGGAGGTGGTTCGTCTTTTTATAGGCCAAGGAACAATCGCGAAGGACCTCTGCCTACTGCCTATGCGAACTGCATAGAAGCAGGCGTGTGACACTCCGCTCTTTACCTGCAAAGCGACAAGTAGATCCGCGGCCCCGCCGCATGGCCCGACTCAGTGGGTTGCCGAGCGCCGCCCGGGTTGCACGTGCCGTTCTATCTAGCCCCGCGCGCCCCGCGTGTAGTTACTTACTAAAATGAAGGCGAAGAAATACTGCATGCTTTGTTTGATGACGTTTCGTCACTGCACAGATGAATAAAGGTCACTGTCCTACTGACTGTCGATAGGATTTCTGGCCATTATTAAAAGGTTAGGTAGGTACCTATATTAAATGTTATTCACAAATCTAGAATAATAATAGTAAGTGGTTCGTAGTTAATACTGGTAGTTAAGTAAATATCCAGTTTTATTTGTCACAAAAGACAACCCTTAGTTTCACGGGCCGCTTCAGACGAGGATAGAGTTACGCGACAGAAAGAGAGGCAACTTTTAGGCAAGTAATCGAAGTGCGGGCGCCGCGCTACACAGCATGAATTGTACTTTGTTGCGTTATAGCAAGGGTCGCTTTTTAGTTGAACGATTATGTACAGTGTCCTATCTGTTCCTAACTCTTTAATAATCTGTGATGGAAGTGAGTTTTTGTGTATGCAGCCCGGCCAGCTCAGTTTGCAGGCTCCGCTTCCG
This sequence comes from Argyresthia albistria, assembly GCA_963457715.1. Lineage (NCBI taxonomy): Eukaryota > Metazoa > Arthropoda > Insecta > Lepidoptera > Argyresthiidae > Argyresthia > Argyresthia albistria. The sequence continues at coordinate 1,773,312 of OY735270.1, read as the reverse complement.
CTCATTTCTCTTTTTAGTGGAAGGCCGGCATAAGGCATACAGAGAATAAAATGTCAGTCCATATTCCGTTGTCTCGCTATACTTACCACAATAGCAATGTCATGAAACGGAAACTTGTACCCAGGAGGGAATTGGCATTTCTTCAGGTTTCGCCACTGGATATTCCTCGTGATGACAGTTGTTGGGTTCGCTCGCCTTACCAGATTATAAGTCCATCCAGATACTGCCTTTAGTCCTCGTAAACTTCTCACTTTAAAATTACTGGAACATTGTATATGGATATAATACATAACATAACAAAGCGTCACGCCATTTCAACTGTGCCCAGTTCTAGCCAATTACTCAATACTTCATTTTGCGTGTCAGGGTGCTAGCCCATCGCCGCAGCTAAGGAGTAATCAAGATATCCTGACAATCCACAAGAATCCATTGTTATTTTCAACTAATTGAATGAATACTTTGAAATGTTTCATCATCGTTAGAAAAAATGAGGGCAGGATCATATCTCATCTTACTAACGCGTCTATGAACACCACATTATATCAAAGAAAAACATTTATTTCAGTACTATTTTTCATACTATAAAGAAAGACATTACAATTCACATAAATTAAATTGTATTAATTGGAAACTCAAATTACTACTTTCCGTCGATTTTTATCGTGTCGTATTTTATTTAAAAAAACTACTTTGCCCTTGGATGAGTGCGAAGGCTCATACTCATCCAAGGGCGAAGTAGTGGGTCAGGATAGGTGATAGGCCAGGGTAGGTTGACGTCTGTCATTTCACAGATAAGTTGGTAGATCTGTAACTATGTTCTGTTTAAATGACGAAAGGCAAGCTTGAAATATTGCCTTGCGTATCAAGGCTATATGGGGGCTGAACAGAACAAATTGGAGATCCCTGGTCAAGCCCCGTACCAACAACCGTCACGGCCACGATTCTCAGCCATGAGGGAACGACTAAAAATAACAAGATTACTTACATGTTGAGGAATTTCTCGAAGAATGTTTGCTTGGCGGCAAAGCAGTGTGCTGCTGTGAGAATAATATCCGGAGTAACGAGGCTGCCCATACAGAAGTTGTCAAATACAATATTCCTAGTTTCATCTTCTCCTAAATATGCTTTGAAGGTAATCTGAGGAAATTGTTCTCTAAGTACTCTCCCTTGTCAAACTACTAATTTCATTTGCAGCCGCACGTGATGTTTCTTGGGGAAAGTTGTTATAATGATTGGTAGATTAGTCAAGCCTATTCTGAAGGGCACGCTATCTTAAATTACTTGACAACATCAACTCCGATAGCTTTTATGCCGTTGCTTTATGCGGTACATACCTAGGTTTAAAGTACTTTATTCTCATAAGAATTTACATTCACTTAAAATGAGATATTAATACTTAAAAATATATAGGTTGATTAATTTACAGTACTCGTTGCGACGTGTAGCTTTCACTTATTTTTGAAGGTAAGTTAAGTTAAGTTTTTGATCTGTGGCTTCTATCGTGTGTTGCCACCAATAATTTCGCCAATATCACGTGATGAACCCTGCACAACTGGGGATCACGTCCTAGCGGCTTAATTCAAAAAGTGACTTCGAAAATGAAATCTACGGCAACCGCGTAAGAGCTGAGGAGTTATGGTTGTCAATATTTTTTTATAGGTCCATTAGAATAGGCCAGACTATTTACCAAAATATGGGGGGCTACTTGGAAGGAAAATGCACTAAACTAAAAAGGCAACTAAAGCCTCTAAACATCATAATGACGTCATTTTACTTGATATCAACAACTAAGGTGACGTCATTATGACGGTTTAAGAGGGCTTAGTGGCCTTTTTAGTTTAGTGCTTTTTCTTTCCAAATAGCCCCCATGGTCTGCTAATTTAATATCACCCTGTATATACTGTACAGCTGCCCAACGGTCTTGGCGTGCGGTGAGAAGTGAAGATGTCGATTTTTTACAGGATCTTTGCATGAGTTTGCGTAGAAGTGACGCCCCCTGTAAACGTTACTCACACACCAAAAGATCATTGGACGAGTATACAGTCGTCCAAGCGTCATTCAGTTCCACTTGTCACCGCACGCCTTGGTTTGTTGTATTTTTGTTAATAACTAAGCTAAAACATAAACATTTACATACAGGCATATACATTGCTTCTGGGCCCACACTAGGATACCCCTGTGTCGTGGGAACCAGAAACAGCGACATCACAAACATGTAAACATCCAAGACCTGGGTTTTTTTTTGTCCCCAGCCGGCTACAAATATGGTTAATACTAATGTATCTTTGTGTGAATCTAAAATAAGGTTTTATTTGTATGCAATTATTCCAGCACAAATGGCCCCACACTGGGATATCCTGTGACTTCTTAAACAGAAACAGCGAGGTCACAAAACCAGAAGGAACCAAGGCCAGAAGCAAAGCAACGTATGAGCCCTGATTGTAAATGCAATAGGCTCCAAGCCACTCACCTGGTATGGTACCTGTTCAATTTCGGCTACTGGTGACTTTTTTAAGTTATCTATAATAGATAAATCACCGTAGTCAGCTAAGTCTGCGTATTTTACGTATAAAGATAGCCAGACACTGACCGTGACCACTACGCGGTATGATACCATGTTGCACTAAACCGCATCAAAATATGTTCACCCGTTTGACCGCTAGAGTGCCACAGACAGACATACAAAACAAACGACAGACAGACCAACCGACAGACATTCCTCTTTTGATCGTCGTCGGGCGCTGAACTGAGCAAAATAAAGTTACTTATAGTATTAGATTACCACAGTCAGAATGAGAACTCAACAATTTTTAAATTATATTTAGATTACATGTGGGTATTTTTTCTTACTGCTAATTTATGGCATTGCTAGATTTTGAGAGTCAAAATATCATAATATTTTGTTCTGAGCCGTTCTGAGCAAAATACCAAAAAATGCCAAAAGAACCACAGAGCCAGAGCAAAGCAACAAAGAGTATATAAACTTACCACAGAGCAACAAGACAGCCATAGATTAGTTTTACGGAAGGACAACTTTCATAGTGTAGAGGTATAGAGCAACGCGGCCTCCTGAAGGCTGCATTACAAGTTTGGCCAACGCGCTCGGCAAACGGACATGGACAGTTATTGTTCTGAGTGCATGACAAACCCACAAACTATAGGCAAATAGGGCCTTTATTAGAGTTCCGTTAGAGAAACAAGGAACCCTTATACATAGTTTCGTCTATGTATATCTGTCTGTCTGACTGTCCGTCCGTATGTCACAGCAACTTTATTCCAAAACTATTAGGACTACACCTACACAGTTGAAATTTGGTATGTAGATGTATTCTGTGAACGGCTTTACGATTTTTATACAAAAAAAAAAAAAAAATTTTTAAGGGGGGGCTCCCCATACATGGAACTGACACCAAAATTATTTTTTTCATAAAACCTATGTGAGGGGTGTATATAGATAGGTCTTTGAAAATGACTTTGAGGTGGTTGCTAAAACAATTTTTCCTCAAAGTCAATCGTTAAAGAGACAGACCCTTCCAAAGTGGAAAAAATTGTGCCCCCCCCCCTCTAACTTTTAAAGTAAGAGAGTGAAAAATCAAAAAAATATATATGCTGTGTATCTCAAAATCTCAATACAATCTTTCAACGAAAATTGGTTTGTACAAAATATAATAAGCAGTTTATAAGATATAAAACAATTATTAAAAACCGCAAAGATAGCTTTGTCATTGATACAAACACTATGAAAAACAAAGTTACAACACAAACATCCAGTGTTGCGGACGCAACCTCGAAGTTGCAACTCCTTTTGTACGTTTGTTATTTACGGTAATTTTATGAATTGTTCTTTAAATATATTTGTATTTCTTGACATTTACTATTCCATTCTTAATAAATAAATCACAGCAATCATAACTTTTACACTAAATAGCAGCTTTTTGATTTTATATATTTTTGATAAATATACCACCAAACCACCAATCACAGGCTATATATTCAACAAAAGTCCAGGCCACGATGGCATATCGACAGAAGTGCTGAAGTTAGGGAGAACCCATTTTACTCCCACATGTCACCCGGTGACATGTGGGTTTTCGACCCGGTATGTCGACCACAGATCATCTCCATTCCCTGAACCAGATTATTGAGAAGTATCAGGAATATAACCTCCCTCTATACCTATGTATATTTATGAAATTGTAATATTTGTATTTGTAAAAGCAAATCTAGAATTATTTGACAAATTCACCAGTAGACCATATCAAAATAAAATATGCTCTTCACAATATAAAACAGCACTTTTCCAAAACAGTTTCTTTGGAATATTGTATAATAAACTGTCTGAAAGTATAGGCAAAATTGAGAGCATAAACCAATTCAAGGGAGAAGTGAGGAAATTACTAACTGATTAGATATACCTAATACTACAGCAAAGAATACATAGATGATAAATTATGATCTTTCCTTATTGGGCTCGCTACCCCGTCCGATCACTGTTCTTTTATTGACCGAGCGAGCGAAGCGAGCGAAGCGTCTCCGTTTCAGGTTTGGGCAAAAATGCTTTCGTATGTCCGGTTGTTCTCCTCTACAGGTCGCATTTATGAACCGATTCTCGTGAAATTTTGTGAGCAGGTTGAAAAAATAAATAGAATTTTTTACTCGAGCCAGTTTTTTGATTTTTTTCAAAATGGCGGAGATATGGGGTTTTAAAATGTAAAAAAATCGCTACAACCCAAACGGCTCGATGGATATTAACAAATGAGGTGTCGTTGGATTTGTAAAGACTATGAGAGTGAAACAGATTATATAATTTTAGTAAAAAGTCAATAGGTTGTATAAAAGATCGCGAAATGTAGTTTACAAAGTTATTGGTGCGGCTACTTTCATACTGCATGTACGTAACCAGGTACATTCATAAGTTTGTATGTGTTATTGAAAGAAAATTATTTGGGTTATTTTTTTTATGTGTGTTAGCAGTTCAGCTTTCCCACCGACATACTCGCGAGGTCTACAGCTCACAGAGCCACTAGTTTATTAGTTTAATCGTTTTCATTCTCTACATGAAAAATAATATCTGTATGCCAAATGGCTAAAAATAGCGTACTATTAAGAAACATCAATCTTAGCCTAGATTAACACCATCTGATGTAAAAACCTATTTTCCATAAATAAATTATTTGATTTGATTTGATTGATTTGATTTGATTTGAAAATTATCTAGCCTCACGTAAACAGAACTAGTATGTTCCAAGCCTGGTCAGAAAGCTAGGACAGTTTAGTAGAGAACTAGAGCTTCCTATGCTGGCTTGAAAAACTAGCCTCGAACGTGTAGCCCGGGGAGAGCCCGGGCATAAGAGTTGAGAAAAAAAAATAGGTTCCCAGAAGGTTTAAGGTCTAGTTCAGATCGTTCAGATCGTGTTCAGATTGTTCAGATGGATCTCTATGTTTGAATATTTTAAGAAGGTAGGTACAAAATAAAATATGTACAATACAAAGGGGAAGCAGTCGCTCACGTCCGAAAGAATTACTTGGAACCCACAGCCCTTCACGTCCTCCCTGGGTAGTGCTAACGGGCGACAAATCATCATCATAATCATCAAATCATCTCAATACATTATAATTTCCAGGTTCTCAAATGAGAACCTGACCACTTGACACTGGCAAAATTAACCTCAAAAGAGGTTAGGACGCCATTAACAAAAAGAAGAAGAAGTACAATACAAAAAAGAAGACAAAAACGCCATCCACTGTCATGTCATGGCATGTCACCAAAATTTTTATCAATAAATTCGAAGTCATCATATATAACCTTAGCGTAAACCATTAGATATTATTTAAATTGTATGCAAATGCATAAGCCTGGTTTTAGTACAGTCAGGCTGATTTATCAATTATACCCATAGAAGGTAAGTAGATCAGTAAGATCTGGCAGAAAAAAAAAACTTTCAAAACGGTAAATACACAAATACAGAATAGAACTGTGTGGTCTAGTGAGCTTCATGCTTGCTACTCACGCAGGAGATGCAGGTTCAAATCCCAGTGCTAACCATGTACCCATGAGATAAATCATTAGTACGTTATTCGGATCTTACGGTGATAGAAATCATCGTGCGGAAACCTTCACTACTCCACAGCCGCGGCGATGGGCTTGCCCCCGGTCACGCAAAATGGAGTATTGAATCACTAGCTAAAAGTGACCACATGTGTGCCTCTGCCACCCCGTATGGGAAAAGTCGTGATGGTGTGTTGTTATGTTATGGTATAATTACAATGTATTCACAACCTTGGTCTCTTAACAGCCTGTTGATTCTCATGTGATTTTGTATTCGTGATATCATTATAGTGCTTGAAATAGGTATTCAAATTATGAGATCAGGTTTTCGTGAGTGTTTGCATAAAGCTTTTCTTGCCACACAGTCTTTACTCCTAACCCTAAATTTATAGCTTCACCGATATTGTTCACGATAACCCATCTGATAGCCCATGTTTTGTTTCAGATAATCAAAAACTTTTGCTATAATGATTACCGGAACCATCAATCTAATGCTACAATGATTTGTGTATGTACGACTACACTACTAGCAGCAGCAGTAGCTCTAGCTTGCGTGCCAGTGTTATACGAACAATTTAATGTCGAGTGCAGAATTCGATCTCTTTGGGGTTGCAAGTAGTTTTTTGCCATGGCCGTAGTGAGTATGACAATAGGCACAGCTATAGTGGCAGCGTTGTGTATTTCCGGCGGCCCGATATGTTTAAAAAAGTACTTTCTGTCTAAGAAATGTAAGAAATCTCAATCTGCATCGTCATGTAAGAACCCAAGTTGCATAAGCAGGAAAGCCAAAGGCTGCTAAAAACTGTGTTCGGAGTTAAGTGCAGAATAAAAATATGTTTTATATAATTACTGTTGTTTTAACTGGACAGGTTTAAATTAAATGGTTTGAAAGGACATTGCCAAAGTTTGAACCAAGTGCTGCCTAGAATGCTCACTTAGTGCATTTTGTTTCTCAGATCATCATTAATCTGTAATACAAAGCGCATAAAAATCTATCCCAGGAGTCCAAAGGGGTTTGATTAGGTTAGGTTAGGTTAATTTAATCCATTCATAATACACGTCACTAAGATTCAGAAACAAGCAACATTATTTTAAATAAGTTTTTACTTTAAGCTTTTATAAATAGTAAATTTTAGCAAGTTTCTGGCAGAATATCAGCGTTGCAGATCCTCTGCAACACTTTGCTGAGTCGAGAGCCTTTTCTCTGTTTGCAATGCATGTTTTTAGGGTTCCGTACCCGAAGGGTGCCAAACGGGACCCTATTACTGAGACTTCGCTGTCCGTCTGTCCGTCCGTCCGTCCGTCTGTCTGTCACCAGGCTTTATCTCATGAACCGTGGTAGCTAGACAGTTGAAATTTTCACAGATGATGTTACCATACAACAAACGTGATTTTTTTGCTCATTTTTGCTCGATATTGATAATGGTAGCAGGTAGACGCTTAAAATGTTTATAATATATTGAGTATATTATTTACTTAAAAAATAAATAATTAAATTAAAATTAAATTACTATTTAGGGGGGGCTCCCATACATTTTTTTGCGGTTTTTTATAGATAATGGCACGGAACCCTTCGTGCGCGAGTCCGACTCGCACTTGGCCGGTTTTTGATTTTGTTTATGTACTGCTGCTGAATTAATTGTTTTCCTGTTAAACGTGTATTGTAAAAAGTGAATAAAGTGATTATCTATCTATCTATCTATTTCGCTAAGTGACATTACGACCTGCTAAATCACTTTGATCAATTACCGATTTCGCTCGCTCATGGTTATAATGAAATAATTGTTGTTGCAAGGAACATAGCTTAGCTACACAATCAGCACACGATTAATTTTCATATAATTAAATATTAAATAATCAGCCAAGTGCGAGTCGGACTCTCACACGGAGGGTTCCGCACCATCATTGTTCCAAAAGTACAAAAAATACGTTTCTTATATGAAGACACCTTTACTTTTTCAATATTTCGTATATTTCAGTATTTGTTGGTGGAGCGGCAACAGATTACACATTCTGTGAAAATTTCAATTTTCTAGCTATTACGGTTCGTGCTGGAGGGCCCTCTGACGGACGGACGGACGGACAGACGGACAGCGGAGGCTTAATAATAGGGTCCCGTTTGGCACCCTTCGGGTACGGAACCCTAAAAGCCGCGAGATTACAATCTAACGGACATAAAACCGTTAGATTGTAATCTGTCGATTTATTGTAAGCAAGATCGACAAGGTTTAGAATTTATACTCTTTTTGGTACCTACTTACATGTCAACCTAACACGAATCACCCCCTTTATCCTTCACCTATCCGGACCCACCACTTGGCCCAGTGATTCGTCATTTCAGTTTATTTACTATAAAGGGTGTCTCATTTAAATCGGTCAGTATGGGAAACTACAAGACATACGAAGATCTGTTCCTAGGAACCATGTCATCGATTTTAATAAGAAGATAACCAGCCAAGTGCGAGTCGGACTCGCGCACGAAGGGTTCCGTACCATTATCTATAAAAAACCGCAAAAAAAAAAACATTTTGTATGGGAGCCCCCCTTAATATTAAATTTCTTTTGATTTTTAGTATTTGTTGTTATAGCGGCAACAGAAATACATCATCTGTGAAAATACCACGGTTCATGAGATACTGCCTGGTGACAGACAGACAGACGGACGGACGGACGGACGGACGGACGGACAGACAGCGAAGTCTCCAATAACACCAATTTTCTGATTGAGGAAACCAATTACACTTAAAAAAACGAATTCGTAACTTAAACGCAACGTTTACATCTTTGCAAAAGCTAGTTACTAGTTATTCTGTGGCAAAAGCTTTAACGGTGGATATTGGCGGGTACATGATTTTAGTACAAATGACAACAGACGTTGCAACGGTGGAAAACTTTTTTGGCCATTTTGGGCGCCGATTTTTTTTTTCATCTTTATCCTTCCGGATAGGTAAGGGCAATCAAAGCCGTGCAGCAGCCTGATTTATTTATTTTTTAAATTGTATGGTTTTGGATATGAAATGAAATGAAATGTTTTATTTGCCTGAAATGTGGTACAGTAAGGTGCAAAATTTGTTTACTTAAATCTAAAAGATGTCATAATTCCATTACACATTATTATTATTATACATTATATTATTATTTCCGCAATATTATATGTCTTGTACTACATTAATTGTTTTAAGATTACAGTACTCCTCTACACTATAAAAACATTCTTTTAACAGCCACTTTTGTAGTGTAGCCTTAAATTGAGTCAATGACAAAATCTTAATTGATTGTGGGATTTTATTGTATATTTTTATTAGCATTCTGTAACAGCTTCTCTTACAAACTTTTGTTATGCATGACGGGTTCACAATTTTATCCGGGTATCTTGTGTTGAAAGTGACTGAATCCCTGTTTTTTGTAAAAATATTTGGCTGACTATAAGCAAAACACGCCATTTCGAATATGTAGAGACTTGGTAATGATAAGATGTTTAATTTTTTAAATAGAGGCTTGCATGAATCTTGCGGATGTGCATGGCAGATTACTCTGATGCATCTCTTTTGCAAAATAAAAACTTTGTTAATCTCTCTAGCGTTTCCCCATAGTATAAGGCCATACCTTAACACAGACGCAACATATCCGTGGTATGCCATCAAAGCTGTGTGCATGTCAGAGGTTCGTTGTAACCTGTGCAGAGCGTATACCTGAGCGGATACTGGCTGATTGGATTATAGGTTACTTCCTGTTTGAAAACTATAGATAGGTTTGTTAGAAACACTCATAAGCAGAACCGGGAGCCGGAGCGAAGCGGAGCGGAGCGAGGCGACTCCTAATCTGGGGTCTACAATGTATAGGGAAAATTACGAGATTATAGCAAACATAACCTCAAAAAATTTCAAATTAAATCTGTATATATAAAATCGTAACATGACTGACTACGATCAACGTAGGGCCCAAACCGCTGGAGCTAGAGACTTGAAATTTTGCACATAGATTTATTGCAACGATTGCGCAATGTATCTATGATAAATGAGGTGAAGTCAGGAGCTGTTAAATCAGGCGAGCTAGGAGGCCAATCAATGTCACCGTTTCTCGAAATTAATCGACCGATTAAAAATAATGTTTCCCGGTCGATTGATTTCGAGAAATAGTGATATTGATTGGCCTCCAAGATCGCCTGATTTAACAGCTCCTGACTTTTTTATTTGAGGCTATCTAAAAGAAAGTGTATGCTAACAGGCCAATGAACCTTCAGCAATTAAAACAAAATATTCGAGACACAGTCACTGAGATAACGCAGGAAATGTGTGAAAATATAATGAAAAACGCGATGAAAAGGGTTTTCATCTGCCATGCTGCTAGAGGTCGACATTTGTCTGACATCATTTTCCATATATAATTGCCGGTCCTAAATAATATATTTAACTAGAAATACTTAATATTTTTTTATATTTCATAGAATAAATTACAAAACTAAAGTGTATACCTGTTATTTGGCCACCCTGTATATACCCCGATTGCGCCTAGACGGATGGACCGATTTGTTTTCTTTTTTAAAACCTCATTGGTATAGGTGTCGGAAAATGTGTTGATGTCTTCGATCATATACCGGGTGTTAGGAGTATGGAACGACAAATCATTTTAGGGAGTTATGGACATCATTCTGAACCACTTTCACTAGCAAACACAGATTTGAACAGAGCAACTTTATTTTTCACTTCTCCATACAAATCATCTGATAAACGCTCGGCCCAAAATGTATTGAGATGTCAAAAAAGTTGCTCTGATCAATTGCTTAATTGCTCCGATCCCTTGCTGATATATCAAATTCTCTCATCAGAACTTGGTATGCTGGAAGAGATCTCTTTTTAGAGATAAGCTCGCCTTTGTACACTGTTTTTATTTACTTTTTGTCAATGCAATTAATTGTGTGCAATAAAGAAATTATGCAATTATGAAACTATGCTTTCTAAGTGAAAGTTGTTTGATGTTGAGACGACGCTTTGCTAGGAGGTTGTGGAGATGAAAGCAGCAGGTCTTTGTCAGCGGCACTGGGAGTCAGACGCCAGTTTTTGAAGAAGTGCAGAACTGGTAGGTTTTGGACAGAGTGGTCTCCAGATGATCAAACTCTTTGTGTTGAGGGCGATGTTGTTGGCATATGCACCCGGAAACATCGCTCCGAAAGCATATTTGAGATCATCCTCACTACGCCTGTAGGTTAGGGACTACTGAAAACAGTTTATATAGCAATCCCTGTCTCCATACCGTATCGTACGTCGCAGTAAGGTCTATAAAGACCGCCCCCGACTTTAGGCCTCTTTGAAAGCCAGCTTCGTTGTGCGTAGTAAGTGCCAGCACCTGGTGGGAGCAGCTTCGACCTGGGCGGAAGCCCGCTTGTTCCACGGGCACTCTTTTGCCTGGTTTTTTTCATGTTGGCTGCGAGGTATGAGATGTTATTTCAAAGCTGCCAGTATTTGGATACTCGTTTAGCACCACCCGGGGGCACGTGCAGGGTAGCAAAGGGTGTTCTACCTGCGGACCTGAGTTTCCATCGCCCCCCAATATGTAGTAAACCATAGCTGAAACATACCATACCGCGATTCAGAGTACACCTAGCGACATCTTACAATCAAAGTAAAACTAATCCTGCTACCGCAAGTATGTATTAAATAACATGATTATCTAGAAATCGGGGCTGAAATTGCGCAATATTTGAATTTTACTTGGCTTTGCAGGCTAAACTCTAATCATGTTCAAAATTTTAAGCTTGTGGGTCAGCTAGAAGTAAGTTCCTTAGAATTTTGATGATTGCTGAATCCTAGAGTCAGTCAGTGACAAAACTATGATTATCTAGAAATCTGAGCTGAAATTGTGCAATGTTTGAGTTTTCTTTGGCTTTGCAGGCTAAACTCTAATCATTTTCAAAATTTTAAGCTTGTGGGTCTGCTAAAAGTACCTTAGAATATTGATGATCGGTAAATCAGTGAGTCAGTCAGTGACAAAATTAAGGCACTTTTAATTTATTAATTTATTTATGAATTGCTCTACCTTCAACTCTCCTGGTTCAAATTGAATGATATTTTGGGAATATGTCTTATGACATGGTGCCTTTTAGCCGCCGATAATTTAGGTTTCTATCTTTATCCACAACGGACTAACAGGGGGGTCAAATATGCGCTGAATGGCTACCAGTAAAGGATGGTACTGCTGCGCCTCTTAAGTTTGCTCTTTGCTCGACTTGGCGGGGGCACTGCCGCGCCCCCAGATAAAATATGCCAGGAAAATCAGTCCAAGATTCACCGTTTAGAAAAGATATCTCAAAAAGGTTACCATACCAAAACATAAGTTCTTCTTCGAATCACGTAAAAACCAGTTACGTAGTAAGTTTATATTCTCTTTGGTAAAAACATCAATAGTGGTCACTGGTCGGACTTTTGGAGTTTTTTTTTACAAATAAATTCAAACAACTAATATGAGATGAAAATTAATTTATTGTGCGATACCTTTAAGGTTTGATTATTTCTCGAAATTCAGAGTCATCCCAGCTTGATTCCCAATTTGAGATACGGAAAGGTATGCAAGAATCAATATTTACCATCTGCTGTATTTTTACAGTTCATGAATTCCATGGGTTTGGAGATCCTATGGGACTTCCCTTCCCATCGTTGGTTGAATTCCCATCCTGTGCTTGTTTCAAAATCTGCCCATATTGTACGGTAATTCTGTGTTTTTCAGACAAACAAAATAATAAAGTTTTGAAACTTATGTGGCATGATACCTTTGGGTGTGATGTTCAGAACTCACAACTCCCCCCCCCCCTCCCTCCACTTGACGCTACTCCCCCCCTCGCCGCGCCGTGAAGTTTGTCCCCATGAACAGGTTTTCACTTTTTATTCGAAAACTGTACATAATTAATTCTTTTGTTAATTAATCCTGTCCATCCTAGGTTTGCTGGAAGAGATCTCTTATTAGAGATAAGCTCGCCTTTGTACATGTTTTTTTTTCATTATTAAGTGTCTGTATTCTGTTTTTGTGCAATAAAGTATAAAGTATAATTGTGAAAATATGTGTGTAAATCAAAGAATCATAATTTCACGTCGACAACAAAACAATCTATTAAAATTGGTCCAGTAGTTTGACTTTTATGGGGTCCAAAGTAATCCCAAAAAAGATTGAATGGATTTTCAGTATAGAATCAGTATGTATTCCATCTCTGCCAAGCCACATCCGCATATTAACTTTTGCGATGCAATACTACATCCCTACAGCATGTTCCAGATCATCTTCCAGGCCCAAAAGGTTTTGGGTTTTACCCGTTCCGGGCTTTGAATACCAACTTTATTTGCTACTTAGGACTATGGATACGAGCTATATCCAGGTCCCGAAGGGCCACTCCTGCCATGTCACCTGGTAGAAAAGTTCTTACTGCACGTTCAAGATCATAGTCTGGGTCCCAAAAAATTTCGAAAGATATCCGTTCAAGTCTTCGAAAAAACTTAGAAGTTGGTTTTTAGGTTTGATTGGTGGTTTTCGAAGCCTTGAGAGGATAACATGTTCCAAAAACCTAACAATTATGTAACAATTATAGTACGGTTTTCGAATTAAAAGTGAAAACCTGTTCACGGGGACAAACATCACGGCGAGAGGGGGGGAGTAGCGTCAAGTGGAGGGGGGGGAGTTGTGAGTTTTGAATAGAATATAATAGAATAGAATTGTTTATTTCATGAAAATAGGTTACATTTAATACAGGTCTTAGATAAATTTTATTACCATTTTATTTGAACACCACACCCAAAGGTATCATACCACATAAGTTTCAAAACTTTATTATTTTGTTTGTTTTTCCCATATATTGATTTACATAATATAGAATTACTGTACTAATGTGGTGAAACCCTACTATAACAAACAAGAGTTTTGAACCGTTCACGATGAATTTCAGACTCTGTGTGATGATGATACATGTGCGATGTGGAAACACCACATACATATATTTGGTGTTCCACATCACATATGTTTTTTAAAAAGGTATTACTGCAAATCTGTTACCTATAGTTAGATATATATATATTTATAAGTAATTCAAAAGTATTTACAATCTTTCCCGCAATATTTACTTATGATTCTGAATATTTATCAATCTATGTTTTTCATATGTGCTAAGTAAAACTCCACAGAAAGCGTTAGTATGTATGTTAGTTTATAGTCTTATTTGTCTTGAAATACGACCTATTTCATCTACATTTTGTTTATTTTGGCAACAACAATGTTTACAAAAGTGATTTTTGAATTAGTATTCTTAGTCAAATCTTCTACACATTTACTTTCACTTTACATTCAAATCAGATGTACAAATCTTATTTTGACTACATCTTTATTTGTTTATTTGTTGGTTTCAGAAATATCCTCCTGTCTTTGCGGGACTTTACATGATTGTTTCTTTACTGACAGTGTGTACTACAGCTGCACTGATGGTATGCTGCCCACTCTGCTGCATCAAAAGGCTTTCGACACTAAAGTGTAGGTGTCCTGATACGCCCATATGTCTCGATTGTGGTATGACATATTGAATTGGATAACCGATGCTTTGATGGTTACAAGAACCTTTGGCTAATATAAATTTAACCAGATGTTTGCCTTCCGTACAACGGAGTATTTTAAAAGTTTACAATGATTTGTATGACAATGGCGACTGCCCTCACGGCAGTTGCTATGATAGTCTTAGGCCCTCTTCTGTGTGAAAAAATAATTACTTGCATCAAAACTGATAAAAGGAAATAATTAATCATCAATACTAGTTTCATGTACCTACACCGATTTTGGTTTAAATTTAAAATCATTTAACTTTTCAATGTAACAGTTTATTGTGTAATAAATACCTCTGTTAAAATAGTTTAATCCTGGTTTATTTTGCTATTCACCTTTGCTTAGATTTGTAATCTTCAAATTTAAATTCACCTTTAAAAGTTTATTCCGTGAATTGGAGAAAGAGGTTACCGAAGTAGGAGTAAAACTTAGTTAATAGAAATGCCAAACTCAAATAAAATAAAACTACACAGCTTCCATTACGAAAGTACAAACTTATTTACTAAACATCTAAAACATACACCGTAATATCACTTGACTGATTTTCTAACTAGTCTACATACAAAATTGAGCAACTAAGCATAATAGTATAGTACATTGGCCTTGCTTATGAGTCTCGAGAAATAATAAATAAATTAACAAGAAGTTATGACACTTATATTTAGACTATTGACTAATATTTCGCTACGTTCCACCTCTACTTCTTGGACTTAGTTCCTCTGGTGTGACTATTATAAATTGGCCTGCTGATTTCTTAAACCTTGCATTGTTAGGCCCACCAAGTACAGCTTCATCTAGCTTGGCTATCGCATCAGTATTCGTTCCGTATTTACCAACTAACCTAGCCATTGGTGTTGGTCTTACAATCTGAACTTTTTCATTATTTACAATCGCCATTTCATTTACTTCTTTCACTTCTTTGCTATTCAATTCTGCACTTGATCTGTAAAACCTCTTGACTGCCGGTAAATGTTCTGTTTCTTTTAATACTGTAGTATCCAAATCTAGCTGGTCTGATAACTTCTCTTGTTTGACGTCATGATTGCCTTCAATTAATTCTAATGGTTGTATTTCTTGTTTTACTACTTCTACAGAAGGAAAAGTCCTCGTACTAACAACTACAGGTTTTTCTGTCGTTGAAGTAGTAGTTTTAGGTTTTGGTTTGGTTGTGGTCGTGTTAGAAGATTTCGTGTTTCTTAAAGTCAATCTTCGTCTGTACTGACGCTCTTTGGAATTTTCAGTCGTTGATGTTGAGTTTTTAGTTACTTCTGAAGATTGATCCTTCAAATTCATATCAGCGTTAACTGTTACGAGTTTGACTTCAGAGCTTGCGTCCTCTTTAGATTTATTTTGTTGGTTTCTGTTACCTAGTGTCGAGTTTCTGTAGTTTCTATTCACTCTGTATACTGGACTAGGTTCGCTCGATGAACTTTCTCTGTAGATATTGCTTCCTTGATTAGTGGCAGGTTGTGGAGTTACTATTTCTACGGGTTGTCTCGGCTGGATGACGGAAGATGGATTCGTGTCTTGGTTCTCAAGAATCGTAATTGCTTCTCTTATGCCGTCGATGTCTTCAGGGTTTGTTGGTTGATCTGAAAATGTTAAACATAATTTGAGTGCACTTGTCTAATGTTTCAAGGGTCTTGTTGAAGAATGGTAGAATACCAAGTCAAAGTGCAAACGACGTAGGTGTATAGCTGCACAAATGCTACATTCTCTCTAAATACTAAAAGGCACCAGTCTACGGAATTCCTCAGAAAATGAGTAAGCGTAAGCAAAGTAAGTTAAACACTGTTCCTCTTGCTCCTTTTGAAAAGTCTCATGACAAGATGTTTTATCTTCCAAACTTGAAAGATATTTGATGTTTTCGATAAAATCAAGAACAAGGTATTTAAAACACCTTGTAATGATGATGTCAACATCTTTTAAAAACTAAAAGAGGAGCAGTTACTACGCTTATGCTAACTCATTGCGTTTTGTTACCAAAACTAATAATTGACATTCAAAAGAGACTCACTTCCATTCTGGTCCTTCTTATACGAAGAGAAGAAAGTGAGCGCCTTCATCAACTGATAACTCTTCGAGACCGGTATATTCGTGTCGTACAGCTTTCTGGTACTCTTGCAGTCCACATAGAACCACCAGTTGCACTTCAGTATGGTCTGGTCGAACAGGGTGGATTCCGGGCAGAGGAAAGACTTCATGACGAGTCCATCGTCTGTTAGTGCACAAACGTGGAATACCTGGAAAGTGGAGATAAAAGCGTTTACAAATAAACGCAGCTTCAGGCCCCCAATTATATAAACGGTTGGCATGCCAGTTGCAATGGTGAGCACGCAGAAACCAGTTTTGAGCTTGGCGACGACGACGACGGCGCCGAGACGTGCCGCACCGGATATAAACCAAACTGGGGCCTGATGCTGCTCTGAGAAACGCACTTATATTGGATCGCTATCGCATCGTAAACACCCAAAATGGCGTCATTTGGTATGCTCCTAAAGAATCGCAAATAGATCGTAAATAGATTGCAAGCAAATCGTATACGCTAATCGTATAAGCAAATCGTATACGCTAAAATGGCGTCATTTGGTATGCTCCTAAAGAATCGCAAATAGATCGTAAATAGATTGCAAGCAAATCGTATACGCTAATCGTATAAGCAAATCGTATACGCTAGCGATAGCGATCCAATATAAGTGCGTTTCTCAGAGCAGCAACAGGCCCCTGGTTTCTGCTCCCTCGCTATATAGCATCTGGCATGCCATCCGTTTTTAGGGTTCCGTACCCGAAGAGTGCCAAACCCTATTACTGAGACCTCGCTGTCTGTCCGTCCGTCCGTCCGTCCGTCTGTCTGTCACCAGGCTGTATCTCATGAACCGTGATAGCTAGACAGTTGAAATTTTCACAGATAATGTATTTCTGTTGCCGCTATAACAACAAATACTAAAAATTAAAATAAATTTAATATTAAGGGGGGCTCCCATACAACAAAAGTGATCTTTTTGCTTATTTTTGCTCGATATTGATAATGGTAGCAGGTAGACGCTTAAAATGTTCACAATATATTGAGTATATTATTTACTTTAAAAAAAAAATTAAATTAAAATTTAAGTAACATTTAGAGGGGCTCCCATACAAAAAAAAAATCTGCGGTTTTTTATACATAATGATATGGAACCCTTCGTCCGCGAGTCCGACTCGCACTTGGCCGGTTTTTTCCATTATAAAAAAAGTTGATTTCAATATTATTAGAATTGGGGTCCAGGCTTATTCAAAGTCAAATGATTTATTTCTTCATTGTTATTTAGTTTGCCTGTTCCTATAAGACAGAGGCACAGAAGTCATGTTAGGTCAGTTAACTTAAACTCAATTTGTCAGGACGAGGGGCTAGCTGGTCGCCGCAGCTATAGGGGGTGGCAGAGGCAGTTGTCATGATAAGCCAGTTATCCAAAACACAAATTTTTGGGACAGAGCTAATGCTCATCACCGCGGTTATAGAGATATGAAGATCACCTCACAAAATGCTACTTATAATAGTCACTGACAGACAACGCATATAACGATGCACCTAATTCATGAAATTTGAAACCCCTCATTAATCATTTGCCTATGAACGACTCAACTTGCAACGTTTCGTTCAATTACTTGCCTGGCTGACCTTTAGCCATTTGATATAATTCCGGCCATTCACAACCCGGGTTTTAGTTAAATGTCTAATTATCCAAATAGGCAACATGGATACCAATATATCCGATAGAATGATCAAACAAAACAATAATTTATTTTTTAAGCATTTCTACCTGAATAACTGAATAGAAGACAACGCATTCCTACTTTAAAAGATCACACTATTTTGCTTACAGATTTCCTACCACCCATACATTCCACCATTCCTCCATTCCATTCTATTTAGTGCATTTGCAGCAAACAAAAAGTGGAACGAATCTGTATTGTTCATGTCTACGATCCATTAATATCTAATACTGGATGCTTCACAACAGCATTGAAATTAATGAAGTTACAATTACTGACGAGTGTATTCGTAGTGAGGTTTTAATTTAGCCTTGGATTATCTTGGTGTACGATCTATTATAATGATAAACAATATTTTACGGAGTGGCTTGGCAATTTGATGTTGGAAAAAAAATATGGCAACATTTGAAGACCACTGCGTGTGGTGTATAATATAACATTTTACTTCCATAATACAGCACGCGGATCCGAGTAAAGGCCTGTGCCCCTCGGTGGGGACACTAATGGGCTACATTTAATTTACTTTAATGCAGCACGCAGCCTACCGCTAATATTTCAATTAAGTTGCGTTTTTTCTACATTGAATTGAGCTTCACTTCACTGCACCATTATCTAATTAGCAAAGATCTGATTTGACCTTTTAGTAATAATATGCTAGATATGCTGTACTTATCATTATTTCGTAATTTTTTTAAATATATATTTTGCAGCTATTTCTATGTCTTCGTTCTTTGTAAAGCACAGTAGGAGTTTTAGTGGCATTATAATATTTTGACTCACCATACAACCAAGGTTCTCATCACCATAGAGGCCAGGGAAGTATTTCTGGTCCCCGCAATGGAAGTTGGTGTCCGGAAGGTCTACTTTCGACTGGAACTGGTCATCGAAGTTCTTCTCGTAGCCGACAGGGTAGTATTCTTTTGGCGCGTTCATTACTTTCCCGGTTGTGGGGAATCTGGATAGTATTTGAAGTTATAGGTTTTAGTTACTTATTATAACAGAGCCACCTGCAGGGCTACCATGAGGCACGCCACTCACCTTATTCGCGCATTTTGTCACAATTTAATGTCAAAATCAATATTATGTCATGAAATTTGACATTTATACGTGACGCGAGGTGAGTGGCGCTGCCACGCCACAGGTTATCTGTAGAACGGCCAAAGCAGATGCTATATATGAAGTAGCATTTAAAGTGAAACTGACGGCATCAAAAGTTGACTAACATAAGACTGCTATTAGTGATTTACTTGCTCATCACCACCTGACAGAAACCCTGATTGCTCAAATAATCACGGATAAATCTGTGGTTCCAAAGCGATTAATCTACCCGAACTAATCATAATGATTATTTAATATGCTATTACATCTTATTGTGTACTACGAGAAGACTGCTTTGGTTGGACCATGGATAGTTTTACTTACCCATGATACAACCAGCCAGATGGGCATAGCGGTTGAACCATGGGACAGGCTTTTGCACCTAAACTAACCTAACATAAGTCAGGCAAAATTCATTACCTCTTAGGTTTGTTTGGCTGCTGCACTACAATCTCTGGCTCAGGTTGTTGAGCAAACACAAACGGCGGTTCAGTTGTCGTGGTCGTGGTACTGGTCGTAGAAGTCGGCATCTGAACATTCGCGTACTTGCTCAACAGCTGCTGCTGCCGCAACGCTATAGCCGCTTCCACAGCCTCCATAGAAATATTCCCAGCCTTAGCAATCTCTGCTATCTTCTCGTTGATATCATCCTTTGAAAACTGCAACGCCGTGTCGTCGCCGTAACCAGAGATGCTATTGTATTCGTCAACTTTCTTATTGTTATACCCCGGAGACAGCTGGTTAGCCAGATCGTGGACATGATGAGGGACGGGATCTACAAAGTTTGAAATGGAAGGTTCAGGCTTGTGGATAGAAAAAGTGTTTTGTGTTAGAGTATAGGCGGAAGGTGATTTAGAGAGCATGTCGGGTGCAATTGGAATTTGGACTGAGTTTTTAAAGACGGGAGCTGCAACTACTGTCATAGCTCCGTGTTGAGTAGGTGGGGCTGCTACAGGCATAGGTACGAATGGATGGACAGTAGTCGGGTATTGGTATTGGTAGTTTGGCATGTCATCGATCATGATTGGAGCTGGTGTGATTCTGAAGAACTGAGGCATTGGTGACATGTGTTGCGCGGTCATCTGTGAGACCAATTTCGAGACTTGGTCATGTGAAAAGCGTGGGTAATTTAAGATCTCACTTTGGTACGCTAGGCTCGGTCCTTTGGATTGCGGCACTTGGAGCGGTGAGTAGATTTTCCTTGTCGGTGACGCTGGAGCTATCGGTACCACTTTGAGGTTATCTTCTTTTGGGGGTAGTGGTTTGAAGGGTGGGACGCCCATGGGCAAAGGTTTTGCCATGGTGATTTTGGGTACCGGATTGACTTTTCTCATGGTTGTTGGTAGTTCTACGGTGGGTCCGGGGACAATGATGGGTTGCATAGTGGTGGAGGCCCGTCGGTGCAGACTGGTCAGTTTATCCATGGCTGACGGATTGATTCGGTTGTTAGGTGCTGGTGGTCGCATCATGATTCTGTTTTGTTTGCCTCGTTTCTGAAAGTTGGAGAGCATCTCTGATCAATTACTGTTCCATGCTGATATTGGTGATGGAATACTATACTTCTGTGGGATCAGTTGAGTTCCAAGAACTTACGTTTTAGATACCTTGTTTAGTCAGGAAGTTTAGTCAGTTATTAAAGAAGCATGATAGTTTTCTTTATAATTAGTTATGTTTCATCGCATAAGGTTCAGTACTCAAGGACTAAAAGGGCCGTGGCAAACCACAGGGGCAGGTTGGTAGTGGTGGGGCAGGTGTCAAATACAAGAAATTGTATCATGTGAGGCGGCCATTTGTTCATACATTTAACAACATTGACTACAGCCCGACCACCACCTGGTCTAGTGGTGGCAGAACAGATGAAGAACTGACCGCCAACGTCCAATAGTGGAGGGGCACTATATGAAGAAGAAGAACATGCAGAAGTTCATAATGGTAATTACCTCTTGTTTAGTTCTAGAAGTGTCTGCGATGAGGTTCGGTGGAACTCCGCTCTTGACGCTGACTGACCGGCGTCTGCTGGGATCCAAGTTGGTCAGTGACTGCTCAAAGCCCAGCTCGTCTCCTAAACTGAAACCTGGAATGTAGAAAATTAACTTTTAATACATATTAATTCGTGGCTATAGGAAATGTAATGGAGCCATAGGATCCTGCGGATTGGCGCTATAGGCCTATTGCCCAGAAGGTCGATCTAGGGTCATCTAGATTATTTATTTATTTATTGTCAAATCAACATGTACAACATAACAGAAATGCTTCCAAATCGTCATACACGTGCAGAATAATAATGAAATACAAAAGAAAATTAACAATATAAAAAAATAATTACGAATTAATGTCAATGATGATGAAATAGCCATGCAGTTTCATGGTCAACAGATAGGCAGAGGTTCAAAAAAATCTTTGCGATGGTGTGAACACGATGCGATCCATTCTGCACTTTCCATTCACAGAATCTTCTATGGTTGTGAGTCTGCATGTGTAATACGTAGTACAAAAACTGGGGCCGGATTCTACAAACGAATCGCATGGCAACTGCTATAGCGAGGGCGAGAAATACCGGGCCCCCAATTCAACAAACGGATGGCATGACGGTTTATGTAGCAAGGGCGCTGAAAACCATTTCGGGCGTGGCGACGACGCGGAGACGTGCTGCTCCGGCTACAAACAAAACTGGTTTTTGAGCTCTCGCTAAAGACACTGCCAAGCCATCCGTTTGTACAATTGGGGGCCCGGTCTGTTTGTAGCCGGCGCGGCAAATCTCAGCGCTGTCGCCAGCCAGAACTGGAATTTTTGAGCTTTGCTATAGATGTGGAGAGGGAGCGAAGGGCGCTGGGGCGGTCAGGTCGAATATGATAGCCCATAGGTTCTCGAGATGTACTTGCAGTCGAGGTGAAATTAACACTTTTTTGGGCTTACTGCACATCGCTTTACACCTGCAGCCTGTGGAGTGGACTGACTATTCGAAAAAATCTTTCAGCGCCCTTCGCGTCCAATTCAACAATGCATTCAGGGTGCTGCTGCGGCTGCCGCGGTAGTGTAGCGCGTCGGGGATGTTCGCGGAGGCGCGCGTCGACTGTTTCTATACAACGTTACGCAAGCGCTGCACCTCGACGCTCGCCAGACTCCGCGCCAGCCGTAACAGCATACTGGCGGTGATCGCAGACCGATTTGATGGCCGCTTACTGAAGCATTGGTGTAATTATTATTATGAGCCTGTAATATCCCACTGCTGGGCAAAGGCCTCTCTCCCCCTCTTCCACTCCATTCGATCCTGAGCGGTCTCCTTCCACTCTTTATCCCATAGACCCAACTCATCACTCCATCTCTTCCTGGGTCGGCCACGCTTTCTCTTTGCATTGGTGTAATATACATGTTAATAGTAATAAGTCCTATTAACTCTATTTATTATAATCGTTATGAATAGTAACAATAATGGATTGTATTATCTGAAAAATAAATTAATTGAATTTAATTGAATAGCAATTGCCATGCGATTAGTTTGTAGAATCCGGGGCCTGTGATCTTTATTCCAATATCACAGTCGCAATTTCTGTAGTCGTGTTGATCAAGTATGATTATTATATTAACTTTCAAAATGTTATCGACTTGAGGCGCTTCACTAGTTTACTGACCCTGATTTTAGAGATATCTTACAAAAGCAGTAATTCCTCAATATTGGTTCGCACCACCTCATTAGGTCAGAAATTGCCAACTTCCTTTGCACTTAATTTGATTACCGGTAGTTTTCATCTACGTCGGTGCCAGACTACGATCTAATCGAAGGTTGAGTCGGTATGTGAGTAAGGTATTTGGTTTACAAGGGTGCTGATAGTTCAGCAATTATTCGTCAGCGGGGTCCACTGAGCGAGCCAGCGCTTGAGGCGTACATGGCGTTGTCGGCTTTTGTCGATGCTCATTGGTGCTTAAGCACAGATTGCTCAAGTTTCTTTTTAGGGTTCCGTACCCGAAGGGTGCCAAACGGGACCCTATTACTGAGACTTCGCTGTCTGTCCGTCCATCCGTCCGTCCGTCCGTCTGTCTGTCACCAGGCTGTATCTCTGTAGACAGTTGAAATTTTCACAGATGATGTATCTGTTGCCGCTATAACAACAAATACTAAAAATCAAAAGAAATTTAATATTAAGGGTGGCTCCCATACAACAAACGTGATTTTTTGCTCATTTTTGCTCGATATTGATAATGCTAGCAGGTAGACGCTTAAAATGTTCACAATATATCGAGTAGATATATTATTTACTTAAAAGTCTTTAGTCTCTGCCTACCCCTTTTCCGGGAAAAAGGCGTGAGCATATGTATGTATGTATGTAAATAATTAAATTAAAATTAAATTAATATTTAGGGGGGGCTCCCAAAATGTTTTTTTTTTTTTGCGGTTTTTTATAGATAATGGTACGGAACCCTTCGTGCGCGAGTCCGACTCGCGCTTGGCCAGTTATTATTTAACACAAGGTAATAGAATTTTCTTTGGTGTCCCACTTTATTACAGAAACAAACAAACAAAATAGTAATGAAGTGGCAGGGGCACTATTGGGTCCACGTTTATTAACCAGATATTAAAGCTTAACTACGCATAATTTGCTGAATCTAGCTGTGCGATCCTTGCATGAACTCTCACTAGTGTTAGGGGGTGTGTGCAAGGGTGTGTGTGTGTGTAAATAAACAAATATTACATAATATTAGTGAAAATCATTTATTTGCCTTCGAAGTATCTACACAAGTTAATACATAAAGAAAAGAAACACGTTTAGAATCAGATAAATAAAAATGTGTTCCTACACACGTTTAAAATATTTTGCATCGACTGCCTCATCTATATACCTAAAATTAAATGCAGTAATTGGTCAAACGGATGTTGAATATGAATTCTGATGGTCACACTAATTCACAGGCACTCAACTTTCCTACATTTAAATAACATAGGCCGGATGAATAACTGAGAAACTGAGAACTTATTTATATTGCAGGCTTAAAGGAGCCTCTGCCACCCCGTATGGGAAAAGCCGTGACGCTATATTATGTTATGTAAAAATTTAAAAGAGCCCTGTCTCTCACTGGAGAAATTGCCAGTATGTATTATTATTTCTACAGTAGTCTGTACGTATCAGCCATTATACTTAATATAACATAACTAATTTCATTATTTAATTTTGTTTCTCTTTTGTAATTACTTATATAAATTTAATTGTGTAAGTACTAGAGCCACTGTTGTGCGTCCGTTTTGGCCCTGGCAGAATACCAGCGTCACAGATTCGTCTGTGACATTGCTGAGTCAGGGCCATTTCACTGCCGTGGTACAGTCACATAACCTCACAGCTGTAGGAACCTACTGTTTTTTGTTGTTATTAATTATGTATGTGTACCATGTCCAATGAATAAATGAGTTATCTATCTATCATCTATCTACTTTATGAGTTAGCTCATAGACCATACAATATTTAACAGGCTGGGTATGAATAGCCCGCGCTGTGCCTGACAATTCGAAAGCAGCGTTTAGTTCCGTCAATACAAAGGTTAATTCATTAACATTATTCGTCTATACCTAGCGGAGAAAGCGTCGATGATTGTGTTAGACGATATAATAGCGATTTTGATAAATGGAGGAATTCCCTTTTGAGACTCTTTGTGCCCTGACGTTTTAATTGGCGTCGCGTCGTGTGAGTATGTAAGAATCCATAGACCCGCACGAGTATAATAATTTTTCACGGTTATATTTAGAATCGCAATTAAAGTTAACTTGTTATTTTAAATACTCGAAACTTTGCCCGGTCTCATCTCTGGGAAAATGCATGTTTACCAGTTTCTTGATTTGGTGAAAGTGAAACTATCAAATGTGACAAAACTGAGATGGATCTCAGAGCTGACAATAGCTTATTTGTACGGGTCTTAGTGACACTAGCTCGAAGGCGAGTTGAAACTAAACGCTAGGACTCGTATGCTTAGTCGTTTCCTACCAGATTTACCCTCGGCTCAACCTCAATGAAGTCGACGACCTGTCAAGCAATTGACTTACATTACTCCCAGCCAAAGTAACAATCGCATAGGAAGGCTTCCACTGGAAAATAGTTACTTTGTTACCTATATGCAGCCTGGTCCGCTCAGCTCGCTGGCTCCTTTCGCGCTTATTATATTACCCTTTTTAAGCGGAAGGCCGGCAAATGCATACGGTTATTAGTGGCACTAGCTCAAACAAGAGTTAACACTAAAGTCGTGTAAATTTTGACCACTCCATAACAAATTGTGCTGTTGGATCTTCTATTATAGCCTTTGGTATAGCCAAGTTACTAAGGGACTCCTCTTCACTTTGTACAGACTTTGCACTTGAATATGAATATGACACTTGCTTTTCTAGCCCATAAGCCTCCAGTAAAGTATCTGTGTTAGTATTACAACAATAAAAACTTCCTATACAACATATGAGGCCGACGACGTCTGATTGTCATATATATATATATATATATATATATCACTCATGAGGAAAAGTCTCTCTTTTCAATCGATTCTTTAGCATCTGCGTCGCTTTACAATACATATAACTTCCCATCGCCCATGGGTACCTATACATATCATGCACGAATTTCACGATCATTAAAATCATTGTAGAGCTCGTCTAAGCTGAAATGACGCGCCCCACTCCTTGGTTTTGTATTTACTTGTCATACAAAACCAAGGAGTGGGGCGCGTCATTTCAGCTTAGACGAGCGCTACCTATCCATCATAACTTGGCATAGCGTAGAAGTTTTCTCTGCATTTGCTGACATACTAATTAAAATAACGGCTGATTTTTTTAATCTGACAGTTTATCCGGGGGTAGAAAAATCGCCCTTTGAATTACGGCCGAGGAGATTAAATATTTTGGAGCTGACCTTCAGATTTAAGAGCGGTACCTATGTCATTAATTACGGGACTAGAATACCCTATGTATAATATGGTATAATAATTTCTTGGATGGTACATTATGTAAGTACATATGTACATGTGCCTAAAAACCAATTTTATTATTTCTCCCTCCCCTAGGTGCCCGTATAAAAACCCATTCTAATGTCCTCTTTCCTGACTGGAATTGGAATGCCAATCTTTTTGCTTGTGCGCTTTAAGCTCAATCAAATCAAAATCGAAATATATTTATTTTCTGTAGATATTTAGAAATATACTTAGAACACGTAATTTTTTTGCCTTTTCTCTACGTGCGCGGAGAAGGGTAAAGAAACATGGACTTACTTTACTTTATTGCACAGAAAACATAATACAGACACTTAATATTAGAAAAAACATGTACAAAGGCGAGCTTATCTCTAATAAGAGATCTCTTCCAGCAAACCTAGGATGGATTTCACCGCGACGCCATAGAAGCCATGTATCCAAAGAGCTCTGAACCAATTAACTGGTCAGTTAGGCATTGAGTAGGTTTGTAGTACAGTGAACAATGCGTGCCAAGACTATAATGAGTGCTCAACTCAAGACCTAAGTAGTGTTTACTCTTGCACTGGCCTGACCTACGTTGCCTTGACGACGTATACGCGGTGTGAAAACTGTTTTTGGTTTAATTACTGTAATGTAACTATGATTTAGATAAGGCGTCATACCTTTAGCTAGCTAGTACACTATCGCGCAAAAGGGAGTATTTTACTGGCTCATAGCAGTAGGCTAAAATTAGCACATCATGTGGAACATGTTTATGAAAAAACTATTACAGTCTATTCGTAATAAGAATGCAGTGAAATTTCAATTTAAATCTGTTAACACACGCTGACAGGACAGGACACAACCTTCGCGTTCGAAAGTTTGCCTTCAACTGGTCACTGTGAACTTGGCTTGATAATTGGAAACGTTTTGATTGGTTACGGGGCGTGGCTACGCCGCCGGACAGTGATAACTTTACTGCATTCTTATCACGAATAGACTATAGGTACATCAATAGGTTTGGCATTTGAGCATGTGATCCATGTGAGTGGGAGTTTCTTGCCCTTCTTTGCTCCATCCCTAAGCCCACAACTTCCGAACGGGCGGTAGTATACAAAAATATTAATGTTATATTGACGTTGACTAAGTAATCTGTATGATTTTATGGTCAATAAAATTGAACTTGAACTTGAACTTGTGGAGTTTTGCAGGCGACTGCATTACAGGGTGGCGAGTCGCGTACGGGTATGGCTTGGCAGTGTCTAAGGCGAGAGCGCAAAATTGTTTCCTTTGTAGCGCGCGTTTCAGGTTTTCTTGCGCCCCGCTACTGACGTACGCGACTCCCAACCCAGTAGTCAATGGGCAAGTTATAGGAGACATTGTCTTTTGGCCTCCCTTATAAATAAAGCTGCAGTTTCTGATAGTATGTAATAATGGTATAACATTGAAATTAGTTCCGTTGTCGCGCCTTACAATAAACAATCTTAGAGTTTTTACTGTAGCTTTTTGTAACTCTTTTACCCGCGATTGTACACAGCACTTAGGTATGGTCGCGGACGGCGCTGTTCGTTCCACTTACTATTTGTCGTGACTTTCATCGATTTAGATCAATGCGAGACATCAAAGCAACTGTTAATATTTGTTTTGTTGGTATAACTGTTAAGTTAATCGTCGTCTAAGCAAAAACTGGCCCCATAGACAGTGGTTCGATTCAGAGATGAGGCAAAGAAATTACGTATACCTACTTTGCATATTGGGAAGATCAGATAACGATTTTTTTTTATTTAAAAAGTTGCTTAACATTCGACTCGACACTCATAAATATATGTGATTTGGCATTTGCCATGAAATCACGTGTGAATGTTGTTTTCGTCAAGAGATAAGATATCGAATTCAGCTTGTTTTGAGGGACTGCGCGCGCAGGTTATAGGCCTTTTAAGGTCTATTATGCACATACTCTTATTCGGGATTTGCGGGTTCGAATCCCGGTTCTAACATTTACTTGAGTAACATCATACTTCACGTCATTCTCCTGAAAGAGGAGTAAGCAGAGACGAAATGCCTGTACTTGTTACTCAGGAGATATGAGTAAATAATATAAATAAACGGTCAATTGCGAGTAGCACTCGCGGACCAAGGAGGGTTCCAATCACACTCGGAGAGCGAAACTTGTATAATTAAATTTCTACAAAAAAAGAAGTATGATGTCATCCATGTAAACAAAATTACATAGTTTTGCAGATAGAAATTTGCAGATAGAAATTACTTTACTTTATACTTTATTGCACAAAGTATAAAGTAAATAAAAAAAAAATTGCAGTTTTTAGATTTTCCCTTTATTGCCTTTTTGCTTTAATACCTTGCTTCGTGCCCATGATTGTAGGCCTACGGGAAGTACCCTATAGGGTTTGGGTCCATTGCAATTTCTATGAAAATCCAACAATTTTACAGCATAAAGGGTCGCAGTGCTCGAATACGTTGACCTAGAAGTTATCGGAACCTAAAAAGTATGTACGAATGTAAGAAGCTCACCTTTGTACACTATTTCTAAGGATTTCCTGTTTTGTCAAATGTTTGTGTGTAATAAATAAATCATGAATTATAAATGTTGAGGAAGCGACAGAAGTAAGAGAAGATAAGATTAGCGTTTATTCAGACGTCACAATACACAAAACTGAAACACAGTTGAAAGCAGAAAAGAAGAAAGAAAGAAAAATAAAAGGACAGGGACAGACCTTTAAGAAAAGTACGCCAGGATCATAGCAAGTGAATGGTTTTCTTTAGTCCTTGCCTGCCTACCTCTCTTCCAGGAATATGGCATGATCATATGTACCTATGTATGTATTAGGTCGGGTAAAAATATCTTCGTATTTTGTATGAAGACCGTAACGGCTCGAACAAAAAGGTGCATTTGACTTTAAAAAATCCGGATTGAAAACGCTTAAACCAACTTACCGCCGCACTCAGAGAGATTTAATCAACCATTAAGTCAGTTCCAAATTTGAATTTACATACAAAATCCTTCACTTAGTAATCCTTAATGAATCATTAAATGACTCTGGGTACGGCGGTTAGTGCTACTTATCTTATACTATTTATTATTAGGTTCATAAACATCATATTTTTTTTATCACGGCCATCTTTGCATGTCTTCTTTTTTTTTCTACAACTCTAAAATGTATTGAATTTCTCCATTAGACTCGCCCATAAAGACATAAAGAAAAACAAATGAAAAATTGGCGGATACAGCATTTTATTTTATTTATTCCTTTTTTTTAAATTATAACCTTTTTAATGACATCAAAACCAGCGGGATACAATTAATACATCCAAAGATATTTAGTTACAAACATACACATACAAAATACGAAAATACTTTTACCCGACCTATTAAGTAAGAAGATGTACTTACCTATACTAGCATGTGCTTTCAGACCACCAAGGTTTCGTACCCTGAATAGTCCAGATTTTTTGAATGCACAATTTATTTTGAACCCAAAGTCTGATTCTAACACGCATGTTGGCTGCACTATATCTGTAACAAAAGAAAAATATTTTAAATATACATTTTAGGGGCAATAGGAGGTAATTATATCGCTATAAACTTTGTACAGGGGTTCCGTATCTAGCATAGGGTAGCACTGAGATGGGATTTGATAAAAATTAATTCCCCAGGGGAGGGGGGGGAATAGGGGGTTACAGTTTGTATTAAACTCAAAAAGCACTTGACATTGGTTTCTAATCAAATAGGGTTTGTGGAAGTCGTTTTTTTAGGGTTCCGTACCCGAAGGGTGCCAAACGGGACCCTATTACTGAGATTTCGCTGTCCGTCTGTCCGTCCGTCCGTCCGTCCGTCCGTCCGTCTGTCACCAGGCTGTATCTCATGAACCGTGGTAGCTAGACAGTTGAAATTTTCACAGATGATGTATTTCTGTTGCCGCTATAACAACAAATACTAAAAATCAAAAGAAATTTAATATTAAGGGGGGCTCCCATACAACAAACTGATTTTTTTGCTCATTTTTGCTCGATATTGATAATGGTACTTAGCAGGTAGACGCTTAAAATGTTCACAATATATTGAGTATATTATTTACTTAAAAAATAAATAATTAAATTAAAATTAAATTAATATTTAGGGGGGGCTCCCATACATTTTTTTGCGGTTTTTTATAGATAATGGCACGGAACCCTTCGTGCGCGAGTCCGACTCGCACTTGGCCGGTTATTTAAGTTTTACTTTTTGTTTCAATCATTTCTCTTCTTTACAGGCAGACAGATAAACATTAGCTGACCATTAACATATCCGTACTTGGCAAACAAAGAATGCCCGATTTCATAAACAAACTTTCGTTTTCACCTCATTCACTTATGCTACGTTTTCACTGCCAGGAGACTAGCTTGGCGCCTAGAGTCTAGTGGCTTGCATCCTGGTGACGTGCTCGGATGCACGGTGTCTGCACTGGGGCCCGATGCTGCTCTGAGAAACGCACTTATATTGGATCGGGCTTTGCTTGCAATCTATTTACGATCTATTTGCGATTCTTAAGGAGCATACCAAATGACGCCATTTTGGGTGTTTACGATGCGATAGCGATCCAATATAAGTGCGTTTCTCAGAGCAGCATCAAGGGCCTGGAGGTGGTTTGCGTAGTTGGTCGCTAGGTGCCTTTGTCATTTGCTATGTCCCTGTCGAAAATAACTCTGGAACTCCTACATACAGAAAATTCATCTATAAAATATAAAATTTCACGGCCTTCATGTTGGGTTCATGACTTAAATAAGTCACGGTCGAGTCATGGAGAGTTTGATGTCCTGTATAAACAACTGCGTAATTATGATGTTTTTTTTTAAGAATATTTGCGTATGACCAGAGAAACATTTGATCTGCTTCTCAGTAAGCTTAAAACCAATTACTATTTCATCCATTTTTGATGAGAAACTGCCTAGCGGCTAGTCAAGATAACCAACACTTCGTTAACTTAACTTCGATACACGCTAATCGACTAGCTAAGCGCCAAGCTGGGCGCCAAGCGCGCAGTGAGAGAATCACTTAAAATACTCTAAACGGATATAGAAATGCAAAAAACGCTTGAAGGAACACTATCTTTTATACCTTAGTATCTATTTATATATTATATTTTGTTTTTATCTGTATTTATACATTTATTAGTAAGTAGTCTATTATTTTAATATTTATCTTTGTGCACTTATGTAGGTCTACCTTTTATTAAATTATCCACTCCATCCTAGGTTTGCAGGAAGAGATCTCTTATTAGAGATAAGCTTGCCTTTGTACATCTTTTTATAATATTAAGTGTCTGTATTATGTTTTCTGTGCAATAAAGTATAAAGTAAAAGTAAAGTAAATGCAAAAGTCTTTTTTTTTTGTCAGATAAATGCAAATTTGGAAAATATTTGGAAATGCATAACCAATTTATTAATGTCTCGCTTTAAGTAGCGAGCTAGTAATAATATTTCACGACTTCCGTATTTGTTTACTTAGTTTTAGTTTTATTGTCTTTTAACTTTGCTGCACAGTCCTAATACGTAATACTTTAACAACTATACCTAGACTGAAGTGAAATCTAGGTTACGCAGTTAACTATGCTTTTTAGGAATGTCCATATGCTAAGCCACTGTCATGTCTCTCCATTTTGGGTATCATCACAGCATCTTGAGTGTATGCTGAGACATACATAATTAATAGTGCTACAGACTTTTGAGATCCTTTATTACATGATGTTCTGTTTGATCACAATATAACGAAAACTATAAAGCCTTTTATCTACTCTCATGTCATAAACTTCCAATTACAAACTTGAAATTCAATTCATAATGACGTACTTTAAAAACGCAATCAGTAATCAAATTAAAAAATTATAACACTACTTCTCTTACAAAACAAAGGTTATTATTAAACTGTTTTTCCATAACGATACAGTTCTAACTTTTTTGGGAAAGGCAAGGGTCTTGAAACCGTACAGCCAAGGTGTTTGATAGTCTGTATCTTTGGAAAGTTTTTTTATTAACTATAGTTGACAACCAAACAGCCACTCAGTGTTTGATGTCTTTGGAGATTGTTCTGAGTTTGGAGGCAGGAAGATTTTTTTTCTGTCTTCTTCCTTATGGAAAGGCAAAGGCAATCAAAGCCGTACAGCCATGACAAAGAGGTTAATTTATCTGATGTTTGATAATGTGGCCCACGCTCCGCGCATGCGCTGTGGTATGCTGGGTTTTGACGGCAACAAAACGTCAACGTGAGTGACAAAGTTTTGTTTTTTTGTGTCTAAGCACTGATTTATGTGGAAATATTGTTGTGTTTTAACTTAGATATTTGTATGAGAGACACTTAAGTATGAGATTAGATAAAGTAGTGTATGAAACTGCACATAACTAGGTATTAATAAACTACTATTCCCATGCGACTAGGCATAGGAACAGCGGCGTCCAGATCACATCAATAGTCGAGATCACAATTGAGAGCACAGATAAACGCAGTTGACACGAAGCGAAACAAAGAGCAACTGAGATAACTGCGTTGGCGCACGTTATCACAACAAAGAGTTAAGGGGAGGGGTTGACAGGGGGTAACGAGGGGCGGCGGAGAAGCGGACAAGTCAAGGACAAGCTTAAAATCTGGTCTAGGACA
Source organism: Argyresthia albistria (assembly GCA_963457715.1). Lineage (NCBI taxonomy): Eukaryota > Metazoa > Arthropoda > Insecta > Lepidoptera > Argyresthiidae > Argyresthia > Argyresthia albistria. The sequence goes on along the minus strand of OY735270.1, from coordinate 1,740,265 downwards.
ATGCCATTGTATCGTAAAACAATAGCGAAACAAGCAGGTAGCATCTTTTTTGTTCATTTTAGTTGACGTTTTTCGTATATTTTGAAGCTTCATAACTTTTTACCTAAATAATATAGAGATTTCAATCTAAGTAATCTTGACAGCTGTATTTATAAGGAATCGATGTGGATATGTCACCTCAGTGGCCGCGACCAGTACCAGGGTCCATACATTTTTGCCCATTCTCCTTTAATAGGTATTATATTTTGGGTGACCAGGTACTAGCCGATCTCAGCACCTATGGAGGAAGATGAAGGATTCGAATGCCTTATCAACAAAATAGAGCCTCTTGGATATGTAGTATGTCTGTACATTCGCTTTTTAGGGTTCCGTACCCGAAGGGTGCCAAACGGGACCCTATTACTGAGACTTCGCTGTCCGTCAGTCCGTCCGTCCGTCCGTCCGTCCGTCCGTCCGTCTGTCTGTCACCAGGCTGTATCTCATGAACCGTAGTAGCTAGACAGTTGAAATTCTCACAGATGATGTATTTCTGTTGCCGCTATAACAACAAATACTAAAAATCAATAGAAATTTAATATTAAGGGGGCTCCCATACAACAAACGTGATTTTTTTGCTCATTTTTGCTCGATATTGATAATGGTAGCAGGTAGACGCTTAAAATTTTCACAATAAATTGAGTATATTATTTACTTAAAAAATAAATAATAAAATTAAAATTAAATTACATAATATTTAGGGGGGCTCCCATCTTTTTTGCGGTTTTTTATAGATAATGGTACGGAACCCTTCGTGCGCGAGTCCGACTCGCACTTGGCCGGTTATTTACGTTTATGTGCAATACGACAACGTCGAGTGAAGTCGAGTGCTATGATGATCATTAAAGTATCATCTTCAAGTAAACTGTGAAACGAATGATGATTTTAATGATTTCCAACTTGGTGTAAAGTAAGTTGGGTTTTCATCACTGTTTTAAAATTGACCTTCAGATGTGAGTAAGTAGGTGAGTATGTACCTGTGGTTCTAAGGGCATGTTTCAATAAGTCCCCGATGAGCTATAATATATCAAATAGATAAACAATTTTAGTTGACCGAGCGAGCGAAGCGAGCGAAGCGTCTCCGTTTCAGGTTTGGGCAAAAATGCTTTCGTATGTCCGGTTGTTCTCCTCTACAGGTCGCATTTTTGAACCGATTCTCGTGAAATTTTGTGAGCAGGTTGGAAAAAAAAATAGAATTTTTTACTCGAGCCAGTTTTTTGATTTTTTTCAAAATGGCGGAGAAAAAAAATCGCTACAACCCAAACGGCTCGATGGATATTAACAAATGAGGTGTCGTTGGATTCGTAAAGACCATGAGAGTGAAACAGATGAGCGAGCGAAGCGAGCGAAGCGTCTCCGTTTCAGGTTTGGGCAAAAATGCTTTTGTATGTCCGGTTGTTCTCCTCTACAGGTCGCATTTATGAACCGATTCTCGTGAAATTTTGTGAGCAGGTTGAAAAAATAAATAGAATTTTTTACTCGAGCCAGTTTTTTGATTTTTTTCAAAATGGCGGAGATATGGGGTTTTAAAATGTAAAAAATCGCTACAACCCAAACGGCTCTATGGATATTAACAAATGAGGTGTCGTTGGATTTGTAAAGACTATGAGAGTGAAACAGATTATATAATTTTAGTAAAAAGTCAATAGGTTGTATAAAAGATCGCGAAATGTAGTTTACAAAGTTATTGGTGCGGCTACTTTCATACTGCATGTACGTAACCAGGTACATTCATAAGTTTGTATGTGTTATTGAAAGAAAATTATTTGGGTTATTTTTTTTATGTGTGTTAGCAGTTCAGCTTTCCCACCGACATACTCGCGAGGTCTACAGCTCACAGAGCCACTAGTATAAAAAATAATAGACGAATGTGACAATTACAGCTTAGCTATAGAGCCCAAATGGCTAGAAATTATTGAAACAAACCATTTAAGTAAAAAATGACGATTTAATGTATGGATGTTATTTGACAAAATCACATCAGATTATAAGAAAAACTATACAGGGTGTAACAGAAAGGGGTGTACAAGCCGAAAGGGGGTTGTTATGGACATCATTCTGAACAACTTTCACTATGGGACCGACTTGATCGGGGCAACTTTATTTTTATTAACTCAGTACATTTCGGGCCTAGCGCTCAGCTGAGTATGGTGGAGTGAAAAATAAAGTTGCCCTGATCAAGTCGGTCCCATAGTGAAAGTTGTTCAGAATGATGTCCCTAACAACCCTCTTTCGGCTTGTACACCCCTTTCTGTTACACCTTGTATAAAGTCTGCAATTTCAATTTCATGGAGGTGCATGATTATTTCAACTAACGATTTCATAATTCATTCATTCATTCATTTTCAAATGACATTTGGTCCATCTTACTGTTTCGTATATACGAAATAGTGAGATTACGAAATGTCATTATTCAATAATTTCTTACGTATTCTGAGAAATACGTTTGCAATCAATCATCAGACCGACAGAGTGAATAATAATTATGTATGAATACATGTCGGATAAACTCTATTATGCCGTGAGGGCCGACTTAGTTAAAACTGACGGTAAGTACCTCTACATCTTTGCTGATGCTATTATAATGAAACCTGACACAAAACTATTATTTATTTCATCTCATTGCACCATTTGTTTCTCTACAAAGGCCTGAGGTTTGTAAACTGTAACTAGTTGCATTCTAATCAGCTTATATCTTACTTTGTGGTTAACCCTGAGTTGCAAAGTCTAAAAAGATAAAAGTATAATGCCCGATTTCACCAACACTTAGGGGTCACTTAGCTCTTTTTCTTAGCTGTCTGTTTCGGAGGCCTGCCTCTTAAATTTAGGGGGTCACCTAGAAGCCTAGATGACCCTTAAACTAAGGTCAAAGCAAAACAACCGGTAGGTGGCCCCTGAAAGGAAATAAAGTTTATCTCAAAGATAGGGATTGTTGGTGAAATCAGCCATAAATATCTTTATTTCCAAAGAAAAACGTGCAGGCAAAGAAAATCCCGGACGAAACAACCAAACATAATATAAATACTGGCTGGAAACAATCTCCATCTGATGACGTGAAATAAAAAATAAACGGTCAAGTGCGAGTAGCACTCGTGGACCAAGGGCTGCGATCACACTTGGAGAGCGTAACATGTGTCATTAAGCTTCCACATAAAAAATTAAAGTATGATGTCATCTATGTAAACCAAATTGCATATTTTTGTAGAAAGACAGTTTGCAGTTTCAGATTTTTCCCTTACTTGTGCTATAAGACCTTGCCTTGCTCCTTCATGATTGTAGTCCTACTGGAAGTAGCCTACCTATAGGTTTTGGGTCCATTGGCGCCACTGGTGCATAATCATGCTCTTTCGGTGTATCTGGGGGCGCGGCAGCGCCCCCAAGCCAAGTCGAGCAAAAATCAAAACATACGGGCGCAGCAGTAACATCCTCTACAGGAAGCCATTCAGAGCATATTTGACCTACCTGTTACTCCGTTGTGGATAAAGATAGAAACCTGAATTCCCGGCGGCTAAAAGGCACCATGTCATAAGACATATTCTCAAAATTTCAATAAATTTGAACCAGTAGAGTTGAAGGTTCAATTCAAAGTTCCTCAATTTTGACACTCACTGACTCACTGATTCACGATCATGAAAACTCTAAAGGTTACTTCTAGCGCACCCACAAGCTTAAAATTTTGAGCATGGTTAAAGTTTAGCCTGCAAAGCCAAGGAAAACTCAAACATTGCGCAATTTTAGCCCCAATTTCATAATACATGAATTATCAATAAGCTCAGTACACGACTACTTCGATTCATCGCTATTCCCCATTAGATGTCGCTATGTGTATCTTGAATCGCGGTATGGTTTGGTTCCAGCTATGATTTAAATAAAGCGGTTACAATATTGTCTAATATCGCTATTCCCCATTAGATGTCGCTAGGTGTGCATTTCCTGAATCGCGGTATGGTTTGGTTTGAGGTATGATTTATATTTATATAATTCACCGCCCAGACTTGTCACAAATCGTAACATCAAAGCCACAGAGAAGAGCCCATAGAGATAGGGAGTGGGCTTTGAGAAAGTCGGTAGCTAACGCACAAGAAATAGTACCCGAAAAAAAAAAAAGGAAAGTTACTTACAAAAAGAAATGAGATCCCAACAAAACATGCATACGCATATACAAAAACGCCAGTCTCGCAGCCTGCGCAGTTTATTCTACCGTAAAAAGTTGTGAGATCTAATTTTAAACCAAGTCGGATAATTTAACCAGTATCTGTGTATGGTAGAATCTTTCCAACAACTTTATTATCGTATACTGTTAAGTAACTACCTAATTATTTAACTAATAACATTTATAGTGATCGGATCAATATAAGACATCTTTATTTCTTCAATAATAATTAGAATAACTTGGCAATCGCGCTCAACTGACCACTCTATAGCACCCAGAGCACAAATGAATATTATTACTCAACACAACACATCTCTAAATAAAGATAAACTTAACTAATAAGAAAACAACGAATTATTTCGGAGCGAGAGCAATAGGTACATTACTTTGCACACACGGTCCAACTTTTCTACGTGCGATTGCCAAGTCATTCTAATTATTATTGAAGAAATAAAGATGTCTTATATTGATCCGATCACTATAAATGTTATTAGTTAACTAATTAGGTAGTTACTTAACAGTATACGATAATAAAGTTGTTGGAAAGATTCTACCATACACAGATACTGGTTAAATTATCCGACTTGGTTTAAAATTAGATCTCACAACTTTTTACGGTAGAATAAACTGCGCAGGCTGCGAGACTGGCGTTTTTGTATATGCGTATGCATGTTTTGTTGGGATTTACTTTTACTCGGATTATACATTTAGTTTTATGTTTCTAGTTTTAGGAAATGGTGTGAACTGAAAACCAGTGTTACGTGCAGCTCACTGCTACACGTAACATATGCTGAGTTCAAACGATTTTGAAATTTAAACCTTAACCATAAACTGTAGGTACTATTTTTTTATTAATATCCCTGTGTTTATTTGTCAAATAAATATATTTCTATTTGTATTCTATTTCTATTGCGATTGCTGTGAAAATCCAACGATTTTACAGCATATCGTTCGTAGCGTTCGAATGCGATGACCTATTAGAAGGTCTTTTTTTCACAGTGATATGCGACCACCCTAAACTATTGATATAAATTTCAGCTTGTTTACGCGTTCTTGATATAATGGTCTTGATAAACGGACAGACGGACAGCAAGACGGACGGACAGATGGACGGAAAACAAAGTGATCCTTTAGGGGTTCCTTTGTTCATTGTAAGGATCGGAACCCCAAAAAGTAGACTTTGTGACAATGCCGTTGCATTTTTACTCGGAATAATAACGAAAAAAGTAATTTTAATTTCCAATTAATACAATATATTTTATGTGGTGTGTAGTAATTATCTTCCATAATAGTATGAATAATTGTATTGAAATAAATGGTTTTCTTTGGTATAGGTGGATTTCATGGACGCGTTAGTAAGATGAGATATTAAACTCCCATTGTCCTTTATGCATTTCCTTAGCATTAGACACAATGACAATCCTATGGGATTCTCACCCTTAAATCAGAAAGGTGACAACCTTAACTTTGTAATGTAATGTAATGTAATTTCTTTATTGTACTCACATGACAGTAAAAATAGCTTAACATAGAAAAAATATGTACAAAGGCGAGCTTATCTCTAATAAGAGATTTCTTCCAGCAAACTATGTTGGGTAGTAGATGGAGATGATAGGTAAGGGGAAGAATTCCGCGTACAATAAGACTATTCTAAATTTCAAAATCGTTTCGTGCAACTCAGAGTAAATCTTTCTCAATTCTCATATTTTAACTTTCTATATATTATTGAGCCTGGAGTGCGATTATTCACTTAAATTACTAGGTGTGTTTCAGCCCTATTGGTCAGTCAGTCAGGAGGTTTAAAAGGTTAAGCCGTAAAATGTCCGATTCATTCAAGTTCAATTCGTTAAAATATGTCCTATTCGTGACAATTCAGTTCTGATATTAGTTGAAATACAGGATGATATACTAGCCTATTATTATTATTTTATTTTTTATTTATTTTTCTTAAGTACTTGTATTCATCATCGTTCTTGTTAGAACCGTCTCAATATCCAAATCTTACCACAAACGCCTCGGACGAGGTACGGGCCTGCGAGCCATAAATACAGGTTATATTATTATCCTAGTTATGGCTGCAGTCAACCACCATTTTCAAGTGTAACCTACCATTTTTCCTTGAATAAATACTTTTACTTTACTTTTACTTTTTACTTTATAATAAAAGCTCCTATAAACAAGTGTTTAGAAAAGTATACAATTCAACAACATAGCGAGGATAGCAGCAAAACAATGGGTTGCATAGCACCTAATCAGGGCCCTAATGCTGCTCTGAGAATTTCACTTACATTTCATTACTATTTCATTACTATTCCATTGCAAACACCCAATCAAGGAGGATAAGGAGGATAATAATTTAGGAGAATACCAAATGACGCCATTTTGGGTGATTGCAATGGAATAGTAATGAAATATAAGTGAAATTCTCAGAGCAGCATTAGGCCCCAGTTGAATTGCGATATAGACTGGTGAGTTCTCTGACAGTCTGATCATGATGATGATAAGGTGAAGCTACTATGTCCTACCATGACGTTACATTACACATTATTATGTTATACATCTGTGTTTATGACTCACTCAAAAAGAAAGCAAAACCCGTATCCACGGCCGCAGGCCTGTAAATGACTCTCATTAGATCACTATTGCTGCAATGACATTATTATTATGTTACGTACACCACCAGTAATTTGTTCTAGTCTTGTTATCATGGGGTTTTTTACGACTACTACCAAGTGGCGATTGTAGTACTAGCCGGGGCCTAACGTGTCGTTGGAAACTCGGAACGTCAGATAGTACTTAAACAACACACAAAAATATAACGTCAAGCTTTTGGAAAACATCGTGAGGAAACGTTCATAAAGGTACTGACTACTACTGACACACATGTTCAAAAATAGGCATGCGTACAAGCATGCTTTAAAGTAGCATGCTTAGCAGGTTTTCACACATACTAGCATTAAGCATGTAAAATTTAAGCATTCTTCTAAATTGTGTTTGAATACTGTGTAATAGTGCTGTACACTAAGCTCCATAGCTGTGGCGATGGGCTAGCCCCCTGTCACGCAAAATGGAGTGAAACTGACTAAAGTGGGCATAATATTGTGCCTCTGCCTGTCCCTATGGGAAGAGACGCCCATCACCGAAACTATGGAGATTGAAGGTTTCCTCGCCACTGAATAATACTCATGTTACAATAGAATAGATTACAATAAAATTATCATACGAGTATATTACAAACACATTGAAACCAAAGTACCTACTTACAACTGACTTGCCTGCTGCTGGGGCAACCTGAGTAAGAAAGTGGGGATGACCTTGAATTTCTTCCTTGATTGTGAGTAAGCAATTGCCTGGGCAATTTTTATGGCTCTCCCTGCGGCAGGGGCAGCGATAGTTTCGAGAGACGATTAAGCGAAAATGACATTAAGCGTTTTGACTTTGAGTTGGATTTTGAGTGGGGGAAGCAGCTCCGACTTTGCTCCGACCGCCCCCCTTCTTAGATCGCCGCAGGAGCAGGCATGTCAGCAGCGGCTTTTATTACCTCGCCGTATCGCGATGCTGGTGCCTTTTAAAATTCGCTTATCTACGTGTCCACATCACAGAAGCAATGATTCACCTCCTTTAGCTGCTACCTCCGTTTCCGACCGTGCAAGCCGGATGTCACAGAGAAAGGGGCATTATACCTGCCCTAACGGTCAGCGAGCTAAGCGATTGTGGATAACACTAGGTGCGCGCTTGGTCGGTCGAAACGAACCGCTTTCTGCTCTGATTTTACAGTGCGCTTCGGTTTTTGCTATCGGTTGGAATTATTGTTATCGTGATGTAAAGTGAGTTATAACTTATATCCATAACTCTTTGCGATTTACTTTTATTTATCTGAGTTTTTAAAACGTCTCTTTTACTTAGCTTATTGCTGTGCCTCTGTACTTATGTGTGTGTATTTGTTGTACTTAGTTTTGCTATTGGTACAAAACAGAGTGGATAATGTAAAATATAAGTGTGGAACCCTATAATTGGCTTTATCTCTTAAGTCTTTATAGTAACATTTTTTGTAATGATAAATGCTGTTGGCTTCCTGAATAAATAAATAAATAAATAAGGTTTATTTTTATAACTTTTCAGCGAATGCCAATGAGCTGGGGCCCGATGCTGCTGCTGAATCCATTTTATTTAAATTTGCCCTTGCAAGTATTACATCTTCGCAGCAGCATTTCAACTCAGAGTCCACTTAGCCAATATACGAATCTATTGTAAAAACTATAAGTTAGTAGGATGGTGATGGGACCTAAGTATTTCCTATGAGCAACATCTTCCCTCATGTGTTTCACTATTTGTGATTGCAAGTTCTATAAAACGATTTTAACCTCTCATTTTATTTGTTAGGACCTTGATTGCTAAATATACATTCACAATTCTTTATTGCACACAATAATGTTCAAGTGTTTCTTACATAAGCATATCCAAGTGTTTCCTTTAATAATTGAGTTATTGAATTAGAAACAATTTTGACAAAGGTCATGGGAAATATTGGCGTATTCTCCGTTGTCTAGCGGGTTTCACCTTGCTTCTCACGCAGGAGATGCAGGTTCGAATCCCGGTGCTGACCATGTACCAATGAGATGATTAACGGACACTCCGTGTTCGGATGGTACGTTAAGCTGTAGTGTAGGTCCCGGCTACTATCACTACTTCGTAGTATGTAGTAGTCTAAAAACCCCTCCACCAACCCGCACTGAGCCAGCGTGGTGGAGTATGGCTCAATCTTACTCGGATCCGAGTAAAGGCCTGTGCCCCTCGGTGGGGACATTAATGGGCTACATTTACTATGAAGTTATTATAAAAAATCGTCTTTGAAGTAGGTACATAGATAAGGTCAACAACATATTGAATGTTATCCAATACCTTGGTCAGAGTGGAAAGTAAAAATCTTTGTATGCAAACTATTTATATTTGACGACAGAGTTATTTCAAGGACGCTGTAATTATTTTAATTACATTATTAAGGTAATCGCGATCGCTTGAGTATTTTGAAGATTTAATCTTCGTGTAATCAGTCGTAACTCGTATTTCAGTAGTAAATTCAGTAGAGATAAAGGTGAAGTAGGTAAATACATAAGTTGTTAAGTTTAAAGAAACTAACTGAAAAGCAAATACAAAAGTTACAGACTCACACACACATAAGCTTTTTTTAGAAAACCTATCAACTTATATCGACGACCTCTGTGGCTCAGCGGTTGCGCATCTGCCTACCATGCGAGAGGTCCCGGATTCGAATCCCGGCTGGGGACAAAAAAAAAACAGGTCTTGGATGTCTACATATATACAAATAATATATATATTACATACTTTGCTTCTGGCCCCACACTAGGATACCCTGTGTCGTGGGAACCAGAAACAGCGACATCACAAACATGTAGACAGTATATTGATAACAATTAAATATACTGTTATTATTTAAACTATCTACCCTATTACAACCAAGTATACGAAAGATGCCTGGCTACCCATGGCACAGGGTATCCTAGTTTGGGAGCCAGGAACCCATAATGTAAACTAAGTAGGCAAATAAAACGTTTTCATTTCATTTCATTTCATTTCATTTCATTTCATTTCATTATTACAGTCCCTCCTGAGTCCGGCCGGCAAGGGCTGAATATCAAATCATCATATCGACAGTACAAAAGTATTCCAAAGGTATTTGTGGTTCATTAGTGGAACAGGTGTACGTTTTGTGGTTCATTAGTGGAACAGGTGTACGTTTTGTGGTTCATTAGTGGAACAGGTGTACGTTTTGTGGTTCATTAGTGGAACAGGTGTACGTTTTGTGGTTCATTAGTGGAACAGGTGTACGTTTTGTGGTTCATTAGTGGAACAGGTGTACGTTTTGTGGTTCATTAGTGGAACAGGTGTACGTTTTGTGGTTCATTAGTGGAACAGGTGTACGTTTTGTGGTTCATTAGTGGAACAGGTGTACGTTTTGTGGTTCATTAGTGGAACAGGTGTACGTTTTGTGGTTCATTAGTGGAACAGGTGTACGTTTTGGGACTAAAGACAAATAAGTTTCGGGTGTTAGAGAAAGAATATTTGTCAATTAAACCTGTCTCATCCGTGACTGGTTTGCTAGAAGAGATCTCTAGAGATAAGCTCGCCTTTGTACACCTTTACTATGTATTTTTGTCCTATTGTATTTTTTCTGTGTGCAATAAAGAAATTATGATTATGATTATGAATATTTCCTCGCGGGCTGGAGGGATAAAAATCAATCCGCTGACGAACAGACGGACAGAACATACCACAGGATATCGGAGGCTTAGTAATAGGGACCCGCGTAATTTCTAACGCTAAAAACTAATGTTCATTGATCATTGATCATCGTCATATACCACTATAACACACTATATTCCCAAGTGAATAACATTGATACCGCATAGACTAGAACGTTTCTCGATTACACCAATTAACCGGCATTAAACGGTAACAACCAGTTTTCCCTTTATGAAGTTTATCTTGTGTATGGAAAAGTGAAAACGCGCGGTTACGCGCCTTCGCGGGGAAGCATCTTTGTGGCATCGGACCGGAGAGGCTAAATAACTGCTATTTTAGTCGACCGCTTAATAATTATGGTATTTTCGTATCCATTGTATATGCTATTTGAGACCAAACTTTAATAAGACGTGACGTTAACAACGTCAAGATTTATTATTATTATTAATAACAAGTAACTAACATACATTTACATGAAATACCATGTACCTACAAAGGCAAGCTCTAACAACTTATTTCATTCAGCAAAACCATATGGAAAGGGAAGTTGAGCGAATTTACATTATGGTTCAGTAAGGTCCATTTGCACCAATAATTGAAACAAAAGTAAACTTTAGAAAAAACCGACTTCCACAAACCCTATTTGATTAGATTGAGTTTAATACTAACTGTAACCCTTTATCCCCCCCCCCCCCTTGGGGAATTAATTTTGTCAAATCCTATATCAGTGCTACCCCACGCGACTAAGGAACCCCTGTACAAAGTTTCATGGCTCTAGGTCCACCGGTTTAGGCTATGCGTTGCCTGCCCGTCAGCCACGCATTGTATTTGTACCTAGTATTGAGCAGATCTGGTGGCCATATGTGGTCTTCATCAGCAGTTCCGCATCACAATATTATGCTATGTGCATTTGCACGAGTTATTATGAAAAACACAAAAATCACTATAGGTCTGCCTATAATATTTGAAGAGTTCTCTCGATTTCTCCAGGATCCCATCATCAGATCCTGACCTGGTGTCAATGGGACCACCCTTGAGGTATTACCTATACGCCGAAAAAAGATTTGTTCAAATCGGTTTATAATTGGCGGAGTTATCGCGTAACAAACATAGAAAAAAAAATAAAAAAAAAAAACATACGGGTCGAATTGAGAACCTCCTCCTTTTTTTGAAGTCGGTTGAAAACACTGATTGTGATTAGCGCGTCACAATCGATCACAATTAAGTTTGACAGATTTCATACATTTTGACAGCTGCTATAATCGTAATTAAGTTTTTCGTGCAAATGGCCCTAGTGTCAAAACTTACTATAAACGAACTACTAACTGACTGTTTAAATACAACACCTCCTATTCTACTCTTATCTACTACGAGTACTATACGCATACTACCTGAAAGATATCGTTCGCCAATCTAGCTAGCTGCTGGTCTGCCCAGTGGTCGTCTTGTCTTGCGGATCAATCTAGCTAGCTGCTGGTCTGCCCAGTGGTCGTCTGGTCTTGCGGATCAATCTAGCTAGCTGCTGGTCTGCCCAGTGGTCGTCTTGTCTTGCGGATCTGGGTAGAAATTCCGTGTTCTCTCCTTGCCTTCTCTCCTTACAACATTTCTACCGTAATAATACGAAATATTCTAAAGACTGCGCTATCGATAATCTGTTCTCATTCGTTAGCGTTCGTGTCGCATGATTGCTAGAAATCAGCCTGCATAAAAATCAATTGCAGTTTTCCCATTCACTTGAGCCAAGCACATTATACGCGCTAACTGTGTAACAACTGTCATCTGAGTCATTTGTCGAAACCACGGTATCATCATGATCATGATGACGTTAATCATGACCGTCGTAATGTCGCATCATCGACGTAACAACGTTGTTACTCTATCATGGTTTCCGCCAATTAGACGAGACAAATTGATTCGCCGTTTTTAAAGTGCTTCAGCAATTTTGTACGGCCAGCTTGTACCAGAGTTTTCAAAGCCGCTAAGACAGTTGAAATACAATATGGCTATGTTAAATCGGATTCTAGCTTCAGCCATTATCCTTCCATTGCTTGGCTACGAAACTTGAATGTGTATTCGTTGTTGGTTAGAAAACAGAACGTTTTTTCAACGTTCAGTTTTCATTTTTGCTGGCAGTAATGTTTGTTTTAGAAAAAGAGAGTATTTTAAAGAAGCAACTCGTTTCAAGTGTCATGTCATCAAGATTTATAACACCAGTCTCATTCAATGATTGGGCAGATATTAATATGTGACTTGAGCCCACGTGAAATCCATTTATTATTGTCTCACTTCTTACATCGATTTATCTTCTTGTTCTTTCACCGACCGGTAAATTGTCTTAACTATGACAAATAGTCACGATCACGAATGATTCAATATGAAATTGTCCTGATTTCTTTTTCTTCTTCTTTTAGAAAAACGCGTGCTAGCTAACCTCTTTTATTTTTTGTGCCAGTGTGATGTGAAGTAGTAATAGTAGTAGTAGTAATAGTAGTAGTAAGGTAGGTATTTGAAAGATAACAATTTGGTCATGTTCTCTAACTAGAACTTGAGAAGTAAATTTCTTAATAATTTGTTATTTCTCTGAGCTATACCCAGGGAAACCATCAGAGTGGTGAGAGTATTTCCTGTCCTGAGTCAAGAGCAAGTATCTAGTCTTTATTTCTTTGTACATTACTAGTCACTGACATGACAGCTCGTTTATCTTAGTACCTAACTAGAAATTATGATTATTGTGTAATTTATGTTTAATTTTGAGCTTAGGAGTTGGTCGAGGCACAGGTACATTTTTATCCAGTTAATCAGCAGGCTATATTCCATCAACTCATCTATAGAAATTTGAAGGTACCCTCAAGATGTTTTACATTACCTTTAAAATTCAAATGACTGGGTACCAATCCGATATCATTAAGTATCGGAGTTCTAACCCACACCTGCGAGACATGCGAGTGGTTTAACCACAGGGGGGTACTAACTCGGGCATTCGATATACGGATATTGACCATTTGACACCTACATACAAAATCACTCGGTATAGCGGTCGTATATCGCATGCTGGGTGGCGAGTCGTTGGCAGTGTCTATAGCGAGAGCGCGGAATTGTTTTGTTTGTAGTTCAAAACAAGTTTTTTTGCGCCCTCGCGTTTAGCCACTGGCACGCAATTTCGTACGCGACTCCAGGACCAGGAGATTCAAACCCAATGAAAGCACCAGAACCATTTCTGTCAAAAACGCAGCAATATAAAAAAGGCATATTAAACGCATACTCATTCATTTATTCAGAAGCGGAGAGTCGGTCGGTCCGCTTTCGCGCGCTGACCGACGAAAATGAAAGTAGTTGAGTTCCGTTCAATTATACTTTAACTTAAACACGACTTATTACGTTGCCTCATCTCTCTAAGCTGTGTAACTCAGTGTAACAGGTGTTCTGTATAGCTGTTAGGTGAGGACATATTTGGTAGTAAACGCTACTGGGTGCGTGACGTAATTTACTTTGTACTCGATCGCACAAAAACTAAAATAGGTACAGACACTTACCAATGGGAAAAACATGTTCAAATGAGATCTCTTCTGGCAAACCTAAGATGGAGAGGAACTATTAACTAATTTGGGAATGGGGTATATGACCAGCAAATAGAATTCCTTATTTATATGATAAACTGTTAGAGGATTCGAAAATTGTTAGGTACTTGAGCTAGCCACCGAATTCACTACGAATTTAGGTGAACGACCTATTGTTACTTGAGTCATTCTACATCATGATGAAAACATTTTTTTTATTATGGTTTGCCATTGAGGCATACTTCATCTGGCGTTAAGTAACATAAGGCTAACTCTTTATTAATCTGTGCGTAAGTTAACATACACATAACCCAAGTGTTTGCCGTTTGCATATTTTTTATTTGATAACCGGCCGATCGACATTAGCTAGGCCAATCCGCATGAAATAGCCGCGACAAAGACAATGTTTCAATCATAAACTAGGTATGATAGAAAACCCTTGCCTAACCAATTTTCCACTATAGGTTTGACACATAATGACCTGCCTGTAATTACAATCATAAAGTTAAAATTACTTTGATAGCTTTAATAAAAAGCATAATAAATCAAATGCTGTGCAATCATTTCGAAAGGCATCAAAGATAACCTACCAATCTTCTCAAATACAAAGTATTGAAGTAAGACTATAAATTGTAGACGTTCCTATTAGATGTATTAAAGTAATACATCTAATAAGAGCGTGAAGCTTTGGCGGGAAATCAACACTACCACACCTCGGACACTCCATAGAACGCTCGTAAAATAATCACCTATTACTACTACATAGCCTAATGACATTTGTACACTTGCAAATGTGTGCGTAAACTCGTTCGTTTGTGAATGTGTGCGTTCAGCGCCTAAACAAAGTGTCTCCCGAAGAGGCTCCCCGACTCCGGGGTGAGGTGCGGTATCTGAATCCGCGCGGGGAAGGGAGTAGCCGTTCTGTACGTAGTACTATTATCTCTTCTGTGACACTACTTTTATTTTAGATCTTTAAAAACGGATACCGAGTACCAATTTCCCATCACAGCTCAGCGTTAGACCATATTATTTAGGATATGCCTATAGTATGGACCTCTATAAGACTTACTGAGATCACGCGTCGGGCGCACCAGAGACACTTGCGGCGCTGGGGCATTCTGCCTGAGGACACAAGCACAAGCTGCCGTTGCGGTGTCCCCCAAACTTCCAGCCACCTGCTGTCGTGCCCGCTGTGCCCGACTACCTGCACACACGCCGACCTTATGCAGGCTAACGACAAAGCCATCGCGGTGGCTGACTACTGGAAGGATCTACTATGATTCTTCCTACGTTAACTTAAGTTTGCACACGAAGAACAAGAAGACCTATTCGATTAAGTATCCGAAATAATACCACGATTAAGATTCGAATGAGGAATTCTTGAGGCCTGGACCCACACGACCAGATTTGGCTGTTCCCAAGTGGAGACATTTTCAAGCATGTACCATGTCTGCCCTCCTCGTCTGTGGATCTACTCCAACTGCCCTCACCTCGCCAATCAACAGTCTGGGCATTCAGCCAATGCTCTTGGTTAATCGCATCATTAGCATGCTAATAAAAGTTCTGTCAGCACAGCACCAAACGGACCGCACAGGATCGAACACTTTGCAACATCTCATTAGGAACACGATGCAAATGTAATATTATTACTTGTGAGTTTGTTCATTAGTAACGTTAAAGGTAGTATTTTGTATGGCATCCATTGTAAAAAGTAATTAAAACATTATGTTGTTTTAATTACTTTGTAAGAGGCGGGAAAAAAACTGAAAACAATAACACTTCTTCTTCTTCTTCTTCTTCTGTCAGGGGGATGTTGTGCCTGCACCTGGCCCACGAGAGCAGGGCCTTTGTGCATGTCCCCTGCACCTGCACTCTAATTCAGCCATCCCAATAAAAACAATAACACTTAGGAACAATCTTAAAGAATATAGAAATAATGCAAATTGTGTATATCACACACATCGATGAAACATGAAAATAATAGTTTCAAAGATGAAACCATTTGTATTAAAGATGAATTCAACAATATATTCTTAAGTTTTTGAACATTATTACCAGCCATGAAGTAAACACCCTATATAGTCTTGTTGAAAGCAATATCTTGTAAGAGAAGCTCAGTTTTGCTCATGAATTTAATTTTATATTTGTTTGTTTTCCTATTATTAATGCAACAAAGTATAAACTAAACATGTTCAAAACCTTTAAAATACCCTTTTGAAGTATACCTCAGGCTAACGGTTACAAAACTTTGTAAAAGCGTCGTAAAATATGCCATAAGTCTAAGGTGTCGTGTCAAAATGACAATACCCACTACTGACCCTAATGAATAACTCATTAATTTTGTAAGATCTCAATGAATGCCAGTCTTTTCGGGTCAAAAAAGAAGTGAAGGTAGAGTCTGGCTGGTCTAACTTGGACGAGAGCTTTTCTATAGCTTCCACACTGCTGTTTATATTCCCTTTGGTCATCCTGACATTGATGTTTAGGTCACCGTTAAAGTATGAAAACCGGCATTCTGTAGGATACATCTGTAGGTAAACTGAAACACTGTAGAATGACAAATTGCAATTTTTTGCCGGTAACAGTATACGTATATCCGGTGACAGAATAAGAATTTTTAAATTTACTGCGCTTATACAATCACGAAAAGTGACGACAACTTCAATCTTTGGAGCTTATTTTAAGGTGATAAAATTAAAGTTTAGTGACGGATTTCATTGCTAAATAGAACTATAAGATGTTTGATAGAGATATGTTGTGAAATTAACAAATCAATCAAAATTAACGGATCAGCTAACATGTCTGAGTTGGTTGAATGGTAGGCCAGTGATATAAAAATCGTGAGATTTCCTCTGCGATAAGAGTAGATAAACAAGAGAAGTAGATGTTCATATGTGAGCAAGATGTCTTCTGAGTTATTTAAATAATAAGCTGCCAAGTGCGAGTTGGACTCGCGTGGAGAGGGTTTCGTACGACAATAAATATAGGACTAACACCAACAAAATACCCTAAAAGTATCTACCCTAAAATTCAGTTTTTCATACAAACTTTGCACCCTAGATTTAGGGTGGTAGAGGGGGTTGAAGTTGTGCATTTCCGAGTTTTAGGGAATATGGGTGCAAACATGTGCTTGCATACCAAATTTCTGATTTTTAGGACTTCGGTAAGTACCCTAGAGGTATTGATGACATGCGAATCGGTCACATGATTGAGCACAACTTTTTCAAAATAAGTCCTAAAATATTATAAAAAAATATTTAAGATTCTCACACCATGAGCTTTTGTTTGATATGTCACACGGCATATTTTGAATTTGTTTTTTTTTTACTTTTCTCATGTGGCCCCCCAAAAGTGGCCCCCTTATTCCATATTTATGCACCTCTGTCTTAGAAATTGATAGTTGTACCAATTTTCAACTCCATCGGTCCAATACGTTCTGAGAAAATTGCCTGTGACACACGGATGGACGGACGGACGGACAGACGCACGAGTGATCGGGTTTCTCCTTCTGAGATACGAAACCCTAAAAATATAAAAAAATGGTGATTAAACTTTTAAGTGTTCTTAAATAATTAAGTACGATTAAATAATTGCAAGACCTCAATTGATTATCGTGATTAAATTGACTATAGATACCAATAGATGAAATGAGGGTCTAACCCTGAGTGCACGAAACGATTTTGAAACTTAATGTTGTCACCTTGCTGATTAATGGGCGAGAATCTCATCAGATTGTCATTTGTTTCTGATGCTAAGGATATGCTAAAATTTCCGTTTTGTGCAGCTCAGGATAAGCTCACTAAAATCTGTGAGTCGATTCCCTAGCAACTTGTGTCACCATATTTCACCAGAGCTACAAATGACTAAGTCTATGCAACATTTTAAGTAACAAATAACAGGTCACTCAGTTCAGAGGTGGCCATCCACAGCCTCAACTATGATCAGAGGTGCGTAACAATAGCACCTAAAAGTTTCGAAATGAAACCTGCACATTTAAGAACCTTTTGTCACATGTAAAACTTATGACGAACGTTTTGACACAACTTTGACCGATGACTTGAAGAGGTGATAGGTGAAATTGAAGTAGGTACGTTTTGGGAGATTATGTCTTAGTTCGACTTTCGCTTTAGGACAGAGTCTAAATGGAAGTCAAATAGAATTTACGACTTGACGGGTGTGCAGGTGTGTCAACTAGCCCTGAAAAGAGTATCGGCCGTAAAGTAAATATCCCCACCGAGGGGCACAGGCCTTTACCCGGGTACGAGTAAGATTGAGCCATACCCCACCACGCTGGCTCAGTGCGGGTTGGTGGAGGGGTTGTACTACATCTTATATTCATATTCATATATTTGTATATAACACGTACAATACAGATTACAGATGAAAAATTTATGTAGGGTACATGCACCCTGAAAAGGGTATTACTTTATGTAGACATAGGTACACATAACTATTACATTGACCCGACCAGGGTGTTCACAGGTTAAAGAGACTAAATTTATTTTCCTAATATTTTTTTTCTTACATCTACCAAGTAAAACACAATAAAAAAACAATGCCTTGAGCTTTTGAGAGTAAGCGCGATTGATATACTTTCTCGTATTTCTTTTAAAAGTAAGTTTTTTTTTAATTTAAGTGGGAGCCGTATCTGATTTCTTACTCCACAAAACTACTTAAAAGTAAAAGTAGTGATCGAGACATGGTGTTACACATATCGCAAGTAAATTAATACCGTTTAAGTGTCTTTGAAAGTATGACCTAGTTTATTGATACTTGAACAAGTATGAGAAACAAGCCTTACTTTCTATAGAAGTATTGTGTTTCAAAAGCGTAAGGCTGCTTTCTTTGTTATTTTTCTATAAGAATCATCATTATTATTTATGTATGGCACACGGATGAACCTGGGTAAAAACGGGTTTTCTATGTCAGTATCTTATACCTATAGGAGTAAATAACAGATTTTCGTAGTGTCATATTTGTCAGAAGATAATTCAAGAGAATGATTAGTCAAGAATCACACATCTTGAGTAAACAATTTTACTCCATCGCTGCGGCGGCGATGGGTTAGCCACCTGTCACGTAAACTGGCCCCCAATTCTACAAACAAATCGCATGCCAATTGCTATAGCGAGGACGCGAAAACCCGATTTATTTGTAGCCGGCGCGGCACGTCTCGGCGTGTCGCTATAACAATTAAAATGCAATTCATTTGTAGAATCCGGGGTCTAGAGTATTGAATCACTGGCTAAAATTGGACACAACTGTGCCTCTGCCACCCCGTATGGGAAAAGGCGTGACCCTACGTCATATTGCTTAGATTAGTCAAGGTACCTACTTCCGTTAACTGCAGCTCAAGTAAACTGCCGCTTAAATGCAATAAAGAAGTCTCTGAGATCTCGATCAAAATACAATAGTAACGCCGCAATTTCCCGAACCTTTCAGATTCCGTCAATGTGGTCTCTGAATTCAGGTCTATGAAATAAGTTCGCCTTTGCATCTAAGTAAGTATTCCTGTTACTTTACTTATTATTGGCACGCCATAAAGTATGAAGTGTAAGTAAAGTAAGTAACAAGCCGAAGCTCCTCAAAGCAAAATCAGAAACCTGACATGCACTTGCTTCTCGATAAATACTTACAAATAAGTACAGATTAATTCGACCAGTAACTGAAGGTCAGGAGAAAATTAACCTTCTTTTGGAATAAATGCATTTCTTAACCTTTCCTGAGATGCTAACTTGAGGTTAACTTACAAGTGACCTGAACTTATTTCGGTGTTATTATTATTTATTAGTCGGTTAATGTTGTAAGTCTTGACCTGGGTCCCTTAATTGTTTAAACGAGGTCGAATATCAGCCAATTGTACGAGAGTACCGGAATTGACTTGATTGAATCATAGCATGTAAAAGTCTCTACAATCTCTACGTAACATCTGACAATAGAATTGTTCAATAGCCAGACATCCTTCCATCAACTAGCACTAGCTAGTGTGGTGGAATATAGCTTAATCATACTTGTATCCTATTAAAGGCTGGTGCTCCTCGGTGTGGACATTAATACTTCTCATCGGCGGGTAATTTGTAATAAGTACTATTCATTTCCACTGTTAAGGGGTTAATTATAAAGTCAAGTACAGTACGGGGCCAATGTTTTGCCACGTTCGTCGGGGCGGGACCCGACGTGCCTCGAGTACGACACTCGGCGTTTGACTTGGCGGGAGAGAAAGAGCGAGACAAGACCCGACGTGCCAAAACAATGGCCCCGTACTGTACCAATCAGAGTTCAAAAATAATCTAATTGATAAAGTTTTGAATCAACCTTGTAGGGCACATCAAAATCTCACCTCATCCTATCAAGGCTTGCGATCCATCACAACCACTTTCCTTACGTATGACGTAAACTTAAAACATCCATTTATTTTCACAAACGAGCATGGAAACCCAAGAGCAGGCTTCGCAAGGTCGGGCGTGCGCAGACGCCGGCCACTTTCGAAACAATCTCAATATCGGTAGCGGTTATGTGGTATTCGTTTATCTTGCGTTTGGTTTCGCCAAAACTTCGGCGGTTTACCTACTGTCATGTTAAATGGAGTTTTGAGATACGGGCTTGACGTCACTGAAAAAACTGTTTGGATAGGAATCCTTTCCTATTCGTGCGTCCGAATTTTTAAGAATATGGAGTTTTGAGATATCGGGCTTGACGACACTGAAATAACTGTTTGGATAGGAATCCTTTCCTATTCGTGCGTCCGAATTTTTAAGAATATGGAGTTTTGAGATACGGGCTTGACGACACTGAAATAACTGTTTGGATAGGAATCCTTTCCTATTCGTGCGTTCGAATTTTTAAGAATATGGAGTTTTGATGGCATAGTTTTGTCCACGTTGAGCCAGGCATTCATTTATCCATTTTGCGTGACAACCTCAAGAAACCCTGCGATTCTAATTTAATTTCAAACCATGGTTTATCGTCTTAAATGATATATGTGACACCGATGTAGTTATAGTCAATTTATAAAGGCTAGCACATATTGAAATTATCGACCATGTTCAAAGATATATTGTCTGTGGTTTTGATTTATTAAACAATTTTGCCAAGAGCTCAACGCACGCGAAATAGGCAATTTATTTTGATGACAATTTAACAATTTATAACTCGTTGTAATTTTGCATAATAATCTAATCATCAATATCAATTTAGCTTACTAGACAAAACAATACATTAAAGACAAGAAAATAGAAAAAAAAATACAAAGACGAGATTATCGCTAGCAAGAGTTTTCTCCCAGCAAATCTAGAATGGGCAGGTTTTTGTAAAAAAATGGCATTCTCCTAATCTCCGCACGATCAACTTATCTGATTACCACTGGGTTAACGGAATGACGCAATGTCTTAGACAGTACCATCCCGAGGCCGATGTCGACATTAGCAAATTATAATGATCGTCCTACATAAATATTTAAAATAAAGATTTCTTATAATAGTATTAATTTGATTACATTAATCACATTGTTTTGTTTTGGTATAAAAGCCTTGGGGTCTTACCGTTGACTTGTGGGTGGTTAACTAAAGCGTTCTCTCGGCATAAATTAACTTGCATACAAATATCAATTGGGCTAGCCCCCTGTCAGGCAAAATCAGAGACTATATATCCAATTGAATGCGCCTGCGGGGGAATGTGGCTCACCAAACGTTTGTTCGCATATGCAATCTATATATGTACATAGTACGATGACGGGCCGCCAGACAGTTTCGCAGCGGCTGACCAATCACAGCTCTGTCGCCGCCCGTAAATTGGTGAGTTGTGTTTCAAAGGAAAATGTATCCATGCGCTGTCCACTAGATAAGTGCTCCCTGGGCAAAATGAAATGTTGAACAACTGGCTAAAATGTGCCTCTGCCATCCCGTATCAGAAAAGGTGTGGCGTAAAGGCCCTTGGGAATCTCTTGTACAGACATTCAATTGTTGAATCAGCACAGAAAAATCTACAGTACGGCAAAAAGATTCCATTCTACACTTGCTTAATTATCGCCCAGTTCTCCTTGCTATCTGCATTACTACGGACACAGGTCGCTGTGACGTTGGTTTGAGCCTTGTGCCCTGCTATTATAAATTGGTCGAATTTCACAATCGATTGCTTACACTCCTGGGGCATTATTCTCGCGTATTCGATATTCGGATCTCTACAGTTATTTCAATTGTTTTATATGGGAGTTACTCGATATACCTTTCGATATCCGTGCATCGAATGTGCGAGAATCGTACCCCTGTACGGTACCTCAAACTGTAAAGAGAGCAACGCAGTATGTGTCAAATTGTGACTACCTACTGGAGGGAGGTCTGTCTATGCACTATTTACTCTTTCAAGGGGTCGATATCGGCTCACCGCCCACACTCAAGTGCAATATTTGAGCTGCGCTTAGATATCCAGTTGAATACCATATCAACTTATTAACAATAACTTAGACGTTTAGTTGTAGACGATCAAACAAAGAAGTTCGAAAATAACGATTTCATTTCAGTTAATCCTTAGTTGATTGTATTGTCCATTTTGAAATTCATACAAAATGAGTCAGATATTGGAAAGTCCATCGTGTGAATCAGTGTAAATATATAGGTAGTTATAGGTACGCTGAGATCGCCAATCCAATATAGATGGCTCCTATCCGAAACTGCTAATCTCGTTCTGACAGAGTTTTTAAAATAGGTTAGTCTATGTTCAAAATAATAGGAGGCACATGGCCTAAAGTGGAGGTGGGCCGCCCACTGTGGGCTGCGTGTCCCACTCAGCTAGACGCGATTATGGACTGTGGACCAAAAGAGCCACAAATGGGTTGCCAAGGAACCGAAAAGACCAATGGGCAAATCATTCCCGATACCCCGACGATATTTTTATATCGACAGGATGCGATTGGCACAGTTGCGTTATAGTGGTATACAAGGTGTAAATTAATGAATTAACGCAAAATGAGAAACAGCTTTGGGGCATCATTCTGGACTGGAGTAACTTTTATTATGAAACCGATTTGATTAGAGCAACTTTATTTTTCACTTCTCCATAAAAATCAGTTGACCCACTCAGGCCAAAATGTACTGGTAAGCGAAAAATAAAGTTGCTCTGATCAAATCGGTTTCATAATGAAAGTTACTCCAGAATGATGCCCCTAACAAAGTAGTTTCACATTTTGCGTTAATTCATTTACACCTTGTATATTATGCCCGCAGTGTGTTGATATGGGTTGCGCTTGCGTCTGATGATTATGAGTTTGTAATTATCTGGGCCTTTTTTCAGCCCGAATACTAAAATGCTTCATGCATTCTGGGTGAAAAAATCACCCAGTCGCTCACACATTCTATTTTTCTCTATTGTTGGTTTGGCCCGCGTGTGACCTTAACTCAGTCCTTAACCAAGTCAATCGATTATTTGGCGGCGAAATAGATAAGAGAGGTTTTGAAGCATCTGGAGCATGATTCTCGCGCATTCGAAATACGATATCTACACCTATATCGAGTGATTTCGTATGGGAATCTGTCAATATTGTCCTCGATATCCGTATATCGTAGACGCGAGAATCGATCCGCTGTCTGTGTTTGTGTCTGTCAGATTTTTGTATCAGTTTAAGACTTCCCTGCAATATTTGAATGTTGAACAACATAACATAATATCACACCCTTTCCCATATGAGAGGCAGCGGCACAATCTTGCCCACTTTTACTTTTGTGAATGACGATGATGAATGAAAGGACCATCAAGGAATAAGCCGTATTACAGCGTGAAAGTGGACACTCCACTGTCTCTTGGTTCATTGACACTGGTCATCTTGCATAAATAGTGGGTCAGTTTTGTAAATTTCCGGTTTTCGGTGACACATTATGTCTCGTATGGAATTTATGACGTTTCGCTTTCGATGAAACGATAAATACGGCTTTTACTTTCGTGAATTGGAATTCGTCTTGTTAATGCTTGCCTGTGTTGGTGTGGGCGAGTCGGGATTAGATCACCAAAAACACACACACACACAATAAATTTTTGATTATATCTCTCACTGTCCTTATTTGACTATTTACATAGTGAAATCCTTAATTGGCCTAGTTATTTAATCTATATTCTTGTTTAACTTTTATGTACGCCTGTGGATTTTTGTTCAAAAAAAATATGTTACATGTTAGGTATTCATTAGGGTTCCGTACCCGAAGGGTGCCAAACGGGACCTTATTACTGAGACTTCGCTGTCTGTCCGTCATGAACCGTGTTAGCTAGACAGTTGAAATTTTCACAAATGATGTATTTCTGTTGCCGCTATAACAACAAATACTAAAAATCAAAGAAATTTACTATGAAGGGGGGCTCCTATACAACAAACGTGATTTTTTTGCTCATTTTTGCTCGATATTGATAATGGTAGCAGGTAGACGCTTAAAATGTTCACAATATATTGAGTATATTATTTACTTAAAAAATAAATAATTAAATTAAAATTAAATTAATATTTAGGGGGGCTCCCCTACATTTTTTTTTTTGCGGTTTTTTATAGATATTGGTACGTAACCCCGTTTTGGTTATTTTTATTTTTGTCTCCCTCCATCTGAGGGAGCACATTGTTTAGCTCATTCAACATTGTTTGTTTTAATTTTGATTATTAATTTTTTTATTTTACTTTTTTGCTTGTATCCACACTTACAGCTTAAACATGGCGCCATCAAATCACTGTTACGATCCTCGTAAGAGGGCGGGCCTACTAAAAATACAGGCTACCTGTGAGCCTAGTTATCATAGTAGTCAACAAAACTATCTTTTGTTATGTTATTTTTACTATGAATAAAGTTTTCTTATTTTTTTTTATTATTTTTTTCTACATAAATAAAGCGTTACGAATTTTCTCATATGGTGTAGTTGAGGTCATCCTCTAACGTATGATTGCATTGAATTTTACAATTTGTCCTATTAACCTGTGCAATTGGCTGTCGGGGTGCCCATCCCAAGCACAACCAACCATCCAAGTTCTGACAAAAACAGATTTTCTTTATTTCATCCAATTAGTATCAATAATAAAGTAATTGCACTAAGAACGCTACTTTTACCAAAACATCTATCAAAATTCATTAGATTAAAATTACTATGTGGTTAGTACCTATCTATATTTATATCACTCGCGTTTGTAACTAATTGTGACTCCTAAGTCTTTATTGTAGAGCCATAAGGACGCTTTTTGCCGGAGAACTTAGTTGCTAAACAAGTGCTATAATAAGAAACAATCTCAATTAAAATAACAGATACTTAGATCAAATTGTTTTTAAAAACTTCATACTTGTAAACTCTGTAGTAAATAGGATAAGGTCTAATTTTGAATGGTTTCAGTTTGGCCTGGATTCGTGTTTAACTGCATTGGCCGGTGAAAGTGGTCAATTGACAGAGATGATAAGTCTGATTTGGATATGGCAATTTTTAGGGTTCCGTACCCGAAGGTTGCCAAACGGGATCCTATTACTAAGCCTCCGCTGTCCATCTGTCCGTCTGTCCGTCTGTCTGTCTGTCCATCTGTCTATCTGTCCATCTTTCCGTCTGTCCGTCTGTCCATCTGTTCATCTGTCCGTCTGTACGTCTGTCCGTCTGTCTGTTTGTCCATCTGTCCGTCTGTCCATCTGTCCGTCTGTCACCAGGCTGTATCTCATGAACCGTGATAGACAGTTGAAATGTTCACAGAGTTGCCGCTATAACAAAAAATACAAAAAAACGATTTTAATGAATATTACAGGAGTCTCCCATACAGCAGACATGGTTTTTTTGCCGTTTTAATAGATAATGATACGGAACCCTTCGTGCGCGAGTCCGACTCGCACTTGACCGTATTTTTTTTTTAAACCAGTAACAGTTTGTACAGTTACTCTGTACTGTACTTGACGCCACCAACTGGTTGAGAAATTTAGATATATGCCTGTGACGTTCCTACTCGGAGATGTCATACGAATAAATAAATAAATAAACTTCAGCAACAAATTGAGGGTGGGTGACTAATACCTTGTACATTAAGTAGATGCATTCATATATTATTTATAGATACATATACTGATTATATATACTAATACCTTCGATGATAATTAAAGATATACTGTGGTTCACGATTCTTACCTGTAACAAATAAAATTGTTTGTTAGGAGGGAATAATAAAACGAGTGAATAAAAAACTGATTGAGCAAATGAAAATAGAGCGAGAAACCATGACAGTATAAATATTGACCATTTTCCTGTAATAGCCTACCAAGCTGTACAACAGTAAACAAAACGATAACTTTTTATGTATGCGATTTGACATTTGGATTAGCTAGGTGAAGAGACCGGCCTCCGAAACAGTCACGTATTTATATATTTTGTTTTCTGTGGCCAGGCCACCACGCAAAATCTGTCGTATGTAAGGTTGTCAGTCTAGTGCCTTAATTTAGTGGTTTTGACACCTCCTAAATCACCCCCAATGTCGATTAGTTTTGACACGAGCGGGTCGATTCTCGCGCCTTCGATATACGATGTCTACACCTATATCGAGTGATTTTGTATGGGAATCTGTCAATGTAGGTCTCGATATCCCTATATCGAAGGCGCGAGAATCATGCCACAAGAGCATGGTTCTCGCGCATTCGATATACGATATCTACACCTATATCGAGTGATTTCGTAAGGGAATCTGTCAATATAGGTCTCGATATCCGTATATCGAAGGCGCGAGAATTGACCCGCTGGAATATCAACAACTGTCACTTCATAGGTTTTTTTATTTACAAAATAGAAATATTCTTCTAGACTACGGTACGGACTCACAATTTCTAGATGCCGCATCCAAACAAATACTTTCTATAAACCGGTCCACAACCGGAAGTTAATATTGACATTGACTGGCCGGTCAAGGCTGTTTATATTCATTGAAAGAAATCCAGATTTTCATTTACTAATAAACCAAGCAAGTAGGTATGTGAGTTTCACCGTAGACACTTTTATATAATTTTTATTTAGTGTGAGAACTCTATATCGAAACAGCTGCGGCGATGGGTTAGCCCTCAGTTACGCAAAGTGGAGGATTGAATAATTTGCTAAAGGTGAGCATCTACCTCTGACAAAGTGCCAACTCATATAGGAGCGAAAAGCGTGACGCTATGTTATTGCAGCCTAGCCTTGTTGCAGCTTTATGCTGAGTTGGATCCATTTCACTGGCGAGGCATGCGTACTTCATCTTCTAAACTCGTCTGTTCCGAAAAGTACTTCCGTGTTTACTTCTACAATTTAGTGTTGATTTCCTGCCTTTGAAATTGTCTGTCGATGTACCCATGAATTCAGTGAATAAACGTATGTCTATGTCTATTTCTATGTCTATGTCTTTGTCTATGTCTCATTCACATTCTTAAATTATAAAGTAAATTTATAGTAAAATGACCCCTATAGCGTTGCAGCTGAGGTTGTTCTTCTCAGACGAGAAGTCCCGGGTTTACTTCCCGGCTGCGGAGGAAAAAACAAACCCCAGGCCTTTGATGTTTAAATGTTTGTGACATCACTGTTTCTGGTTCCCACGACACAGGGTAGGTCGTAACACAATTGCAGAGGCGACCTTGTCTCTAAAGATAGATTTCTATGTCAGGCTGTTGCATTATTAACTATGTGTCATAGTCATCATTATCATCAGGTTTCATCATTGGGCGATCATTGCCGAAAATGCGTGACTCAAAAATAAGTTACAGGTTAGCCTAATGAGGTTTTTTTTCAAGTACCTATTAGAAAAGGGCTAATTGGTAAGTAATTAACGAATAACGTTACTCAGGTTAAACGGCTTGTTGCCTAATCTGGCGGGGTTGCGCAAAACGGTTATTAGTTATTACCTATTTAGCTGTAATATCGTTATTATCTTTTTGTAGGGAGGATGCAAAAAATATATTGCAAATGGATTCGCGATTTTTTCGTATTATGTAGGCTAGCCTGAACTGGAGAACCACGTAATGATCTGAACAAATGTTTATCTTGTAATTCATTTATTTGTCAGATAATACAATCCATTATTGTTAGTATTCATAGAAAATATAATAAATAGAGTTAGTAGGACTTATTACTATTAACAATACCTCATGAAGCGCCAAAAGGGAAATCGCCTCATCATCAGAAAATTCCTCAGAAAATATACCCGAAAAAATATACCTTCTTCAATCTCATAATAACAAAGAATCTTCATTAAACAAAAACTTAGTAAAAAGATATAAAGCTAAGCCTAACCTTTTTTCCAAGGAATGCTGCAAATATGGTAGTTTAAAAAGAAAAAAAGTTTTGTTAAAGTTAAGTTAGTTATTATTTATGAATACTGTGTAATAAAAAAGTTACGTAGCGTCAGAGAACCAAAGGCCTGGGTTGGACTTACTCACTTAAGTTAAGTTAAGTTTTATAGTAAAACATAACTCTACAGAAGACTTATGAGTTATGACACAATTATGCAAAATGCTACTTTTACTAAAGTTAATTATTGGGGAAGGAATACTTTGCTAACATTACGATCACATGTTTCAAAACAACTGCCAATTTTTCACCAACCTCATCGAAAGTGAAAAGTGTGAAAAACTACCTTTCTTCTTCTTTTCATTGGCAGTAGGTTCACATGAGTGAGAGAGTAAACGCTCTCTCGTAGTAAATATTGACTATTTACTATTGTTGAATAGGGAAACTGTTCTTTACTGGTTTGCAGTGAGTGCAGTGAGCAAAGACTGGAATCAAAAGTGCTGTAGATATGGTGAAGCGAGTAACTTTGTATGGCTATTTGTGATATGAATCGGAGCAAAAGGTAGACATAGACATAGACATCATTTATTGATAATTTTCATTAAATATCTATATTTCGAAAATGTGAAAGTTAGCATAATGTATTTAAATGGCCCTTTTAATCTTCAATCGGCGCGTGCAGAGCGTGGCAGCGGCAGGGGCAGTTGTAAATGCTTCCAAATATATGGTCAAATTATCTTACGGTCAAACGACCAGCTCAACTGATACAACAGCGCGAACCCGCTTTCGAGTTTCTCGTGACGTTTGACACCCGAGCCGCTACCACTCCTCTGTGCCGCTACCGACCCCGTGATGTGTCTGTGCCGCTACCGACCCCGTGATCTGTCTGTGCCGCTACCGACCCCGTGATGTGTCTGTCGTAGCCACATAGTCGAATTGCCCATATCATGATATGGGAAAACGTGAAATATAATAAAACGATGAAATCTTTTAGGGCAAGCACCGAGGTAGGTGAAGACTAAAGTGGGTAATAGTTTCAATAAGCCAAAATAATTAAGAATTACAATAGGTTTAGATTTTATTTTCATCTTACAACTCTTCACGCACTAAATCGACTATACCTCACGCCTATAGCTGCGCAAGAGTATAGACGCACAGTACTTCAAGCAGGACCGTTTAACAGCGCGAAAACGTGTTCAAATACAGGGTGATATAAACCCTATGACATTGTTCCTAAGAGCCACTGACATTTCAATTCGAGTACTTTTTCGATGCGTAATTTTTCCTACTACCCACACAGAACAATGGTGGAGCCGTAAATACACGAGAAGTGTGATATGTGGTGAGAATCGGATGATAGATGGAACGCGATGATACGGGGTAATGAAAAGAAACAGTATCGGAAACACAGTAAAAGTAAGCATCGTGTTTTATGAATAGGCTAGTCTCTAGTCTCTGTAGAGTTTTATGAAAAGAACGAGAATAAACCGTCACGCCTTTTTCCGTACGAGGTTGCAGGGGCACAGTTCTGACCACGTCCAGATAACTGAGGGTTTGTGGTTGTCTATTATATACTAGCTCGTCTACGTCCATAAAAAATCCAGATGTTATGTTCTGTTTTTTCATAGGTTTATCTCGATGTGGGTGGTTGAAAGTTGCGGACCGTGGAAACACTAATATATGTCAATTAACTGTCACTGAATTATTATTGACAAACATAGCGTCACGCCTAGTCCCATACGGACTTTTAGATAGTTATAAAACATTACATTTTGCGTGACTGGGGGACTGGGATTTCTGCTAAGGTGTCATATTTTATAATTAGCATTTGCAATAGATTATGGTCTCAGAAACAGGAAATTAGCTCTTTGACGTCATGATATTATCCAGTTAAGTAAGTTTTCAAAGAAATTCGAAAATCTGAGTTTCAATAACTGTCACTTGTAAAATTATCTAAATATTCAAAAATAACAAGATTGAAAACACCTGCATATTTAAGTGGCGCATAGTTCACAAATTCAATTAGTTGTTAGAGTAAAAAAACTAGCTGCTAGCTCGTAAATCGTTAAATTTAACACATTTAAAAAAACGATTAAAATATCTAACTGTTTGCACTAGTTAAGTGAAATCGGATTAAGCTAATCGGCACACAAGGTAACCGTAACCTAGATTTAACAAATTAGAAGTTAAAAAAGCTTATAAAAGTGGATTTATATTCTAGTAATTTGTTATCGGTCGACGACGCCGGATACTAAGGATTAATAATTAATTATTTAGAATACTAAAATGTTTTTTGCTGGTTAGCTCTAAATAGTCTACATATTTGATTTGATGCTCTAAAAAGTTTCAAGTTTTTTCTTTTTTTTTTACATATTGAAGCAAACTTTATTCCTGATATAACAATTTCTTCTATATTAGAAAGTATTACATTTGCATTTCTTTTTTGGTACTAGACTTTACAGTGATGGTTTTTAGATACCTTTTTATTTTATCGGTAAAGTACCTCGAAAGATCTCATAGCGGAACAACTGAACTTTTAGATTTTAAATGATTCCTTTATTGTCCAGGTTGTTTAAATTTGATAAGCTTAAGCTCACAGCTTCCGAACGGGCGGTAGTATACAAAAACATTAATATTATATTGACGCTGACTAAGCAATCTGTATGATTTTATAGTCAATAAAAAAAAGACTTTGACTTTGATAGTTAGTTTATAGTTTAAAAACATTGTTTTTTATGTAGTGCCGTTCTCTCTTTCCTCAGATAGCGTGTATCTGTCTGTTTATCTGGGACCTTTTACATTTCAAAAAAGTTATCTGACTGCTTATCCGTCTCTTAAGAGACCCGGGTTTATTTAACTAAAACTTACAAAAGTAACATAAATGTTAAATATACAGGTAGGAATGCATTGCTTGCAGCAAGAGAACCATTATTCTATTCAAGGAAAGATAACCATCAAATGTCGACAGTTATAATTTAACTGTTATGCCTCAGGTGTGTGTTTGTAATCACAAGAATAGTATACAAATATATCTTTATCACATACATACATTTGTAGAAATCACAAAAGTGACGAATTACCAAAAAAACCAGCAAACTAATATTTCTCGAAATCCGTGATATTTTTACTGAGGTCAAATTTGTATTAAGAGAGGTCATGGTGAGGCCTATCAGTGGTTACCAGTTTGACCATTGTTTTCAGGATACCCTGTATTTATTTATTTATCTATTTTGGTTTATGTTTCACAGCATGTAATTAAAACAATAAAAATAACAATAATATAAACAGGTAGTGCCAGTTACGAAACATATCCATCAGAAATTCTGAATGGTATTTAAAAACAATAAAAGCATTGAATATTAATTTTACCAAATTACATACAATACAGAACAGAAATAAAAAATACAAAGAAAAATAAAAATACTAAGGCAGTGTCGGTGTGTAGTGTGTACATGAGGGTGTATACGTGTGTGAGGGTGTGTGCGTGTGTGAGTTCCTTTAAATTGAATTATACTTAGGGTTGGAAGCGGCAGAGATGAGCCTTAGAATATCCAAATAATACTTTAAAACTTCGTTTGACAAGACAAGAGGTAAGCCCATTACCGCAGCCATGGTAATCCGGCCCCGCATACGAAAAAGCGTGGCGCTATGTTCTGTTCCACATCACTCACACTATGAGCATTACTGCCACTCTGAAACAGAGAAGACTGCAATGGCTGGGGCACGTACAAAGACAAGATGCCGACAGACTACCCCGCAAAGTGATGCTCGGCCAAATAGATGACGCAAAAAGACCTGTCGGGCGCCCCATGCTCAGGTTCAAGGACTCTTGCAAGCGCGACATGACTTCAAAATCAAACCAAGTGACTGGGAACTTCTGGCACTGGACAGACCGGGATGGAGACACCTATTACACCAGGGCAGAACCAGGCACGACAAACAGTGGTTGAAAAATCTTAAGAGAAAACGGCTAGCACGAAAACAACCGGCTCTACCACATCACGCCGAATTTGCTTGTGTTCGCTGTGGCAAGCAGTGCAGATCCCGAATCGGTCTGTTCAGTCACAAGAGAAAATGTGACTCCCAGAACACACAGCAGCTGTAATAAACATCTGAAAAGATGAAAAGGCCAATGATGATGATGTTATGTTATGTTAAAACATAAATACAACGTCACGGCTTTTCCCATACGGGGAGCAAAGGTACATTTTTGACCATGTTTAGACGTTCCAACAGTCCATGTGTGCAGCAGCAGCAGCAGCAGCTTTATGGATATGAAGGTTTCCTGATTCTGAGAGTTCTCCAACACCAACACCGCTAGAACGTCCGATAATATAAAAAGAACATAGTGTGAATAACACTTGAAACTAGACAAGTTGCAAGTCAACGATTATAATCTTGTTCAACAATAGTTACGCTTTACGCAATTACGTCTTTTCGACAAATGCCCGGTTTTACTGGTTTCCGCGTTATGTTACCGTAAAACTATGCCCAACAAAACTGGACTTGACACGGAATAGAGAAATTTTTGGAAGAAATAAAAGGGTCATTGTAAAATACAATAAAGTTAACGTTTAACGTTTGGAAGGATTTAGTATATCTTTGTACTTTAGTTTATTTTATACATTCATGATATTTTGGCGCACAAATTAAACAAAATGAAATATGAAGGAAACAAAGGGAACATTATATATAACATCATTTCATATATGGAATAACAGAGTCAGGGAGGGTGCATTATTTTACAAGAAACATTAATTTCATAAATCCAAGAGGAGTTAAGCGCCCGTTGATGTCTTTTGTACGAGTACAGAGCACTTTAATACGTATTCATTAATTAAGTTCTTTACACACATAAGCTGCTAGCAAACATTTATCAATAATGATGTTTTTTCTATCTGTGTGTCATGTGAGTCGAATAAATAAATAACGTAATTACGATTCAATAAGTCACATTCACCAGCATTCACTTCGGTTCATGGACTACGCCAAACTTTTTTTAACTCCCCAGCGGATATACGGATATCGAGACCTATATTGACAGATTCCCATACGAAATCACTCGATTGAGGTGTAGATATCGTACATTGAATGCGCGAGAATCATGCTCTAGGTTTCAGCAAAATCTCTACATGGGCATGAAGAATGGGCATCCATACAAAATTTACCCAGGCCCATCAGCAACGAGACATCTCAGTTTTTTTTTGTTATTTTAATCGAAACATAAATATATATTTTTTTTATATTCAATATCAGTGGCTAACACATAAATATAAATATTGCTCTAAAGTTTCTTCAGGCGCAGTATTAAAAATTTAAAATATGAGTTCCATCCAGTATTATTAATAGTATAATTATCTAGAAGCGTCCGTGGCCAAGCGGCATCCGCGCATCGGAAACGATCCTGCAGGTTTAAGCAACATAATAATATAATTGGGTCTACACATAGCAAGACGTACTGTTTTTTCTATTTGTGTGTATTGTGTAAGATCTGTTGGTAAACCTTAATAATAAATAAATAAATAAACATATGTCCGAGATGGGTATGGATGGGAGGCCCGTTGGCATTTGTTTTGGGAGCTTCCGTGTTTCGGACGACACGCTAAGCTGTAGGTTCCAGCAACTATCGCTAGTGGTTAGTGGTAAAAACACTGCACTGGCTGACACTGACACTGCTCGGCCGCGGACGCTCTGGCCGCTGAGAGAATACGATCCTGACACATGTATATTTCCCTGTCTGTCCTGCGGTAATTTTCACTCTATCTCACTCCCACAAGTGAAATAGAGTACAAAGTAGCACAGGATAGACAGGGACATATAAATACATGTGTCAGGATCGCGTTCTCTCAGCGGCCAGAGTATGATAATAATACTGGATGGAACTCTTCATTCACATTTTTCATACTGCGCCTGAGGAAACTTTAAAGCAATATATTTAAACGTTAGCCACTGATTTTGAATATAAAATTACATATTTTTGTTACACGTAATATAACAAAAAAATGAGATATGTCTCGTTCCTGTCGGGCCTGGGTCACAAAGCCCATTCTTCTTTTCTAGCTTTCGCCGTTTGGCTCCTGCGATGTTACGTATGTATTTTATAATATTCATGATGATTTGTGCTTTAATAAGGCACCGAAACTGATACACAAGTGATTAATACCATGGAAAGCGGTTAAGCCCATAGGCGGACTTCACAAAACTCTCTCATTAGCATAATTTTCTTAACTGGAGAAACAACAGAAACAGAACAGTAAAAACGAAACTCCAAAACAGTTTACACCGAACAGTCAAATTGTATACATTCTCAGAACTAACGTGTCATTATCGAGAAATGTCCGTTTATCGCTGACCAAGGTTAGTAGAGCGAAACGGAGAGATTGCGTGAAATGGCCATTGATAACTATTTATTCGGAATTTCTTACATATGAGGCCATGAGAGCCAGAGTGGCCTAACTGTCATTTTATCAATACTGATTTTATTTGAAAAAAATGCTGTATTGGTATGCGGTATAAAACTTCATACTGTAAACTTTGGTTTTTGGAGTTAGGCCACTCTGGCTCTCATGGACTCATATATAAGTCACGTCTTTTCCCATACGGGGCGAGTGAGGCTCCTTTTATTTTCATTTAGGATTTAATGCGTATTGGAATGTAGTAGTTTACACAGTGGAGTAGAATAAGTTCCTACTGAGCAAGGACGTAGGATTTAAGATGTAAATAATAATTGACCGAGCGAGCGAAGCGAGCGAAGCGTCTCCGTTTCAGGTTTGGGCAAAAATGCTTTCGTATGTCCGGTTGTTCTCCTCTACAGGTCGCATTTATGAACCGATTCTCGTGAAATTTTGTGAGCAGGTTGGAAAAATAAATAGAATTTTTTACACGAGCCAGTTTTTTGATTTTTTTTCAAAATGGCGGAGATATGGCGTTTTAAAATGTAACGGCTCGATGGATATTAACAAATGAGGTGTCGTTGGATTCGTAAAGACCATGAGAGTGAAACAGATGAGCGAGCGAAGCGTCTCCGTTTCAGGTTTGGGCAAAAATGCTTTTGTATGTCCGGTTGTTCTCCTCTACAGGTCGCATTTATGAACCGATTCTCGTGAAATTTTGTGAGCAGGTTGAAAAAATAAATAGAATTTTTTACTCGAGCCAGTTTTTTGATTTTTTTCAAAATGGCGGAGATATGGGGTTTTAAAATGTAAAAAAATCGCTATAACCCAAACGGCTCGATGGATATTAACAAATGAGGTGTCGTTGGATTTGTAAAGACTATGAGAGTGAAACAGATTATATAATTTTAGTAAAAAGTCAATAGGTTGTATTAAAGATCGCGAAATGTAGTTTACAAAGTTATTGGTGCGGCTACTTTCATACTGCATGTACGTAACCAGGTACATTCATAAGTTTGTATGTGTTATTGAAAGAAAATTATTTGGGTTATTTTTTTTATGTGTGTTAGCAGTTCAGCTTTCCCACCGACATACTCGCGAGGTCTACAGCTCACAGAGCCACTAGTAATAATATATTTAATAATACCAGATAAATCTACACAAAAATAAATCTTTTTTTAGAGTGTAAGCTCGTCTTCTATATTTATTTTTCATTTTTGAGACTTCAAACTAAAATACTTTAGTGCGATAAAGTTAAAATATATATGTCTGCTCATATTTTAACCAGTTAATTAGGGCAATTATGAAACCGATTTGTTCAGAACCTTTTTCTTTTACTTTTTAATACTGTATCTTACATTCGGTCTATCTTATCACTTTTCTGGGGAAAGATGTACCGAATAATCTCCCCAATTTCACCCTTTAAAATTTCACTTCGTCAACCAATAACATAGGTACTGTAAAAGCCGTTAAATATTTGCTACTACCGACAAAAGGTCGAACTGTGTGAATATCGATAGCCTATTGTCTTTTTTCTTTCAATAAAAAGGTTGAGTTAACTATTCTTGAGCGTTAACAATTGTTACCTCATTGTCATATGTGGTATTATGTATTGACACAAAAGGTTTCGAAATCAAATTGTTTGAATACAAAATTGGAATCCAAACTGTCCTTAATGCGGGCTTATCCCGAATATCATGATTTAACCTTGCATGGTTTTTGAATAGGTAATTTGAATAGTTTCGTCATAAAATGATGTTAATTAGGTTGAGAGTAAAATTATTATTCACTTGAAAGCATTAAAAAAAAACTAAACTATAATCCAAGAGCTCAAGGCAGATGGCGTTGTAGTATTTTAAACAGTGTTTATCGGCCCTTTAAAGTCTTGAAACTTAATCCTTTTAGCTTAATTTGACATTCCTGCATACCATTCTAAAATTAAACAATTTCTAACTTACTCTGTACTAGAACTAGGCCTAAAAGGACATGGCCCTAAATCACAATTTTTAAAAAGTCTGCATTATTCGCCAGCCAACCTACAATTATTCCATACGTGTCGCGTCTGAATAAGATCTAATTGTATTGAATTGCACAAGAATATGAATGACAAACTAAGCCAATGGATAGAAAAATCACGCAATTATTTTTTCGAATTTGTAACAATTACTGATTGACCACTCAACTTAAACGCGATGTAAAAAAGCTATAATAGGCATTCAAATAAACTTTCTTACACTAAATTGCTGTAAATATAATTTAAATAGGTATATCGAGTAATGTCAATTAAGATGCGATTTAGTCACGCAGTGGGACTGGTTCCACTGGCGTAGCGTAGATTAATAAAAAACGCGTTAGATATAGACAGTCTTTTCTAGCGACTTTACGCCTGCCATGAGAATTACACTTAGTAAACTATTGCGAGAACAAATTTTTTCGTTTTGCTTGATTAGGTAGCTTCTCTTTGAATATAAATTGATATTCAATAAATCTATTTTGCGTTACA
Source organism: Argyresthia albistria (assembly GCA_963457715.1). Taxonomy (NCBI): domain Eukaryota; kingdom Metazoa; phylum Arthropoda; class Insecta; order Lepidoptera; family Argyresthiidae; genus Argyresthia; species Argyresthia albistria. The sequence goes on along the minus strand of OY735270.1, from coordinate 1,703,116 downwards.
GGGGGCTAGCGCATAGCCGCATCTGTGGAGATAAGGTTTCCCTAGCAATGTTTTCCATCACTGGTAACTGTTGTTATAATGTCATCATCATCATCATCATCGTCAGCTTGTTTCCGCCCACTGCTGGGTATATAAGCCTCCTCCCTTTTGTGCCAACCTATCCGGTCCCGTCCAATCAAATCCAGGTTCCCCGCAATAAGCGTAATGTCGTCGACCCATCTGGCTGCCGGTCGACCCACGCTTTTCTTTCTCTCTTTCGGCCACCACTCGGTCAGGTATCTACTCCACCTGTCATCACCTCGCCTCGCCAAGTTTCCTGCCCCACTCCACTTGAGTCTAGTGACAGTTTCCGACATCTTGGACCTTAGTCTGTCGCCGTATTTCTGTATTGAGGACTCTATCTAGGAGTGTGATGCTTAGCGTAGAACGCTCCATGGCTCTTTGGGTTACTCTCGTTTGTTTCGCCAGTTCCTTTGCAAGCGTCCATGTTTCAGCACCATACGTCATGGAAGGCAGGACACATTGGTCGAATAGTTTGGTCTTCAGACATTGCGGTATCTTTCGATCCCTAAACATATTCTAGAGTTTCTTGAAAGCTGCTCATCCTAGCTGTACTCTCCTAGAGACCTCCTTCGTTTGGTGTACACCGCCAAAAGACAAAAATCGTATAATGTACGTCAGACAAATTACTTATCCTAACAACGGATTCGAATCTGCATCTCCTGCATGAGAAGCGAGCGTTAAACCCTAGACCACAGAGACTGCTTTATTAACACGCCACGTGACGTGACGTGAGTCAGGGTGGTCCGAAAAAGTCAAATAATTGACTTACGAGCCTTATTAAGATAATATTACACACCCAGCACCGTGAGACCATCATGCGACGGTGGCGCGGGCGCAAGTTTTGGAGTTTTGGCGGTAACCCGGTGCGTGAGACCGGGGGGTCACTAAGGATGTCACCAGTGGCAGGTTAAAGAAATATACACAATAACCTAACTATGTTGAAAAAGACAGTCGTTAATGAAATATCTGATTCGGCGTGCCGCCATAATGCTCCTTGCAATAAAGAATATAAATATATACGACCATGAACTCTTACTACTAACCATCGGTTTTAATCAAAATTGTATAAATAAAATAATCTTTTGTGTAGGTTGTGAAATATCAACGCTAAGTTAATATAAAGGCACCTTTCAAATATCGAATATACTAATTAAAAGAAAAAACATTTGCAACCGCATCACACAAAAGGTGCGATTTTGTAATGACCAACTGCATTAACTGCTTCTCAAATAAAACGCCGCCGCTCAAAAGTCTTTTGGCTATGTCATATCCCGAACAAGATAGTGACAATATGACTTTGAGTTTGTCAAAAAGTTGTCCCACTTATCGTGTGTGATAAAATTTAACTGACGACCTTTTGTCTTTAGCACTTTCAAATGAAAAGGTGTAAATTGAGTTCTAACCACTTTAGAAGGAATTGACTTTCAAATACACTTTGATTTTAGAGAGATGCCATTAGATTTCATAAATGTCGGTTCTTGTAGACCTACTGGCCTTCACGCTGGCTTCTTATACAGTAGATGTAGGTTCGATTCCCGTACTGACCATGTACAAATTCCGTGTTTCGGACCTGGAGCATAATTCTCGCGCATTCGATATACGATATCTATATACTACTACCTATATTGAGTGATTTCGTATGGAAATCTGTCAATATTGGTCTTGATATCCGTATATCGAAGACGCGTGAATCGACCCGCTGGCCCCGATTCTCGCACTATCGAGATCATCTCCCCAGTCGAGATATCGGTTTTGATACCGCCTAAATCTGTCGAAAAAGGTCTCGATTTATATTTATTTCGATCGAAAACGGGTCGAGATATCTCGGTTAGTCGAAAGGCTAGTCGTAAGAGTAGCTTTTACTTGTTTATGATAAAGGTTTCGGTATCTCAAAATGAACATTTCGACCATGGACATGATCTCGCTAGCGCCTGTAGGCTCCGGGTACTATCGCTACTAGGTTGTACCTATGTAGTACAGTAGTCGTAATAACCAGTCCATCAACCCGCACTGAGCCAGCTTGGCAGATTATGGCTCAATCATACGCGTATCTCGGTAAAGACCTTTGCCTCTCGGTGAAGACATTAATGGGCTTCAATTAACCTCTGCATAATTCCATTGATTACGAGTAGGTAAACGTCAGAATAAATTACACCATGAGAGCAGCCCATGTGGGAAAATGTGATTCACTTCTAATCTCAATCTGAGAAATTCTTTTCGTAATTTTAAGTTAAAACCATTGTTGGTCAAATCTGGAACTGAAGGCCATATGATGATGATGTGTTTTTTAGGGTACCGTAGCCGAAGTGTGCCAAACCCTATTACTAAGGCTCCGCTGTCCGTCTGTCCGTCCGTCAGCGGGTCCTAGATCACGAACCGTAACAGCTAGAAAGTTGAAATTTTCACAGAATGTGTTTATATCTGTTGCCGTAACAACAACAAATAGTGAAATTCGAGAGATATTACAAATTAAAGGGAGACAGACCCATACAAGAGACTTGTTTTGATACACCCACGCATTTCAATATGATGGTATATTTCGCGTCAACCTACATCGTTGAGGTAGCTCAGCAGGTGTGAAGTAGGCTGAAATCCTCGTGAGGGCATGATCTTTTTTTAGTTATTTTATATATTATTTTTTTTTGCGTGCTTAAGTTTTGTTATACGATAGTGCGGTACCCTTCGTGTGCGATTCCGACCCGCACTTGACCTTTTTTTTATTATTAACACACACATTTGGTAGTAGTAATCATAGAGTAACTTATGTATATAGTAATCATAAAACCCCACCACCAACCCGCTTGGTGGGAGAACATAGAGTTACTCCTATCCGGGTGAAGCCCTGTGCCCCTCCGTTGGGAAATTCATGATCTACATTTATTACAATCACACGACACATTATCCACATTGACCTAATTACCACAAGTCCAGACTGTGTCTAGATACATCTCAAAACGTTCAAAAGCCAATAAACAACAACTGTTTTACCTAAAACGTTACTCGTATGTGGTCATCAAAACGACTATTCTTACCTAATGTGGCGAAAATTTCATGTTTCAAAATCTTGTGAAGGCCATTCAATCAACACTTGATAAAACGATCGTTTTACAGTCACGTGTGAAGGTCGGGTGTAAACTTGTATTACTATTATAGTAGCCAAATGGTAAACAATGGAAGGTGGCTACTACTACTACTACTACTATACATAGCGATAGTAGCCGGGACCTACAGATTAAGTGTCACCCGAAACACAGAACGTCTGATAATGTAAATAAGATATAATTAGGAAATGCTCAGTAAAGTATTTGAACCGGCTTCTCCTGGGTGAGAAGCAAGTTAAACCCACGGAGCGTACATTAGACAAATACTATAAATTAGATCCTAATTCAAATTATAAATCTTGAACTAATCAATCACTATACTTTACACAGTAAAGTCCCCCATTTCAGCTACCTGGTAATATATTTAATTTTATATCACCAATTATATATGAAACATTCTAATTAGGCATCTGATAGACCGTAAAGATTATACGAGTCCAAACGCATCATAGTTTGTGGCGACTTTAACGTAGATCTATTAGACCAAGCAAACCGCTCTATACGCACTAGGACCTTAGCAGTATTTAAGTCTTTCAATATGTGCAATGTCTTTCTGGAGCCTACACGAATATCGGCTACCTCCGCTACCTGTATAGATAACGTCTTCTGTGAATGTAGTATCTACGATAAACAAATAGTTAACGCATTAAGTTCAGACCACACGGGTCAGATGGTAGTTTTTGAGGAAATTAATGCGGAAAAACCCGTTAAAATTTTATGTAGACCAGTGACTTTGAAGAAGATGGAAAAATTTCGAAATAGACTTGTGTCAAGTCTACCTTCAACACCTTACTGTGAAGATCCGAACACACTATATTCCAACTTCTTCCAAGTTATATCTACGGAATTCGAAAATGTGTTTAATCTGACCGAAGTGAGAAATAATAATAAAATAAAATTCTCTGAATGGGCTTCAGAGGAATTAAGACAGAGTAGGTCCAAACTATATGAATTGTATGAACAAAAATCTTATGACCACAGTCCGGAATTTGTCACCCTTGTCAAAAATTGTTCTAATAATTTTAGGAAAGAATGTCATAAAGCCAAATGCTTATATTTAAACAATCAAATTACAGTTTCGGGTGACAAAATTAAAACTATATGGAACATTATTAAAAAAGAGACAGGCAAGGTCAGGTGTAGTGAATCTAGTTTTAATTTAAAAGTTAATGGTAAATTACTCTCATCATCTAACGAGGACGTTGCTAACGCATTTGAAAAGTTCTTCAGTACTATACCCATAATAACAACAGAAGCACTACCATCCTCTTCTGAAAAGTGTCTAGATTACTTGGTTGAAAATGTTCCCCAACACAAGAGTGGCTTCAACTTCAAACCAATAGACTCTCTAACTATATTTAAAACATTCAAACTTCTAAACGTTAAAAAGACTGAAGATCTATGGGGCATGTCGGTTAAAGTAGTTAAATCGGTAATTGATGTGATTGCTCCGTACATGGCAATCATGTTCAATAGTTGTATAGCAGAAGGTGTTTTTCCTGACCTCATGAAAATGAGCAGATTAATACCACTTTTCAAATCCGGTAGCAAGGAAGACCCTGCGAACTTCAGACCTGTATCTGTTTTGCCAGTGTTGAGCAAAGTGTTTGAAAAGGTGATACTGAATCAACTACAATCTCACTTTAACGCATCAGGGCTACTCCACAAAAAACAATTTGGTTTCACTAAAGGCAGATCAACAACTGACGCCGGAGTAGCACTAGTACAACACATCTATAGTGCGTGGGAGGGATCACAGGATGCTGTTGGTGTATTCTGTGATCTTTCCAAGGCCTTTGACTGTGTGGATCATCAAACCCTTCTGCTCAAACTGCAACACTATGGTATTAAAGACAATGCTTTAAAATTAATGGAATCATATCTTGGAGACAGAGTACTAAAAGTAGATATAAATAGAAATAAGTCTACCGGGACGCATATGAATATTGGTGTCCCCCAAGGCTCTATTCTGGGTCCGTTCCTTTTCTTAGTTTACGTGAATGACCTGCCGTATATGGTGGAGAAAATGACTCAGATTGTACTATTTGCTGATGACACATCCATTATCTTTAAGGTGAAAAGACAACAATAAATTCTAGACGATGCAAATAGTACGCTCTCTCATGTGTTAAGTTGGTTTAATGTAAACAACCTTTTATTAAACTCGAAGAAGACAAAATGTATCAAATTCTGTTTACCGAATGTGCGGCAGGTGGACACGAGTGTAAGCATAGGAACGGAAAGACTAGACCTCGTTGAAGAAACAATTTTCCTTGGAATCACTATAGACTCGAAACTTCAATGGGGTCCTCATGTAACTAGTCTCTCACGAAGACTTAGCTCAGCTGCTTATGCGGTCAGGCAAATCAGACACATCACAGATGTAGGAACTGCCAGATTGGTTTACTTTAGTTATTTCCATAGTATTATGTCTTACGGAATACTGCTTTGGGGGAGAGCGGCAGATATAAACACAATATTTGTCTTACAAAAAAGGGCCATTCGGGCTATCTATCAACTAGATGCTAGGCAATCACTAAGGGACAAATTCAAAAATATCAATATACTTACTGTTACCTGTCAATACATTTATGAAAATATCATGTATACCAGAAAAAACATAGGTTTATTTAAGACTTTAGGTCATAATCATAGTATTAACACTAGAAATAGAAATAAGATTGCTATGCCCGCGTTCAGACTCAGTAAGGTTGCTGACTCTTTTATGGGAGTATGTGTTAGTTTTTATAATAAAATACCTAATGAAGCAACGGACCTACCAGAAAGGAGGTTCAAAAACTATGTCAAAAACGGCCTATTGAAGAAGTCATATTACAGTGTAAAAGAATATTTAGATGACAAAACTGCATGGTCTTTACCATCTCAGCGCACAGAAATCCAAAGAGGGGCGATGGACTGAGTCAGTACGTCTCTCCTCGGTGTATTTCCTTAGACTTAAGTAGAAATACATAACATTGTATTTTTAAGGCTCTGATATTTTAAAAGAGGTACGGGGGAGGTTTCTTGCCCTTCTTTGCTCCATCCCTAAGCCCACAACTTCCGAACGGGCGGTAGTATACAAAAATATTAATATTATATTGACGTTGACTAAGTAATATGTATGATTTTATGGTCAATAAAATTTTTGAACTGAACTGAACTGAACTTATATCGGAAACCTTGAAAGTTGTTACTTACAGCAATCGTTAATCCTACTTACAAAGTTAACAGAATATGAGTTGAGAAAAGTATTTTTAACCAATAAAGATAAGCTGTACTTCCATTCAACAGCTGTCTGTTCAAATCACTATACGCTTAATTATCGATGTCTATCCATGTTAAAAAAAGGGAAATACATGTTTACTTTACATGCGGCGGCGATTAGCTAGTCAGGCAAAATTGAGTATTGAATGTCTGACAACGTGAGCACAAATGTTTATTTGTTTATTTGGGAACTGAGCCCACAGCACAACATAAAAAATGTACGGCACAATAAATAACTTATACCTAGGCCAATTAGGGGCTCTTATTATACTAACATTACATTTTAACATTTTGCAAATAGCTTTCATATATATTTTTTTTATTTTAATAAAAGTTTTAAGAGATATTATCTAGAATGTGTATGTGCCTATACTTTCTGGTTTGGGAATGGTCGTGTCCAGTGATGTTTCAATGATTTTCATTTTATTTGCATAAACCTAATGTTTGTGTTTGTTGGCGGCACAATATTGGCGTGGGAACGAAAGAATAATAATAACGTTGTTACTGTCCGAAAGATGATGACGTATAACACTTGTCACATCAATCATACGTGGGATTGGAGATGTAACTTTCTACGGTTGACATATAAACGTAGATTGAGCATTGGAAAACGTGTCGTCAGGAAACCTTCAGTATTCATAGCCTCTTGTCACGCAAACAATCTTGTTATGGGTTTTGTAACAGTTTTTATGAAATACAACTACTTTTATTTATTTAAACAAAGTATTGAATGGCTAAAAGTGAGATCATTGTGCCTCTGCCACCCCGCGTGGGCAAAGCGTCACACCTTTGTGTATGTATGTGTTTAGTGTTTATTTTTGAACATAACCCAAAGCTGTAGCTTGATGCTTCATCTGTTGACATAATGATTCCTTTCGTTCATTGTAAGTGATTTACTGCCCCGCACTGAGCCAGCGTTTTGAAGTATGGCTCAATCTGATTATCCAGTGGAGGGCGCATAGATACATTTTCCTTTGAAACACAACTCACCAATTTACGGGCGGCGGGGGACGAGGTAAGAGAGCTGTGATTGGTCAGCCGAAACTGCGAAACTATTATTATTAATCATTTATTGCAGGCATAAAAGCCCATAGAATAAATTACACAGTTTAAACATGTCAACAATAAAATCAAAAGAAAATTCATACATTATAAAATAAATAAAAATGTCAAAAATTTACAATTAGAAAATATCACATGCACAGCAGGGGAAGAAGGACCTAGGCTACCCACTCGCATGTAGCCTCACATAGGTTGCGTATGCGAACGTTTGTTGAATACAACAAACGTTTGGCGCGCCGCATTCCCCCGCAGGCGCAGTCAATTGGATATATAGTCTCTGCCTGCGCCCCTCGATGGGGTCTTTATTACATTTACTTTTCAATGTCATTCGCAAGCGTCGCGTCGGACAGATAATTTTTAAAGCACTCCCGAGTCGTAGCTATTTACGTTCTACTGCCACGTATGTATGGTTTTCTCATAAAACGGCTACTAATCAATGACATTGGTTCCACAGTTAGACAGCGTAAAATTTGCCGCGTAGAGTGGGAAAGAAACTATCAGCCTTGGACATACATCAATTTATTAAACGTGCTTTACTCTGTTCTTTCATTTAGTAACTTTTGACAGTTCCATAATGCGTATAAAAAGCTATATTATGCATTTCAGATGTCAAAAAGTTATCAGCTGGAGCAATACGCGAGCACTTAGTATTAGCATTAGTACTTTCCATAAAATAATTAAGTCCAGACAATATTACGGTCTCTAAATATGCAAATTAGGTAAATAGCTTCTTAATTAGTATTTACGTCTACTATATTCACAGTTTAAGATAGACTTAAAAACTAAAAAAAAAAAACTATACGAACAACAAAAAACCTCATAAAAAAATAGTAAAAGTGTAATTTATAACTTGTCTTCGCGAACGGTAATTAAATAGGTCAAACCGTTTTCATTTCAATAAAGACCGTTAAATGTAAATTGAAATTAAAAATTGATGTGATTCCGAAACCAGAAAACCGTCAAAAAACTCATATGTTTGCCGCGTTTTTGTAAATAATTTCTCCAACATGTCCACCATTCTTGGTCAGCAGAGGGCACTTGAAATCGAAATATCTAATTCGTTTTTAGGGTCAGTCATCTAAAACTCAATTGATAGATCTTTCCCCATATTGTAGAGCCACAAACTTACTAGCGGTGGCCGAAACGGGAACTAAAGTCACCATTAAGTATGCCACTGGCGCTGCAACACCATCACTGGGTTAGTGTATGTCAAATTGTCAGTATCTGAGGTCATTACTACAAGTGTAATGGAGCCCCATATCGGAGGTGGGGGACAACGGCACGGAAAAAATGGGGTTCCGTTGTCCTCACCTGGGGGACAGAGTTAAATAAATGAAATGAAATGAAATGAAATGAAATGAAATATATTTATTGTGTTCTAAATGATCTTCAATCCTCAGGCAGGAGGGAGGGAACGACTAGAAAGAAAGAAGAAGGAAGAATAAATGTTAAAGCGTAGGGACTCTTAGTAACAAAAGGTTGTGCAGTGCAGGGTGTAGTATACAACTGGCAAAGACTGACAGCTATATACAGCTGTATAGCTATGTCTTATTCTTTCGCCCGTAAACACCTTGCACAGTGAGTTAGTGAATAGTTGTTAGTTAGAATGTTTCAGTTAGGAGTATGGGTGAGTTTCCTTGTACTGTCTCACTGTACTGAGTGTATAGTATGTCTCGTCTTCAAGAATAGTTTTGTTCGCCCGCAGAAACATCTGGAGACCCACCTGCCCGCACCTCCTCGATGGCGGCACCTCCTGCTGCGATGTGGAACAGCTGAGAGTCAGTTCAGTTCAGTTCAAAATTTTTATTGACCATAAAATCATACATATTACTTAGTCAACGTCAATATAATATTAATATTTTTGTATACTACCGCCCGTTCGAAAGTAGTGGGCTTAGGGATGGAGCAAAGAAGGGCAAGAAACCAACAGGACTAATTCAATTTTGTATGTGTTTTTATAATTAATAAAATTATTGAATGAAATGTATAATTTATAATTAATGAATGCATGAAATTAATACTGTTTTTGTAAATTTGTGTGGAATCATGTAAAGCTTAATAAATAAAGAAATATAAATAAGTGGAGCCTCCAACCATTCCCCTGTCACGCTACAGCCCATCACCGGAGTAATACAACTGTATTCCCCTCCCCCCACACATCCACTTGACTCTAAGGTGTCACACACGTAGGCACGTCGTGCTAATGCTATGACAAATCTACAGCTAGCAATCACTTTCCCTGAATGAAAGTTTTCGATTCCAAACACATATTTGATTAGCATAAATTCGTCGGTTCACAACAAGAATTTTGATGTGAAAATGTAAGAGTGCTGATCATTCGCGACTTTGTAAAGTCATCGTGCAGTCGATTTGTGGCACCCTTTGCGTGACCTCTATGAAACTTATGTACTTTAGATTTGTGGCACCCTTTGCGTGACCTCTATGAAACTTATGTACTTTAGATTTGTGGCACCCTTTGCGTGACCTCTATGAAACTTATGTACTTTAGATTTGTGGCACCCTTCGCGTGACCTCTATGAAACTTATGTACTTTAGATTTGTGGCACCCTTTGCGTGACCTCTATGAAACTTATGTACTTTAGATTTTTTGATTCTTATCATATGCGTTCATTGATCAATATACATAAATTAGGTAATAAAAGTAGCCCATAAATGTCCTTACCGAGGGTCATGGGTTTTTAGCCGGATACGAGTACGATTTAGCCATACTCTACCTTGACAAATGGGATTTTTTGACAGGTACCTCTATCCCTGAGTTGCAGGAAACAAATGAAAGTTTAAACATATCCTTAGCATTAGAAACAAATGACAACAGGCTTGTGGCCAAGGTATTCCAATAAATCTAGGAACAAGTCTTAAGTTGATGCATTATGTACAAAATGGCTTGACATTCACAGAGTTGTATATTTCCAGCAGATATATTTTCTAAAGTCAATTTTGTACAAAAAAAGACAGCATTTGATGGCACTTTTACATGACGTCATTCTGTTGTTATTTCATAGAACTCGGGAACAAAAGTTCCGTTTTGACAGTTTATAAAAAGTATCTATCTTGACTTGAAAGGCCACAAGCCTATTCTATGAGATTTTTCTCGCAAATAAATTATATACCTAAAGTGACCACTCCTCCCTTTTTGTTTCGTGCAACTCAGAAAGTCCAGGCTTTTGATACTGACTCTAGATATCTTCGTCTATGAACTCTAATGCCCGATTTCACCAACAATCCGTATCTTAAGAGGACTAATAATAATAAAGAGAGACCAAAAAAACAATCACACAAAAATTTAGAAACCGTATACACAGCATACTTAAGACACAGTTGAACGCACGAAATACTGTTAAAGCCATAAACACATACGCCATTCCAATCCTTACATATTCATTCGGTATAATTAACTGGTCCAAAACAGACTTAATAAAACACCAACGCATCATAAACACACTCATGACCAAATACAGAAAACACCATCCACGCTCTTGCATACAAAGACTAACACTACCTAAGATTGAAGGAGGAAGAGGGATAATAGACGTTAAAAATTTACACAACAAACAAATCGCCACACTCAGAAAGTTCTTTCACACGAAATCATCACACTCAATCTTACATAAAGCCGTCGTTCAGGCCGACATGAAACACACACCACTTAACCTTCAAGATCATCAACACCAGAAAAACGAAACTGTCATTAAAGCACAACAAAAAATAGACATCTGGACACAAAAATCCCTCCACGGCAGACACCGCCTAGACTTAGCTAACCCCAACGTCGACAAAACTGCATCGAACGCGTGGCTAAAGAAAGGTGAGCTGTTTCCAGAAACGGAGGGGTTTATGTTGGCAATACAGGATCAGGTTATAGATACTCGTAACTACAGAAAACATATAATACATGACCGCACAATAGCAAATGACATGTGCAGACACTGCCACAGTAGTTCAGAAACCATACAGCACATAACAGGAGCCTGCAGATCACTCGCACAGTCAGACTACAAACATCGACACGACCAAGTTGCAGCCATCATCCACCAACACCTCGCATTTAGATACAATTTGATCCCACAAAAAACAGCCTACTATAAATATGTACCTCAGACAGTCTTAGAATCTGCGGACTTCAGAATTTACTGGGACAGAACTATAATCACAGACAAAACGATACATTTCAACAGACCTGACATTACTCTCCACGATAAACAAAACAAAACAGTATTTCTCATTGATATAGCCATACCAAATACACACAATCTTACCACGACTTTTACAGAAAAAAACACAAAATACACAGACCTTGCCATTGAAATTAAAACTCAATGGCAAGTTCAAACTGTCAAAACTATCCCAATAGTCCTTTCATCCACAGGAGTAATCCCATACACATTACACACTAGTCTTAAATCACTCAATATACCCAGATCCACTCACATTCTTCTCCAAAAAGCGACCATACTGAATACTTGCAGAATAGTAAGAAAATTCTTGGGCAAGGACCATGATCTATAGATAGATAGTCTCATAGCACTTGGCGTAAGCCCGTGTGTCAGAACCTCTTTAAAAAGAGTGAAATGGAAAATTCATAAAACAATAATAATAATAATAAAGGAGTAATCCCATACACATTACACACTAGTCTTAAATCACTCAATATACCCAGATCCACTCACATTCTTCTCCAAAAAGCGACCATACTGAATACTTGCAGAATAGTAAGAAAATTCTTGGGCAAGGACCATGATCTATAGATAGATAGTCTCATAGCACTTGGCGTAAGCCCGTGTGTCAGAACCTCTTTAAAAAGAGTGAAATGAAAAATTCATAAACACAATAATAATAATAATAATGAATCAAATCTGATATCTAATAATAACATTAATCCCAACAAAACATGCATATGCATATACAAAAACGCCAGTCTCGCAGCCTGCGCAGTTTATTCTACCGTAAAAAGTTGTGAGATCTAATTTTAAACCAAGTCGGTTAATTTAACCAGTATCTGTGTATGGTAGAATCTTTCCAACAACTTTATTATCGTATACTGTTAAGTACCTACCTAATTAGTTAACTAATAACATTTATAGTGATCGGATCAATATAAGACATCTTTATTTCTTCAATAATAATTAGAATGACTTGGCAATCGCACGTAGAAAAGTTGTCGACTATAGGACCGTGTGTGCAACGTAATGTACCTATTGCTCTCGCTCCGAAATAATTCGTTGTTTTCTTATTAGTTAAGTTTATCTTTATTTAGAGATATGTTGTGTTGAGTAATAATATTCATTTGTGCTCTGGGTGCTATAGAGTGGTCAGTTGAGCGCGATTGCCAAGTTATTCTAATTATTATTGAAGAAATAAAGATGTCTTATATTGATCCGATCACTATAAATGTTTTTGTATATGCATATGCATGTTTTGTTGGGATCTCATTTCTTTTTGTATGTAACTTTCCTTTTTTTCTTTTCGGGTACTATTTCTTGTGCGTTAGCTACCGACTTTCTCAAAGCCCACTCCCTATCTCTATGGGCTCTTCTCTGTGGCTTTGATGTTACGATTTGTGACAAGTCTGGGCGGTGAATTATATAAATATAAATCATACCTCAAACCAAACCATACCGCGATTCAGGAAATGCACACCTAGCAACATCTAATGGGGAATAGCGATATTAGACAATATTGTAACCGCTTTATTAGGGTTCCGTACCCGAAGGGTGCCAAACGGGACCCTATTACTGAGACTTCGCTGTCCGTCTGTCCGTCCGTCCGTCCGTCTGTCACCAGGCTGTATCTCATGAACCGTGGTAACTAGACAGTTGAAATTTTCACAGATGATGTATTTCTGTTGCCGCTATAACAACAAATACTAAAAATCAAAAGAAATTTAATATTAAGGGGGGCTCCCATACAACAAACGTGATTTTTTTGCTCATTTTTGCTCGATATTGATAATGGTAGCAGGTAGACGCTTAAAGTGTTCACAATATATTGAGTATATTATTTATTTAAAAAATAAATAATTAAATTAAAATTAAATTAATATTTAGGGGGGCTCCCATACATTTTTTTGCGGTTTTTTATAGATAATGGCACGGAACCCTTCGTGCGCGAGTCCGACTCGCACTTGGCCGGTTATTTAAATCATAGCTGGAACCAAACCATACCGCGATTCAAGATACACATAGCGACTAGTGACATCTAATGGGGAATAGCGATGAATCGAAGTAGTCGTGTACTGAGCTTATTGATAATTAATATATTATGAAATTGGGGCTAAAATTGCGCAATGTTTGAGTTTTCCTTGGCTTTGCAGGCTAAACTCTAACCATGCTCAAAATTTTAAGCTTGTGGGTTCGCTAGAAGTAACCTTTAGAGTTTTCATGATCGTGAATCAGTGAGTCAGTGAGTGTCAAAATTGAGGAACTTTGAATTGCTGTACCTTCAACTCTACTGGTTCAAATTTATTGAAATTTTGAGAAAATGTCTTATGACATGGTGCCTTTTAGCCGCCGGGAATTCAGGTTTCTATCTTTATCCACAACGGAGTAACAGGTAGGTCAAATATGCTCTGAATGGCTTCCTGTAAAGGATGTTACTGCTGCGCCCGTATGTTTTGCTTTTTGCTCGACTTGGCTTGGGGGCGCTGCCGCGCCCCCAGATGTTCATAACTTGACATCTAACAATAGTAATGTACCTAAATTGACATCTCTTAATAACAATAATATCTTTTTATCAATCGGTAACTGTAATTCGATATTTTTAAAACCAGTGACACCCTTTGACATCTTCCAAATAATTAAATCATTAAAGAACACGAACAGCGCCGGCTATGATGAAATAACAACTAAGGTTTTGAAATACGTGGTTCTTATAATCTCCCCCATCCTGAGTCATATAATTAATAAATGCATGGAACACGGCATGTTTCCAAATGAACTTAAAATCTCGGTAGTAAAACCTCTATTTAAAAAGGAAGATAAACAGAATATTAATTTCTATCGACCTATTGCATTGATACCCATTTTTGCCAAAATATTCGAAAAGGTGATGTACAGAAATATTTATGAATACTTTGAAAATCAGAATCTATTCGCACCAGAACAAAAAGGGTTCCGGAAAAACAAAACCATAAATATGGCTGTTTATGATTTTCTTAGTAAAATTATTACTAACGTAGATATTAGAAATCCTGTGGTAACGATATTCATGGACATGAGTAAGGCCTTTGACTTTGTAAGCCATGAAATCCTAATAAGTAAATTATTAAATTATGGTATTAGGGGTAACGCAATAGAACTAATAAAATCATACCTAAATAAGAGACAACAAATGACGCAGATAAATAGGATTTGCACTAAAACAAAACTGGAAAAAACATATATATCAAAAGCTAGAGAGATAGAGCGTGGAGTACCACAAGGTAGTGTGATGGGTCCATTGCTCTTCTTAGCATACATTAACGACTTACCAAATATTATAAACCACTCAATGGTGTTATTTGCAGACGACAGCACGGTCATTATACCATGTGCAGATCCAAATGAATTTGAATACGAAATTAACAACACTCTAAATAAAATTATTAATTGGCTCAATCAAAATAATCTAGTTGTTAACATTAATAAAACAAAAATAATGAGTTTTCAAAATAATAATAATACAATAAAAAATTTCAACATAAACTATTCAGGTGAAACTATTGAACAAACTAAGGTAACAAAGTTTTTGGGAATTCATATTGACTATAATCTTAAGTGGAAAACACAGGTGGAAACAGTGTGCAAAAAACTATATACGTTTGCATATGCCCTATACAAGTTATCAAAAACTGTAAAGGAGGAAGCGGTATTAACGGCATACAATGGTTATGTGGACTCGACACTAAGATTTGGCATCATCTTTTGGGGTAACGCAGTAGACAAAGGTTCTGTTTTAATTGCACAAAAAAGATGTGTCAGGGCCATATGTGGTATTGGTCGGAGGGATAGCGCTAAGCAACAATTTAAGAGGCTCAATATACTAACAGTCCCATCCTTATATATACTTGAGGTAGCAATGTTTGTAAAGTCAAACACACATCTGTTCACTAAATATCAAAGCAAACGACATCCCAACAAAATTTGTATGCCGCAACACCAAACAGCTTTATTTAAAAATAGTATTTTTGGCATGGCACCCAAAATCTTTAATAACTTACCGGATAGAATTCGTAATATAGACAACACATTTCAATTTAAAAGAGAACTGCGAAAGCTACTGATTGATAAAATATACTACTCCATATCTGAATACTTATTGGATAAAAACTTGTGACTTAAGGTACTTAGGTTGATTCTGGGCACGCCATTTAATCAATGACGTTAAACATTTATCTGACTTTGAAAACTTTTACATAAATGTGTAAAATATTTGTATGCCTCATGGCTAAACATAGAGAGACATAGTATTAATAATACCACCTAAATGTATACCAACAAAACATACCTATGTTCCACAAATAAATGATTTGATTTGATTTGATTTGATTTGACTTAATTTCCTTTCAGGGGCCAACTATCGGTTGTTTCGTTTTGACCTAAGTTTAAGGGTCATCTAGGCTACAGTCGCTGGACAGCTAAGACAAATAGCTAAGTGACCACTAACTGTTGATGAAATCGGGCATAATCATAAAAGCCCAGCAAAAAAAGTAAATAATGCAGCATGTTACTTTTAAAACTTCTCAATTCGTGGGAATGTACTAATTTTTTGCCATTTGTCTTGACCGTGGGGCTAAACCCAACTTGTAGAGATATCCAACCTTGATAATTTAAACATAAATATTCATTTAAGTACAGTCTCCTTCTCCTTAGTACGGCCGCACATACATACTAAGCACTGCTAATGCGCTGCCACAGAATAATCCGACAGACACACCACTCTATTTTTAACCGACTTCAAAAAAGGAGGGGGTTCTCAATTAAAAGAAAAGAATAGTAAGTAAAAGTTGTTTTATTTCATAAAAACTGTTTTAAAACCCATAACAAGACTTCCAAGTAAATAATTACGTATACGTTTATAATCTAGAAGACAGTACTGTGTACAATCCTACTCTTGGATACTATATTAGATACTGTGTTACATTTCTCGTATTCAGGCCCCCAACTCTCGCGCTAACGAGATCGTCTCCATAGTCTAGATATCGGTATACCGCATATCTCCCTCGAAAACGATCTCAATTCATATTTGTTTCGATCGAAAACCAGTCGAGGTATTTTGGCTGGTCGTCATCGTGAGAATAACTTTTGTTTATTTCCATACAGATATTCGGTATCTCAAATCAATATTTCTACCATGGAGAGGACTCCATATTGCGGGAATTCCCCCCAAGAGTCGTATCTGTGTGTAGTCTGTGACACGGCACCTATACTGTGTTACATATCTCGTATTCAGGGCCCGACCGGTCTCTGGCGCATACGCAGGTTGATCGAACGGTTTCGAAAAAGCGGCCAAGTTCTTGTCGCGGTATTTGTGTTGATATTGATAATCCGGGTTTGAGCTGTTTGCGGCAAACGGCAACAAAGTTTAAGACTAACTTAGATAGCGTCACGTCTTTTTCTCATACGGGGTGCGTCACAGAGGTGGGTCAATTTTGCGTGACAGAGTCCTAGCTTATCGCTTCTGTGATGGATTTACCTTGCCAATACCATCTTAACAAACTATACGATATACACAGCCAAAAACCTGTCGTTTTGGCAGTTTTTATTTTCGTTCAATTATAATTTTTGGCGCCTAAAACAGAAGCCGAAAACTTGCACGCCGATTGAATTAATACGCAAGATAATACAATTACCGCCAATGTTCAGGCAAACGTCAGAAACTTTCGCAAATGCAATCATAACAAACTGGTAAATCCAGATACTGACGTACAAGTCAGGTGGGCAAGGTGGCAATGCACCGAAGTGTACCGTTATAGAACTGCAAATTCAATATGGCCTGCCTGTCCAACTAAGGTACACTTGAGGGCAGGTCAAGGGTAGACCTTTTAGAGTTGGTAGGGTTTTTATATCATTGGTGTTAGGACTAAAATAGAACTGTTAGTGATTGTACTGTTAGTGATTGTGTTTAGGCGAGTCGATTGTTGGCTGGTGGATATTGGAAGGTTCGATTTTAACTAGATTAGGTAGGATTCCAAAAACTTATAAGTAGGTTAGGTAACCAGATGTATTAGTAATATTACAACATAGCGTCACGCCTTTTCCCATACGGAGTGGTAGAGGCACATGTGTTTCGGCGATCGTTGGCTGGTCAATGTTGGAAGGTTCCGTTTGAAGTAGATTAGGCAGGATATACTTAGCCCGGATTTTACCAACGAAAGAGTAACTTTTACTCGAGAGTATCTTCTACTTTTTCATGACACCAGTGACACCTAGATCAGATCACCTCTTCTTCTTTTTCAACCGACTTCAAAAAAGGAGGAGGTTCTCAATTCGACCCGTATGTTTTTTTTTTTTCTATGTTTGTTACGCGATAACTCCGCCAATTATGAACCGATTTGAACAAATCTTTTTTCGGCGTATAGGTAATACCTCAAGGGTGGTCCCATTGACACCAGGTCAGGATCTGATGATGGGATCCTGGAGAAATTGAGGGAACTCTTCAAATATTATAGGCAGACCTATAGTGATTTTTGTGTTTTTCATAATAACTCGTGCAAATGCACATGGTAAGCATAATATTGTGATGCGGAACTGCTGATGAAGACCACATATGGCCACCAGATCTGCTCAATACTAGGTACAAATACAATGCGTGGCTGACGGGCAGGCAACGCATAGCCTAAACCGGTGGACCTAGAGCCATGAAACTTTGTACAGAGGTTCCTTAGTAGCGTGGGGTAGCACTGAGATGGGATTTGACAAAATTAATTCCCCAAGGGTGGGGGGATAAGGGGTGACAGTTTGTATTAAACTCAATCTAATCAAATAGGGTTTGTGGAAGTCGGTTTTTTCTAAAGTTTACTTTTTGTTTCAATTATCTTCTTTTTATTAATGGCGTCCTAACCTCTTTTGAGGTTAATTTTGCCAGTGTCAAGTGGTTAGGTTCTCATTTGAGAACCTGGAAATTATAATGTCATATAGATGATGTTAAGATGATGATTTGTCGCTCGTTAGCACTACCCAGGGAGGACGTGAAGGGCTGTGGGTTCCAAGTAATTCCTTCGGATGTGAGCGACTGCCTCCCCTCAGATCACCTCATTTTGAACTGTCATTTGTCATATAAACTTTTTCATAGACACCAGTGACACCAAGATCAGATCACCTCATTTTGAACTATCATTTGTCATAGAAGTTATCCCCGGGATAGTTATTCTCCGTATAACTTTTTGTTGGTGAAATCCGGGCTTAGTAGAATATAGGTAACCAATTCCCTTCCCTAGTCCAATGATCTTTTGGCGTGCGGTGACAGGTAGAAACTAACGCTTTTTGACAGGTGAATTAGGTTGCGTAGAACTGACGCCCTCTGAAAACGTCACTCACACGCCGAAAGATCGTTGGAAGGCATAGGCATATGGCTCCTCACAAAATAAAAGGCCCGTTTTGACAGTTCACGCCCATGAAGTTTTAACCAACTAAAATTATAGTTAGTGACCTTCGTTAATGCTGAAAAGTTAACATTCCATTCGTGATAATTACATCAATTGATAAATGTCTCCTAATTTTGTAATAGTTCATTAGTTAATTTAATAATCCTTCTAAGTAAGTACAGTATACCTTCCATCGATGGCATTTACCAACGCAAAATGTCAAAACTACTCTCTCCTACATTTTGCAAGAATGTCACGTAGTTTATAACATTTTATTTAATATGTTATCAACAACCTATGGGCATAGCACACCGTGGCCGGTGATTGCAAATCATTTCTAAATAGTTAATATCTGGACAAAGCTTAATGGTAGGGCAAAGCACAATAAAATGACTAGCAGCACGCTTATTACATAGATTTTTGATTTGTAACAATTTAACGAGTAAGAGTATATCTACTAAAAAGGTTGATGCTACTATTGTGTAATCTCTAAATCACGGTACCTACCTAAAGTCTTCACAAAATAAAAGGCTCGTTTTGACAGTTCACGCCCGTGAAGTTTTAACGCGTAGGTAATAGAAGCGGTTTTCCTAGGTGCAACTTGTACGCAACAGTTGGCTTTTATTACCTACGCATTAGGGGTTAAAACTTCATGGGCGTGAACTGTCAAAATGGGCCTTTTATTTTGTGAGGACTTTAGTGCAATAACTATTAGAATCTGACTGTTCCTTTGATCAAATCCTACAGCCCTAGGCACATAATAATTGACCGCTCTCAGTTCTGAGATTTGTCTCAGCTGTGTTACAAGTTCCCATTGTACTCGTACGTCAGTCCAATGTTTATTTATTTTATTTATTTATTTAAAAATACATATTAAAAATTGAGCCCCATTACAGGTTGACCTATGTCGGGGCTAAATCAGTTAAAATATAAGAATGTTGTCCTCGGCCCGCGATTTTCAACCTACCCACATCAAGATAAAGTTTATAACTTATGAAAAAACAGAACAAAATATCGTGGTTCTTTGTGGACGCTAGACGTATAATTAAGTACCTACCTATAGGAAAACTTTAATTGTCATGCGCTTGAGATAGCTCTTCGGTTCATTATTCAGGTTTACGAGTAGGAAAACGGCCAAAATTCTATCTTCTATCCATAATCTGCAGATTTGAGATGGCTAGTGTCAATTTTGACATAAATCGCATAGCGCTACTGTTAAATGTAACGCGTAATCTGCAGATCACGGATAGAGATAGGTTATTGGGACCGGCCGTAAACCAATTTGAAAGACTGTGAAGTGGAAGAATATCCTCTTTTAAAAGTAAGTGCTAAAAATAAAACTCTACACTTACCTACTTTTTTAGTTGAAGAAAAAAGATTGAATTTAATCGAGGCATTTGGTCTGACCAAACGTGTTATTCTTTTACAAATCAAAATCACTCATTTAGAAATAACCGTGGGTATGTAGCTTTACAAGAAAACCAGTCTTGGCCGTGAATAGAACCCGGAATAATTTAGTTTGGGTCTAAAATCCGCTTGTCTAACCATACCTGCCTGACCAACGTGGTCGAAATGTAAATAAAACTAAAAAAAAAGAATATAGAGCATTTTCGACCTCCAAAAAGGTTGCACTTACCAACTAAAACAGCTAAAAGCAGCAGACATCCGCCGCAGTAATGTGATAACTTCATTTTGGAACACACTTTTCAAACTTTTTCACAATACAAAAAAAACACTTAGCTGCATTTCAAGTTTTAATATGCGTGTCTGTAAATTTTACCACATCATTATTCTTAGAAAGCATCCATTTTAATAAAACAATAATTTTGCAACAGTCTAAACCCGCAAGAATATGAAAACAAAAGTTTTTACAAAAGTATCAATTTGACGTCAAAACTCCCGCGTGCCGCGAATTTTTTTGACAGATCGATTACTTTCCCGCGCAACGCACTCTCGTCGAAAGCTGAGCGCTTACTGCCACGACGAGGCAACGGCATGCTGTATTCAGCCTACCAATACCAACTGGGCAGGCAAGCGAAACCTGTAAAGAAAACACCGTGTGCTACGCGATTTATTTCGCTATTAAAGTAAATACCACTGAGTCACCACGAATTTTGAGATACAAAAACCCGATGACGATCTTGATGAAATATGAAATTTAACAAATACTTAGGTCTTGTCTTTATTAAAGGCTCCGGCATAGTACCAGCGACGACGTGTTGGAAGCTGGGCGTAGCGGGGCGGTAGCGAGGCGATAACCAGGCGGCAGCCAGGCGGTAGTATTTAAATAGTCACAACTGTGCGTTAGTAATGTAATAAATTACTTATCCTTATTAATTCTGAATGTTTGGTCACCTTACAATTCATGTTACAACCCTTTTCAAATAAACTAATCAGAGGAGTAAGAAGTATCAAAATCAAAGGCCATAAACAATTTATGACAAAGTCAAAAGCGTCAAAAGACAGTTGCGCTTGTAGAGTGTGTAGGGTGACCACTTACCCTGAACCAAAATGGGACGTACATTTTAATTATTTTTTTGGTACTTACCAAAAAAAAATTGATGACTTAGGGAGCTCTCATCTACAGCATAACATTCGTAACCAATAGGCAAATCTAAGGTTACTTTAAGGCAGTTCCACTTGTAGAGTGTGTAGGGTGACCACTTACCCTGAACCAAAATAGGACGAACATTTTAATGATTTTTTTGGTACTTACCAAAAAATTTATGACTTAGGGAGCTCTCATCTACAGCATAACATTCGTAACCAATAGGTAAATCTAAGGTTACTTTATTGATACACGACCCCGCAGTCACCCTGTATAAATGTGATGTTATATGGGGCGGCATAGGCTCAGTCGCAAAGCCAATGTTTAGCCTGGCATTCAATACTATATTTCGCCTAACTGGGAATTAGCTGATCGGCAGGTAAATCACATACCTATACCATATCATAATGAACTCAACATAATGATATAGGTAACGCCATCCACGACGACGCGTGACTTAGCTATTTGCATCTTTCTTTTTCATCGAGGCACTCTGCTGAAAGACAAAGATGCAAATAGCTACGTCATGCGTCATCGTGGATGGCGGTACCTATAACTATAAGTCATAAGACAAATGGTCATAGTTGAAATCCTAGACTATAACATCTTATGGGACTATAGCAGGGAGCACTTATCGAGTGGAGAGCGCTTTCAGACATAATCACACAACACACTAATTTACGGCCTTGCGGCTGGGGACGAGGTAAGACAGCTGTGTTAGGTCAGCCGCTGCGAAACTGTCTGGCGGCCCGTCGTCGGACATAGGTTGCATACGTTGAATACAACT
Source organism: Argyresthia albistria (assembly GCA_963457715.1). Taxonomy (NCBI): domain Eukaryota; kingdom Metazoa; phylum Arthropoda; class Insecta; order Lepidoptera; family Argyresthiidae; genus Argyresthia; species Argyresthia albistria. The sequence goes on along the minus strand of OY735270.1, from coordinate 1,680,710 downwards.
AATGTCTGGCGAGCCGCATTCCCCCGCAGGCGCAGTCAATTGGATATATAGTCTCTGGATTAGTAAACCCCACCGGTTGACAATATGAATCATGAAATGAATCCAAATATTGCAAAATTTATGTATGACGTTATACCACTACCATTGGTTATTACGCTGAATTAGCGTAGTTGTCAGGGCCATTATTGTCATAATGGTCTAAAATCATGTTGGAAATCCTAGACTAAAACATATTTACGGCCAAGGACCGTAATTACTTAATATCACTTAGGTACTTAAAGTCTCGCTGTGTTAAAGTTATTAAAAATCACGCACTCGGTTGACCTTTTTATATGGCAAAGATTATTATATGAAATCCTAAATTTCAGGACCTAGAAGCTAAAAGATAAACATCTTCATCCCAATTAGAATTTTTACGACCTCTGTCTGCTTTTCAAATAAGAGTATGACAGAGAACTGGACATCCAAGGAGTAGATAGAAAACGTCACCAATCAAAAATTGTTATGCCAATCATAAAACAGCTCTATTTAAAAACAGTGTACTCAGCATGACGCCTACCATTTTTAATCGTTTTCCCGAAAATATACGTAGAATAGGATAGAATAGAACAGAATATGCATTTATTCAAGCGTCACAATATACAACACATAGAACATACATATACAAAAATAGAGAAACATGGACAACAACAATAGTGAGTGCTAGCTTATTTTTTCAATAAGCAAAAAGCATGGACAATATTCTACAATTCAAGAAAGAAATAAGGAAATTACTAGTTAATAAGGTAAGTACTCAATAGCAGAATATTTAGACGACACAACATTAGTATAGTTCGTACGTTACCCGTCCGGTTGCATCAATCCAAGTATATATTTTATTTCACAATAATATAATTGATTTCAAAACATAGAGATCCCACTTTACTTACTTTAAAATCTCTATTTTACCTATGTGTGACAAATAAAGCTTTGACTTTGACTTTGAAGATGTGTTATTTTATACCTTTCTAACAGTGATGGAAAACAACGTGAAGAAACCTTCATTTCATTACCATACCTGCGGCGATGGACAATCCACCTGTCACGCAAAATGGAGTATCGAAACACTGGCTAAAAGTGGGCCTCTGCCACCCCGTATGGCAAAAGGCGTGACGCTAGTTATTGTTGTTTTGTGTCATCGCTGTTCCTGATTGCCACTAGTGTGCGGACAGGGCCCGTTGGAACGGCGCCAGCGGACAGCAGAATACGAAGTAGGCTGGCGTCACGCCGGCGTCTCGCTGGCGCTTGTGAGATTTAGTAGAGGAAAGTAACCAAATATGGAATACCCTTTTGTTTTTGTGAAATAAAAAAAAAACTTTTTGTAATTGAGATCAGTTTAATGCTCATAGCAATCAGTCATTTATTTTTACTCATCTATTTAACAACCATTTGTTAATTATAATTATTTTTAATACAAAATTAGACCCAAAACAAAAAAAAAATTTTAGGCACCAAATATGGAATTGGTCTCCATATATGGAATACTAGATTATTCACCATAATTAACAACAAAAATAGAGTAAAACATCAAATAATCCTTAATTAAACATAGTCTTTGACATTTATAAACGAAATCAGCTTAATTTATTTGCAAAAGTCACAGATCCAGACATCAAACTCTGGACCAGCACAATCAAGATGTGCCCAGAGGCCACACATTATGCACTTAATCCAGTTTTCTCCACTATTATCCGTGGAAAAAAGTCTTTGACAGAACATACATTCGGCATCATTTGAGTCTGGAGATACTTGGCCCATCAACTCATCAGGTCCACTATCTGAATCAAACTGGATAACGCTTTGTTCATCAGAGTCTTCTTCTTCTTCACAAACAGTCTTATTTTTCTTCGTTCGTTTGTTTTTATTAGCAGCTTTCTTCTTATTCTTTGACTTCGCCAATTTATTTTCTTTTCCTTGTTTCTTCATGTTTGTGGTTTCTAAATCTTTCTTGTAGGGTGAGGATGTTATGACTGCTGCTACGGATGCTTTTCGTCCTCTGTTAGATGTTTTCCTTCGTCTATCTGGCACTGGACTTATGGCATACGGAGATACCAAACCTAGATTGCTTAGATTAAGCCCGGAGGTTGAGGGTACAGGTTCAGGCTGTACACAAGTCGATGCTCCAGGTACGGGTTCATTAGCACTTGTTTCTGGTACAGGTGTTTCTGCCAGGGCTTGACCAGTTTCATGTATTCCTGTCAGTGCTTGACCAGTTTCAGATCTTGTTTCCGGTGTAGTGATGTCGGTTGTACAACCGTCCCTTACAGCATTTTGTTGCGCAGCAATAAAGTCCACATCACTGAACACATTTCTATTTAAAGGCCATAATCCTGTGACCCTAAACCCATTGGCTGCAATCTCGCCTGTTTGGACTTTCAAATAGGATTTGCCAAACAGCTCAACAATATCATATGGACTTAGAGGTCTGTTGTTGTTTCTAATCCACATGCGTATTTCCTCACTGTAGTATGTCTTCAAGGGCCCCATGAAAGTCTTGTCTAACGGCTGCATCTTGTGAGTCGTATGTGGAGGTAACGAAACAATTTCCACGTTATTTTCCCTAGTTAGTTCAATTACATCGATATTACGAGTATGACTATAGTGGCCATCCAGTATGAGTAAAACCTTCGATTCTGGAGTCGGATTGGTGTGTTGAATGAAATGCTTGAACCAGTCTGTGAAGATGTTCATTTGAATCCACCCTGAAGGATGTGCAACTCCGACTGATCCTGGTGGACAGCCTTTCATTAGCTGAACACTCATGTTTTTTCTTGGGAATATAATGAACGGCGGAACAAAATGACCAGAAGCACTCATGCAAATAACTATTGTCATGAGGGATCCTCTTTCTGCGGATGTAAGTGCAGCTATCTGGCGTTTCCCTCTGTGGCCGATGATTTGTGGTATCTTACTCTGTACTATAAGGCCAGATTCATCTACATTGTAAATGCGATTTGGTGGATATTTGTGTTTGGTGAAAACCTCTTCGAGGAGGTTAAAAAAAGCATCCACTTTTTCCTTATCAAATCCGAATGCTCTGGCAAACGATGTTCCAGTTGGTCTTCTTATCGAAAGCTTTTCTTTGTGACGATTCAGAAATAACTTCAGCCACTTCTTTCCAGCCATACCTGATTGACTGAAGGGATTCGGCAAATTGTTTCGCCTTGCTAGCATATACGCCATACGGCGAAGATCATTTCTTGTTAAACCGTGAAACTTGCTCTCCATCATCAATATGTATTCAACCAGCTGAAGTTCAAGTTCGGCGCCCAATACTGTGTTTCGTCCTAATGTAGTGGCTGCTGCCTCTTCTGGAGACTGTTCATTTTTTTGGGATAGGCGGAATAAAGTTGTCCTTGGCACTTTAAAATGCTGTGCTGCTTTCAAATATCCCATTTTCTTCTCCCGGACGGTCTTAATTGCTTCCGCCATTGTTATTTTATCCCAGGTTTTCCGTTTTTTTGGTGGCTGCGAAGGCAGCATCCTAAAACCAAACCGAATATAATTATAAACGAAATTGTAGAAGCATGTTCCTATCATGTGAAATATTAGGATCTAAATATGTAATATTCCATAATTGGGCATCAACAAATGTCCATATTTGGATTTTCACACTTGTTCAAAATGGTATGAATATTTTTTCAAATTACATTATTTTAGCTACAAACGGCCACAAAATGTTGAAAAACACATGATACCAGTCTAACAAATAGTTAGCACACGTTCTACACGTACATAATAACCGATAATAGTAATTTACAACATACCTTGAAATGTTTCTGCTCGTCGTCAAAACCAAACACGTCTGCCTCGCACGTGGCGTTCGCGCAACTGGCGCGAGGGAGTGAGTACGGTAATAATAAGAGTGAATGAAATAGGAGATGGTCGTGTGTTGCGCTTCAAGGTTATATTTTTGGAGTAAATAACAGATTCCATATTTAGATACTATTCCATATTTGGTTACTTTCCTCTAGAATACCAAATGCGTCGTATTCAAGTTTGTGCCAGGCTTGTGGTATGCTTGTGTACAGTAGAATTCGGGCCCAGAAGCAATGTGTGCAATGTAGCACGCCATTTTCCTGAGTCGCGCGAAACTAATTTGAAAAGCAAATCCTTAGCATAAGAAACAAATAACAATCCTATTAGATTCTCACCCATAAATCAGTAAGGTGACAACCTTAAACTAAATCGTTTCTTGCAACTCAGGGTTTGAGTCTGTCAAACCACAGATACTATAATATTACACTAATACAGATAGACCACCTAGAACAAAATATGATAAACTGAGATGCTACGGAAGCTTCTTCAGTTCGAGGCCATTATCGCTTGGTGCAGCACCATCGAAAAATTGCAAATACCACGAGATAGCGCTAACATATATAGGATTTATTCTATGATTAGCGTCACCTAGAAGTATGTTAACAATGGCGTTTGAAGTACAAATCTTACTCCTCACGCCATGTCTTTTTTACGAAGGGTTACTAATTCTAATTTGTATGGGATGAGCACCCTGTGGTGAAACCTAGAGTAGTTGGTTTGGTTATGGATCCGGGCTGCACCCAGTCACCCAGTGTGTTCTTTAATCGTAAAGTCGTGTGACGTAAATACGTAATGGACTTATAATCGTGCTCAAAACAATTATTTCATAGAAACACAAATCTAGATAATCTTGGTAAATAAATCAGGGGCCTGATGCTGCTCTGAGAAACGCACTTATATTGGATCGCTATCGCATCGCTAACACCCAAAATCATTTGGTTGCAAGCTCGTACGATTTGCTTGCAATCTATTTACGATCTATTTGCGATTCTTTAGGAGCATACCAAATGACGCCATTTTGGGTGTTTACGATGCGATAGCGATCCAATATAAGTGCTTTTCTCAGAGCAGCATCGGGCCCCGGGCTGTCTTACTAGTAGCGCACTACCATTCACTTCATTATAGTGCTGTTAGCGCTATTGTAGAGATAAATGCTGCATTGGGGCAATTTAAGTACTGGGTATTTAGTGTGTACTGCTATTGCTATTTTGCTATGAGTTTGCACGATGGAATCGTACAAGTTTTAGCAATTCTGTACTCTGTCACCCCGTGGAAAATGCGTGAAGTTAATGTGAAATCTTTGGTTTAATTAATCTAATCGAATTAATGCCCTTTAGTTTTTCAAATGTACCTAGGTTTAAACATACCTGGAAATCATACAAAATGATGATACTTTACTTATGATACACCCCGTGCATACGTGTTAACCAATAAAATTAATATGAATATTAATATAATTTCCTTTCCCATTTCCTTTCCCCCCTACCACGACACAGGTTCACCGCACACCCTCGGGTACTTTTAGTTTGTTTATCTGGACACTTCGACAAAGAATAAGTAAGTATACCAATTTTCAAAATGACACGAACTATTTGATCTGATCGTCGATTTATGATTAAATTTTCCTGCACAGGGTGTAACAGAAAGGGGTGTACAAGCCGAAAGAGGGTTGTTAGGTTCCTGAACAATTTCACTATAGGACTGACTAATTGATCAGAGCAACTTTATTTTTATTAACTCAGTATCTACATTTCGGGCCTAGCGAAAGAAAGTTGCTCTGATTAAGTCGGTCCCATAGTGAAAGTTGCTCAGAATGATGTCCCTACAACCCTCTTTATACTTTATCTTTATACTTTATTGCACAGAAAACATAATACAGACACTTAATATTAGAAAAAACATGCACAAAGGCGAGATTATCTCTAATAAGAGATCTCTTCCAACAAACCTAGGATGGAGAGGATAATTTAATAAAAGTTTGTACCCTCCTTCGGCTTGTACACCCCTTTCTGTTACACCCTGTTTTCCTCTACTAACTTTAGTTATTACACACAAATTAATTTAGTTAAGTTAAGTATACTTTACATACGATTCGCGCTCTAATTAACAACAACTCAGTTTTTCCACAAAAGTCGGATGATATGATAGATTAGATGTTTTATAACCTTATTAGGGTTCCGTACCCGAAAGGTGTCAAACGGGCCTAATATGACACTAATATGACACGAAGCCTAACCTGTCCGTCCGTCTATCTGTCTGTCCGTCAGAGGGCTCTATACGAATCACGAACCGTTACGGCGCAGACAGACGATGACGCGCCCGCTCCGTCGCCGCTCCGCGCCCGCCCCTCGCCCGCTAAACCGCGCTCTCACCGCCTTGCACCAATTTGTGTCTTATTGATCATTAATAAGTCTCTTATAACATCGGATGGTTTTCATCGCACCCGCCCCGCGCCCGCTCCGACCCCGCGCCGCGCCCGACCATCCGATGTATTAAGAGACTTACCTATTAAATCGTTGCAAGGCGGTGAGAGCGAGGCTTAGCGGTGTCGAGGCGGGCGCGGAGCGGTGACGGAGCGGGCGCGTCTTCGTCTGTCCACGCCTTTAGAGCTAGAGAGTTGAAATGTTTACAGAATAGAATAGGTATACTTAGTTGCTGCTATAGCAACAAATACACGATATAGAAAAAAAAGTGGCCAAGGGTGAGTCGGACTCGCCCATGAAAGTTTCCGTAGTAGCATCATAATTCACCGGATATACCTAGTCCAAATATCACTATCATTCTTCACCAGCAAATAATTACTTTGTTTTTCATAGTGTTTTTATGAAGGACAAAGTTATTTTTACGGTTTAAATAAATGTTTAGTCTTACTTTGAGCACATATTAATAAAGAGCTTTTAGGAAAAATGGTTTCAGAAATCTCAACGTCATTTTTAACGACCTATCTTTAGATACTCCACCCACAGAATACCGATTTCATGAAAAAAATATTTTCGGTTTCAGTTCCATGCATGGGGGGGGGAAGCGCCCCCTTATTTATTTATTTTTGTATAAAATCGTGAGAAACGTGTTTTTGTGCTTTCTCTTCTACGATATCGCTGAACTCTTTGTGTGAGAGTCCAACTCGAACTTGACCGTTTAATGTAACAAACTGATCGAGACTCCAACACGCCATCTGGCGGAAGTTTTCTTCCTCAGGAAGAGAGTGATTTTATGTTTTCAATGGTACGTTATTTTGATTACATTGGGTACTTTAGAAACTGTTCTTGACTACTGTAAATCTACTATTGAAGTCTGTGCTGTAAATGCAGTGTTTTTTTTACCTATGCTTTGAATTACTTACTATCTGCATTTGGAAGTTTTTAGTGATGAATTGAAATTGAAAATTAGAGATGAATCAACACCATTCATTTCTATCATCAACATAATAAATAATTTATTGATATGTTTATACAATTAACTTACTACTAATGATTGTTAAAAGAATACAAGCATTTGCGTAGATGAATCGACTTGCAAATCGACGAAGTGTGGAGGGCATGTTCTTCTAAGTATATTTGCTTATTCGCACGCATAACGCCTAAAGCGCATATTACATTACGCTGTCGGCAGGGCGCGATTTGTATAGACGTCTCACTCTGATGGAACGACTAGAAAGAGACAGTGAGTCAGACAGGGCCTGCCGACAGCGTAGTGTAATAGGCCTATAAGTGTGGAAAGGCATAATTATTTGGTGTTCGCTCACACACATAACGAATATTTGGGCGGATACAGCGTAGCCGCTTATCGAATAAGGCATTTATGCTTCTTGTAGTTTGTAGTTGTGGTTGAAGAAAATGAAAAATATTTGACATTAAAATTAGGGGAAGTTATGCTTTCATCCCTTACAATAGATGTTTTCCGACGTCTTGGTGTCACCAGCTGTCATGCACCTTATGGGGTGGTGCCTTAAAGGTAGTGAGGTGGAACGTTGAAAACCTCATAACAATAATGAGTTGAAAACAAAGTGGATTTATTACTAGCGCCATCTGTTGAGAATAAACACACTAATACAATGAACGCCATCTAGGTACAAAGTATGTGATCTAGTCCAGCGAAGGTTTCATTTAGTTTTAACAAAATTAAACAGGTGGCGCTACAGTCGTGAAAATGAAATAGAATGTTGCTATCTGTAGCTAGGAAAAAAGCTACCATTTATTTTTAAATCAGCTGATTCTATTCCATTTTACATTTCATCTGTTTTTTTTTTTATCTTTGAGCAAAAATATCCCATTCATTGGGTTGTTTTGCCTGGAAAGTTTTTCGGGGTTTTGTAAATAGATTTTTAGGTATTTTTTAAATGTTCAAGTGGTCTAGTTCAGAATATTTACTTTGCCACCTCGTTTAGGGTCAGAGTTCACAGTAAAGCTCTCGGGAACTTCGAGCAACACAACTTTCTTCTCAAGAGCCATCACCTTTCGAGCGCCTTCTGCTTCTAACCAAGCTCGGCTTTCCGCTATTAATTTGATTCCATAAACATCACTCAAACATTAAATACGGTTGGCATTTGCTTAGTCGTTTCCTTGTACTAATAAATATATAAATAAATAAATAAATAGCGAGATTCATATTATATTCAAAGTTCTGTAATAAAATATTTGAATATATGAATCTCGCTATGCGGAATAAAAATATATGAATCTATAAACACATTTTGAATCACAACCATGTTTATTACATACACTACACACTCTATTGGTTTTGTGGTGAAAGTAAAGAAAGATTATTTGACTTTTTTGTAATTAGGTATTCTATTCTAGAAATTGTATGATGGGTCGCGGTCGATGCGATAAAATGATCATTGCTTACGATCGTTGTTATTTACGCGTATTCCCGATGAAATTAGTGACATGGGAAGGCGGTCCACCCTCGTCAAGTTTTCACTAAAACCCCATGCCAATACTCGTTATCTGGAGGAACGGGGATGAGGCATGCCACTTTGGGTGGGTTTACTAATTAAAATAAAGTACTGTTATAGTTAAGAGCCAAACCAACCTGCCGACAAACTGCCTAGCAGTTTGGCAGACTTATATTATATAATTAAGTGCTTTTCATAAATAAACGTTATAAATAAAAAAAATGCCTCAGCAGGACCTGACCCGCCATGCTGGGGGAAGTCCTTCCGGGCTCCGACCGGAGCACTTAATGCTAGAAGGGCATGAGGGCTTGGGCAATGGGGTTGGTTCACCGTTACATTGCACACTATGAAATGCAATGGGGTTGGTTCACCGTTACATTGCACACTATGAAATGCAATCATATGTGGAGACCAATCCCTATTGGAAAGGTCAAACAAGGCAGAAACGAAAGTCAGAAGACTCAGAAGACACAGAACAAGAACTTACTAAGACTTGTCTGTGTCATTGTGAAGTAATCATGTCTCTGTCATGTTTGTCCAGTGGGTACCTATATCACGCTTTTCTTCCATTTATTGCATTTTGATTAATACATAGTATAGGTACTCGTACGTCTGTCCAAAGTCTACGGCCCGCGATTTTCAACCTACCCACATCGTGATAAAGTTTAAAACCTGTGAAAAAAAAACAGAACAAAAGATCGTGGTCTTCTAGAGACGCTAGACGTTTCAGTATTATTTGTTGGTTTCTTTGGTGCCTCTATCATCTAAATGGCTAGCCAGATAAAAATATTCGGTGACGTATGAATTATGAGATGGCGCAAGCTGCGAGGGTTAACATAGCCCAACCCCTACACCACGCCTTTCGTTCCTGTACTTACATGTTTTAAAGTTTTAGGCTACGCTCACTTTGGACACGAATTCGTATCGTACCTAAACGTACGAATGTGGTCGTACGAATTGAGTATTCACACTGAATACGTGTTTGTCCGACACAAGTCATTATTCCGGTGATATTGCATTGGTTAAGTCCTCTGTCGGAGCGCGATGAATTATCTTGAAGGTAAAGATAATTCATCATATCTTGAGGTAAAGATAATTCATCATATCTTGAGGTAAAGATAATCCTCTTATTACAAGAAGCTTTCCGTTGAACCGGAGTACTATTATCTCTTCTGTGGTTGAACGTCACCTAAGTGATAACTTGATTCACTCTGATCCCACAGATATTTTTTACTGTGAACTAAATGAATTAATTTTTCTACATCCACTTTACCTAATAAAATAACCGGCCAAGTGCGAGTCGGACTCGCGCACGAAGGGTTCCGTGCCATTATCTATGAAAAACCGCAAAAAAAAATGTATGGGAGCCCCCCCTAAATATTAATTTAATTTTAATTTAATTATTTATTTTTTAAGTAAATAATATACTCAATATATTGTGAACATTTTAACCGTCTACCTGCTACCATTATCAATATCGAGCAAAAATGAGCAAAAAAATCACGTTTGTTGTATGGGAGCCCCCCTTAATATTAAATTTCTTTTGATTTTTAGTATTTGTTGTTATAGCGGCAACAGAAATACATCATCTGTGAAAATTTCAACTGTCTAGCTACCTACCACGGTTCATGAGATACAGCCTGGTGACAGACGGACGGACGGACGGACGGACGGACAGACGGACAGCGAAGTCTCAGTAATAGGGTCCCGTTTGGCACCCTTCGGGTACGTAACCCTAAAAAGTACGAATAGGCTTTACAATCCCAACAAGTTCGGATTGGTTTCTGACGTCGCAACTATACGTACGTATACGTACGACTAAGTCGCACGCAGTCTGAGCGCTCCCATAGTACTTTCATGGTCGGGATTATTCGTGCTTGTCCGTACGTGTACGCACGACTCAAATTCGTTCGTACGAAAACGCGTCCAAACTGAGCGCATCCTTAGCCTAACATTAAAATTAAAAGGTATTCTACCGTTTTGCATGTCATTACTATTTCTACCATAAGGAAATATTATTTATAAATGTTCACACTACGCCATGCTTTTTTAATTTCGCCTCAATCGCATGAGACCAAGATTCCTAGATACAATGCTCCAAAAAATAAAAACTCGCTAACGTAGCAAAATGCTTCACTTTGGACGCGTATTATGTTTAAAACTTAAATATTTTAATATTTTTTATAACATCAAATAAAATAAATGCTAAAATCTGTGAGTTTGGTAAAATAATAGAAATCTTCAATGGTTTTCCGCTCACCGAAGTGCAGTGAACGGAACGCGCTACTGTGTCGTATAGATCGCTGCTGGCTGAAAATAGTGAACGAAGAATGAGTTTACGAATATGTTCGAATAAAAAGTGAAATAAGTGAGTGACTGTCATCCTGCAAGATGGTTGATGACAAAAGAGATATTACGGAAACCGCTGAAACTAAAGGTACACGTGGATTTCATGTTCTAATGTGCTGTTTTAGTGTATATTGTGATTGAAAATATCTAACCTTAGATTGTGTCGTGGCCCCACGTCGCGGGTTGCTGAACAGCCTCTTTCGAGAACGTCCGATTGCAGCTCTGTATGTTTTGTTTTTCTACTATTTTCGGGCCAGTTTTTCCCGCTGTGGAATGTTCTATAATTAGTGAAAAGCATCTCCGAAGGAAGTTATAGAGTGCGCAGAATAGCTGCAGCGATTGGAATGTCACTGGCGCTCAGCAATGAACCGAATCTAAATCGAAAATTTCTTGCATAATTACCGCTTTGCTGGTAAACTTCGTGGTATTCTTCAGCAAAGGTCTCGCCAGAAAAACCTGTAAAAACATTGATGAATAAAGCAAAGGTTGAGTCATAAAGTCATAACATGCCTCTATCACAGGGTGATACATATTTCTGCTTACATTTGCACCTGTGTGCATGACTTTCTAATTACATTATCAAAGGTGTATCATAATAGCATTGCATTGTAATTCTGAGAACTTTATTACCCACCCACCACCTTTATCTAATTGTTTGATTACATTCACCTTCAATAGTTTCATAGCAGTCGGCTTACAGTCACTCTCATATATATGCAATACAGGATAGCTGAACTATAGACCACAGTATTCCATGGTTAGGTCTATTTTTACAGCCTATTATTATCACTATTTATAATTTCTTTATTGCACCCAATTAGTTAAAATAAAACAAAATAAAAATGGTGTTCAAATGCGAGCTTATCTCTTAAAAAAAGATCTCTTCCAGCAATCCTAGTTCTGGGAGAGGTTAATAATTAAACAACAATTATCATGAAGTCACCTTGTTAGGTCAACATAAATTGAAACGCAAACAAACTCTAACTTGTGTATTTTACCCGCTTCAATACACAAATAGCATCACACCTTTCCCTTAATGGGTAACAGAGACACACAGCTGTGACTGTGTTTAGCTAGTTATTCAATGGAACCAATTTGGGAGGAAAATGCACTACACTAAAAAGGCAACTAAGGCCTCTAAATGTCATAGTGATGTCATTTTAATTGATATCAACAACTAAGATGACATTATTATGATGTTTTGAGGGCTTAGATGCCTTTTTAGTTTAGTGTGTTTTCCTCTCAAATTGGTCCAACAAATCCATTTTGGGTTGTGGAGCTAGCAGTATTTTCCTATCTCTCACAATGCTAGAAAATATTCATATATTTTATTTGGGATTATTGAGAATTGCTATGAGTTACTCCGATGTTTCTGGAATATTTTTAGTGCTACCCTTTGATACAGAAAGAATCCGTTTCTATTTTCTATTCTAGATTTGTACTGTGTTTCCTAAACCGATTCAGGCTGTGCATTATCATATCAGTCAGTGACTATACCAGAATAGCAATTAAAAGGGTTAAAATTTACTATTTTATTCAGATTTACAGACAGTGATGGTTCAGTCAGACCCTGTCACACTATTTCCTACAAACTTACTTACTTACTTACTTACTTACTGACGTGCTGTACTTCTACAAAATACAATGCTTCTAGGAAAAAATAATCAATTATACAAACAAACCGCCCCAAGAATCGCCCGGACCAAAAGTGCCCATAACGCTGGCCGCGTTACTGTTCCTACATTACATCTCATCTGGACCATGCCTATAAATTCACTAGCAGTAAGCCTGTAACTGTTTCTACTTTCTTCTATAGTTTGATAAACATAAAACAAGTCATATCTCTATTGTTGAATTTATCATGATATCATGTTAGGAAGGTTTATAAATATACAGATAAAACTGATTAGGTTTAACCTCATACTGATTATTATCCATGCTGTACATTGCAATTTTGCAAATTATCATTTAGTATGTTTATGACTCAAATGCTCAATTCCTAATTTTAAGACAGATTGACACTCGAAGACCTATACAAAAACTGACAACAGACTGAGTTTGATGAGCACTTAAAAATCTCGTGCCATCTATGTGTCTCCTCAAATTCATTCAATTTGAGTAGCGCTCTGCAAGATGCTGTTGTCGCATGCAAGTCAAAATAAATAGCAAAAGATTCCATTATATCATTACAAATAAACAATAATGTGCTATGGAATTTATGTGATGTGATTCATAGCTTTGTCTCTTTTCCCTAAATAATTAATTCCATTAACTAAAACCAATAATAAATATCACATAGAACATGATAATTCAGTTTTAGTAGTCTGTAGCATATCTGTAGCTATAATGGGAGGCAGAATTTATAAATTAGCTGTTATAATAAATTGTTGCTTAACTTTAAAGTTGCCTACAAAAAGTCTTTGAAGTGTTTTCTCCTTTCATCTTCTACTCCAAAGGGACCAAGTTCCTGCAGCTGCACCTTCCCGTTTAAGCGAGGCCTTCGTGCAAGTATAAAGAAGTTCATAAACATCAAAACATCATATCATAATTGAAACAAAAAGTAAACTTTAGAAAAAACCGACTTCCACAAACCCTATTTGATTAGATTGAGTTTAATACAAACCGTAACCCCTTATCCCCCCTCCCTTGGGGAATTAATTTTGTCAAATCCCACATCAGTGCTACCCCACGCTACTAAGGAACCCCTGTACAAAGTTTCATGGCTCTAGGTCCACCGGTTTAGGCTATGCGTTGCCTGCCCGTCAGCCACGCATTGTATTTGTACCTAGTATTGAGCAGATCTGGTGGCCATATGTGGTCTTCATCAGCAGTTCCGCATCACAATATTATGCTTACCATGTGCATTTGCACGAGTTATTATGAAAAACACAAAAATCACTATAGGTCTGCCTATAATATTTGAGGAGTTCCCTCGATTTCTCCAGGATCCCATCATCAGATCCTGACCTGGTGTCAATGGGACCAATGGGAAGGTAAACCCTTTCAAACAAAAAAATAATTTTCCAAATCGGTCCACCCGTTTAGGCGCTATCGGGGCACATACATAAAAAAAAACATCCGGTCGAATTGTTAAACCTCCTCCTTTGGGAAGTCGGTTAAAAATAGATGTCACAAATACAAATCAGGATGTCAATAATTTTTTCTAGGGCATTTTGCTACTTGCAACAAAGCAACCTCCAATCTGCACTGCAGCAATGCATATTTTAGAAAGATGGAACCGATCCAAAAATATTTTACTATTTTGTTTGAAAAAAAACTGTCCTGCAATATTTTTTCGTATGCCTAGGTAAAAGACTTGTATTTCCCTGAATATTGAATTTGAATTGCCTTTACAATTTTTCTCCCATTAGAATGAAACCCATCCTTTTAGAATTCTAAACATACTTTGGTCACTGCAAACCCAACTGTTTTGGTTGTCCCACCAAACATAAATAAACAGCGTCACGCCTTTTCTGTTACGGTGCTACAGAGGCACATTTGCACCCACGTTTTAAGACATAAGACATCATTTATTGGTAATAAAATAACACTTTACAAGTCAAACACAGTTCTTATAATATAAAAATTATTTCCGTAGTTTTCATTACATTAAATACAAAACTACTAAGTACCTAAGTAAGTCGTAACCTTTACCCCTTACTCTTTGACCTAAAAAGAGTATGGTTATATTTTTCTAGTGTCTGTCTGTCTGTGTGTGTTGTGTACGCAGATAATGTGTACTACCCGACCAAGTTAACTCAGCAACTCGCGGGCAGGGCACCGCTGATGTACTGTTACCGGCGTTACTGCAATTTGTCGGGCAATATTGCCATACCAATCTATGGGGACATTGTATGGGGACAATAATGAACCCTTGTCCCCATACATTTTATTCCCACAAATTGCAATATTGCCGGCTACGGCACATCTGTAGCGCCGCATTACAGCGAGTTGCAGAAAATACATGAAAGAATGACAATGTACAAAGGCGAGCTTATCTCTATCATTGTTACTATCCAGTTATTTCGTTGCCCTAATAAAAGTACTATTATCTCTTCTGTGCCATCGCCCAAGCAAAGGAGGCAGGAAGGTTTCCACAAGAACTCATGACCAAACCTCAATCACACCTACCACTGTGTGTCACGAGAGTCTCAATCGTTTAAACCACTTGACGGCTTGCCTATTAGGAAACGCGACCTTGTGTATTATGTACGTAGGCGTTGTGTCGGCGCGAACTCTCGTCTAACCTTTAATTCTGTCTCCCTCTACACTTGCCTACCTGGCTCGCGCTCGCAATGACCGTGATTTAAGGACCCGGCGACAAAAAATGTCCCGGATCGTTCCTGGTGTTTTTCGTGTCATTGGGTTAAAATTACTTCATCATAATTATGCTTGTAGAAGGTTCTAATGAGGTGTAGGTACATGGTATTGAAATTACCCAGCTTTCATATTCTCAATAGTTTCTATAAACTCACAATAAAAATTATCATTCTTCTTTGTCAGGTAATTTTTTTTTGTAATTTCCCTTTTCAATAACACATTTTACATCTTTGCAGGCTTAGGTATTACTAATTATACTTCATATTCTTTATTGCACAATAACTTAATAATAACACTATAACAAATAGTGCGCAAAGGCGAGCTTATCTCCTAAGAGAGATTTCTACCAGCAAACCTAGGCAGGACAGGAAAGCTGGTGTGCTGAGAGGATAGTCCTAGAGCACAAAGATAAAAATAAACTGGATAAAACTACTTATACTTGCTATTGATGTATTAAATAAATAAATAATAGGTACCTATCTACAACCTAAAACAAAGATAATAAAATAATAAATTAATTAATTAATAAATTGTATAAATAAGAACTACTTAGCATGCATACATACACATACATAGGTACATAAATACTATAATAATAATACCTACCTATTAAAAAAGAGAATGGAAATGATTGTTTACTCTTTTCTTAAAAATTGTGGGAGAGTGTCCCTTATAGCGCAGGAAAGTGCGTTCCACAATCGGAATACTTATATCGACGACAGTAAATAGCTCACACTTGCTAACTGGACTGGAGAATGGTTGGTCTGTCTGTGTATGACCAGTTGAATCCTATGATATCACAGATTAAGGCTAGTGGAATTTCATTTCACATACTTATTGATATCGATACTCGATCTCGACACGACATATTTGGATGGCTATATCGTTCTTGGTATTGTGAAAGACGATTTTGCCTGGACTTAAAAAGACTCGACACTCATCTTTATTTAGTTGCTCCGGAATGATCTCAGATGCTGGTTAGGAGTTTACTGACTTTCTTAAATCAAAATAGTCGCAGGCTGCAATTTCTTTTTTCTGGAAACCTTCGAGACCTATAACAGAACCAATTTCCCCAAAAATCGTAGCATATGATTCCGTCTGCGTCAGTTCAGTAATGCCTTACTTAAAATAATTCATAGTTAGGCAGGTACCTACATAAAAAATTAAATTGATCAAACTGCTACCAATTCCAGCTTACAAACCTGAGAGGTCTAATTATCCTAATTCTAATTGAAGACTTGGGTCCTACTCTCGTAACGAAGCCGCCATACAACTGTGTTATTTGTGTTACCCAAAGGTCAGTAACCGGCTAAGCGCAATGATTGATCGATGCCTTATAGAGCACAATCGATATATTTTGATAATGACTCGATACCTGTAATTGGCTGATAATTATAGTATTGTCTTCTCGGGTGCCGTTTTGGCATCTGGTGTGTCCTTGGACCGGTCTTGTTTGCTGGTTTGCCATCTGCCCTTATTACTATGACGATCGATATCTGCTACATTCATTGTATTTTTAATAAATACTGTTTTGTAGCTCCCGCCCACTATACTATCCCTACTTGGTAGTATATAATATTCGTAGAACTCCTTCTCCAGCCCGCACTAAGCCAGTGTGGTGGAGTATGGCTCAATTAATGGGCTAAATTCATAATGTTGAATGCAGAACAACTTATCTTTGAATCCACCAGGTGTGCGACCCAACAATCATTTCGAACTTTTTTAGTTCCTATGTTTTCTACATCGCTGTCCTGTCCTACCATCCATCGCGGTATCCCTAAAGCTGGTAACCCTAGAACTTCATGTATAAGCCTCTATAAATGCTTCAGTTCTATGTTTCTGGGTAGATTTTCTGTAGTGACCATCATATGCCTAACTGTAACAGCTGCTTTAACCCAGCAAGTATTTGCCCAGAGTCACGCATCAGTGCGCATTGGTCAAGGAGTAAATTCGCGGTCGTATTGAGAAGGGCTAACTTAGTAGGGCAATAACTGAGTTGCAGTCGACTCGTGCTATGTGGAATGAATGCAGGTGATTGATGTATGTTGTTTGTAGAGATCTTTAGTATCTGCCCGCCACATTTCTGGCCGACAGCTGTAATTTTCAAGGACTGACCGCTTAGAAGAGAATAAAGTGGAAAAGAGGTAGAGAGGCAGCAGTTGACAGCAATTTGGCAGTTATCTCCTTCGGTACCAATCCGGTGGGCAAAGTGGTCAAAACTAAGTCTCCAACATCCAGAATGGTAAATTGAAGTAAATGTAGCCCATTAATATCTCACCGAGGGGCACAGACCTTTACCCGGATCCGAGTAAGATTGAGCTGTACTCAAATGGTAAATGACAAAAATATGACGATCCAAGTTTACTTCTCATCCAATACGAAGACTTTTTTTTTACCTTTAATTCATTCACGTCATATATATGGTTATAATGGTTATTCAGTCCACTGAATAACCATGTAACCATATATTTGCCGTAGACTGTCTGTTTACATTTTAATAGAGCAGTATTGGAAATCTCTTATCAATAGGAATTCCGTTTCTATTGCGTCTTAGCTCGTTTTGATAAGCCGATGAAGAAATGGGGATGAGATGTGAAGCGGAATGTAATTTGAGATAAGCGTACTATAACCAGAAACGATTGAACACTTCTGCTATGATTAGTTAATGTCTAGGAGTGTTGAATTAAACAAATAATGGACCCCATTTCACCCCTACGAATTGGTAATTAATTAAAGGTGATTGGGTAACTTACGTAGTATGGACCATAGGCGTAATTTTTTTATTTCGCGTCCACCGATATCTTTATCATTATTTGATATCTAGCAGTACCACAATGTATTGTATTTAAAGAGAAATCATTGCTGTAAACCATTTCGAAGCTGAGATAATAGAGCTTCAATGTTAACACTTTATAGTACTGAAAAAACTATAAAGTGTGATATCTCAGCCCCAAAATGATTTAGCTTTAAGTACTCCGTAGTAAGATTAGCTTATTTTTAATTCCTCTTTCAAAAACTTTCTTGAGTTGCCGCCAAAACTCAAAATCGACCATACTCTAAGGAAACGTCAAAACGACGCCAAAACCCAAAGCCTATTCTACCATTTTGATTGCCTAAAAAAGTTACCCCAAAAGCCAGTTAACGTATATCTTTGTAAAGTTGAGCGTCATCGTCTTGTCATTGTTGCTGAGCAGTCATTATCTTAGCAGAATTGGGCCCCAGGTCTTAACACTTCATCGGACATGAGGCGGAATATGGCGAAACATTTTTATCATCGAGAGGAAAAGTAGATCAATCTAGCTAGATTGTTATGAGCTCATTTGATATCGATAGTGGCGATAAAAATGTATTAGAAAACAAACAATGAAGTAGCATACGGGTATTTCTGTTAGCCATATGTATAGTACGGGTAGTCCGAAACCTTATTATAGCTATTGGATACTACCCTTACCTTTATCCATCAGCTTTTATATTAGGTATGCTCGGATACAACTCACTAGAGGTGAGACGTAACACCGAACAGCTTCTGACTGTGTGTCGATTGTTGCGAGGTGACAGTGACTGCGTGGCGCTTGTCAGTGCAGTATGTGCGCTATACGTGCCTGACAACTACCTACGCGCGCGCAGGCACCAGCTGCTAGCGAGCGGCACGCACCGCACGGTGGCGCGCCGGGAGTCTCCGCTGGTCCGGGCGCGGGACAGCCTCAACGCACTGTTGGTAGCAGCGCCACTGAATGATCTGTTTGGCGATGCATGGAGGGATATTGTGCGAGAATGTGGCAGGTTCTGTGAGATGATTGGATGATAGTGTTGTCATGTAATTATTATCCCAAATTACAAATGGACATAATGTTATTTAATAATCGAATGTATGTAATTGTAATTGTGTTTAATGTAATCTATTTTATAGTTTGGATACTTTGTACGACGAAATGGATTTATCTGTCATGTTGTACGAATTTACTTTAAATAAATAAATAAATAGCTGGGCCCATTGACGTACATTTTTTTTTTATTATGTGTACTACAAGCGAAAATCGAGTTAAATGCTGCCTCAGGTCATCTAAATAATCGCTCTTTGTGGTTGCACACAGATTAATTTTATTATTATTTTATTCCAAGATCCTAGTAGTCTTGTTTCCCCGCAATTCATGCATCCAATAATTTATCCAATCTTGTATTCCTTTCTACTCTTTGAAGAGAGAGCTTTCTCTGTTTCCTCCAACAATGGCATGATAATTAAGGCTAGTATTAATTAATAAACCCCTCTCAACTATGAGAGTTGTCTCAGCTATATCGCAATGACAGTTTCGCCGTATCAAATCAGTCATTTTCACCCGCTTGAAATAGCTCTCACAGCTGAGAGCGATTTATTAAAATGGGCCTGAGTTAGAACCCAACATTATACAATTTGCCGAGACCATAACTTTACCGGTCATCTAACCAGCCTTGCCCAAGGCAAGTTGCATTCCGTACCAGTGTGCTCAGCTCACTATGCTATACTGCAATATTTACTATGCATGTTGTAAACATAATCCATTCACCACGCCAATATTATACAAGTGTCTTCGAACGGAGAACTTTTATGGAAATTGTAATAAACTATCTTTAATTTTAGCTAACAACAAACCAACGATTACATTTTCACCGCATCCGAAAACTCATTTTCTTCATGTTAAATGCAAAATTGCCCTCTCTGCTTTAACTCGAGAGTAATGCTGTCTTGATTAGATAAGCTTCCTGGACCGATATCGCTGTTTTAGCTAAATTTAGACAAATAAACTTCATTCGCTCACTTTCTACGTCAAATCGAGGTCATACTTACTCCTTCCTACTTTCGACGAAAACTTAGTCAAAACCGAGCTCGTGTTATTGTATTGCTACAACAATACCATATGTATTGATTCTGAATTCAATGAATTCAACATTCCTCATTCTACCACTATTGATTGGATCAATTCGGCTCTAATAGGCATTCGGAGCTATTTGGGTCATGTATGCCGCTGAAGCTTTGGCTGCAATTACATTGGTTTCCTGAAGGAATTTCTTTTCACGGTGTCTGGTCCTGGACATGATCTGTATTCAAAGCGTCTATCTATACTATAGGACTAGATCTAGGTCTATTATTCTATCTATTCTCTTCTTCATATTTTCTTTATTTCACACAAACAGTTACACAGGACAAAAAAAAATACATAGAAAAGTGTACAAAGGAGAGCATCTTGTTTGTCATTTTCATTTTTCGATTGTTGTTTTAGAGATTTCCCAGCAGTCGTGTAGTTCGACCTCCACTTACGATTAGAAGTAACATCTCTCGATTCCTCTACATTTATAAGGATCTTCAATTCTTCATACAGAAGGATTCTTATGCCTCTTGTACTTATTTTTATTACACCAACCTATTGTGACCACATTTACGCAATTAAATGAAATCTGAATAGTAACACAATGCCATCTGGGCCTTTCTAGACTTTTGTCTCCGTAGTGTCCTCGTCTTAAGACTCCTTTTAACAACATAACTTAGCGTCACCTCTTTTCTCATACAGGGTGGAAGGGACACCATCTCACCCACACTCAGCGTGTTCATCCAAACCACCAGACACCATTCAAACCAGCTGTCAAACGGTTTCGTCAATCATCTCGAGTTCCAAAATAGAAATAAAAACACAACTGAGGCGACCAGTCACAAAAGCAGTTTCGATTGTGCACACCCAATCAAACTGTAAACCATTTCAGCACTTTCACCGGCGGTCTCATGTAAAGCAGCTATAAAACGTTACGGTCATAGAGAGCTACTTGATCGGTGGATAGAACGTCTAGTTCCCGAATAGCCCGTGTCTCTAAAATACAAAGGGGTTGCAAGCTAACGTTGCACAATTCATTTACATTTTTTAGTATAGTGCCTACGCCCATGAGTTATTTGTAGAATGTTACTAGTCTAGTCTTAGAAGGCGAATAAAGGTCAATAGCTGGCGATGTAACAGCCATATATCATCGAGTCTATAGCAAGCAAATTCCTCCATTTTCTCTCTCACCAGCTAGAGCATCCAAATCAACACCCAGTTGATACATTTCTTAGGGAATTGTTCAGAATCGTCTGTAGAGTGCACCAGTGCGATTAGATTGTTCGCTGGGCATTACGTAGACTTTTCTACTGTGAAGATTGTAAGATACGTAACGAGTGTTCTATATCAGAAGCCGCGAAAGTGAAAGGATTTTGACGCTGCTTTTCTTCGAGACAGTGTCATGTCGAGTGGGTGAAAATCTTCTCCACAAATGGTTTCAAGCTTATTTAGTGCTCGCTGTATTTTGATGGACATTTTAGAAAATTGTTGTTTATCGCTCTTACTTTTGAATCTATTCTTATATGGCAGTGCTAACTATTAGCCACCTGAAACAAACTTGTACAAAGTAATAAATGACAATTTGTTAGGATAATAAAACAGTTTTATGACGTGATGAGATGACACAATAGAAGTTTACATGACCTTGTCATGTCTCCAGTTTACGAGCAAATTATTTTAAACGTTTTGTTATGCTATGCATTCACCCAAATAGTCTATCTGCTTTGTCTTAAATATAGCAGTTTATTGTGCACTGAGGCGTGTGAGACGGTCTAAGGATTAGGATTTCAATGCATGTCTATTTTATTCTCTACATTTTATCGATTACGGTCGTACAAAGTTATTAATAACTAAGATAACCATGACGATTTGTTCATTGGATTTGGTCTTTGTGAAACGATAGCATATCAAACCCCAGGTCTTGGATGTTTACATCTTTGTGATGTCGCTGTTTCTGGTTCCCACGACACAGGGTATCCGCTTATTTATTCGCTTGGTTGGTTGAATTGAAAGCGATTAGCTTTTCCTACGAGACAAAGCAGCATCAGATCAGATCAGAGTGACGTAGTGCCAGATGCAGATGCAAACAGTTCCAAGGCTTCTATTACATAAATCGTTAGATCGCCGATCGATTAAATCGATCTATGGTACTTAGAATGGATTAGTCGACGTCGATCGATAGATTCTACAAAGCTAAACCTACCACCCATTCGATCAACTTCGATTGATGGCATCGATTGGCGGTCGATCAATTTCTCATTGACCGAAATACGTCGATCAACCAACGTTCCAGTCAAAGACACTGAGCGACAGGGATGGGAAGTTTTTGCGATGGCTACAGTCGCGCCCGAAAGTCGCTGTCTTTTTCCGTGACGGGAACTGTACTACAAACGATCAACGTCATAAGCCGGTTACTGATACGCCTGCTGCAGTGGCAATCTAGGGTGCAAAATTGTGTTAAACTGGAGCCGCCTGCTGTGTTTGAGCATACCACTCCAAGCGCATACAGCAGGCGGCTCCAGTTAAACATACTTTACTACACCCTAGCTAGATTGCCCCAGCAGCATTAGATTCAAACTCATCAACGAGACTCCCCCAACAGAAGCAATCGACCGCGCGCGCCTAGCCCGCGAGCGGCGCGAGGCGGAGCAGCGGAAACGCCTAGAAGAGCTGCGATCGCACGCGGCGGCGGCGCAGGCGCAGCGCGAGCGGCGAGACGACGAGCGGCGGCGGCGGCAGAACGAGGCGCGGACGCGGGACGACGACCGGCGTACGCAGGTGAGACTGGTATGGTAGCACGAGACAGACGAACATACGTCCTCAAACGCCCAGTGTCCACATTAGACCTCGATCTTTCGTTGTTTTTTCATGGGCAGGTTGAAAATCTAGTAGATCGGGGCTTTTATTCCTCTTCCCGATTCATCTAAGACTCAACTTTTTATTATTATTTTATTTATAAGTATTATGAGCCTGCTATGTCCCACTAATGGGCAAAGGCCTCTCTTCCCCTCTTCCTTACTCTATCCTATCCGGAGCGGTCACCCTCCAGTCCTTGTCCCATAGATTCAACTCATCACTCCAAAGGTTGTTGTCAAAAATTGCATTCAAATTAAATTCTTTGAGTACGCGTTGCCATAAAAATAAAAACTTGTCAAGCAATCGACCAAGCCATAACATAAGTGTGTTTCTGACAGTGTTCTCCCTTTTCCTGTTTTGCCTATCTGGTTTGTCTATCTTCCGGTAATCTTCCTTTTAGTTTTTGCCCCTCACCTTCTGGTTATCAGGGTTATTTGAGTGGCGGCGACAGCTGGTAATAAGCTAGCCAAATTCGTCGGTATGACCAGGGACCAGTAGGACACACTTCTATCTCTAGTTCGAGGCCTGTTAGGAGGATCTGGAAGGATGACCTGGCCCAGGCTCATGAAGAGGGATGTGGACTTAGAGGTTCTCTCTCTCCCTTTCTCTCATTTCTTCTACTCTTTCCAGTACACCTCAGCGGTTCAGATTGTTCACTTCATTTTCTTTTTCCCCTTTGTATTGGGTTATTAAGATGCCAATCTATTTACAAAGATAAGTAGAGATACCCAGTTTGTGTGCAGTGCAGATACTTACTCCAAACTTTAAATCACTCTTGTAGTAAGTTTAGTTTTCCACAAAGCATAGCCTGGCAGAACTCTTGTGTCCTAGTAGATACGGCTCATTAATACTGCGACTATGAAACTTAAGTTTGGCAAATGGCCAGTTCCCAACCACAGTTTCTCTTTAGCCTTTAGACTATTCGAGTATTGACTGCGCCATTCAAACACTACTAAGAGACAAATGCAGTCTACAACTACAACATAGCACATGTTTATTTGTGCACCTCGCTGGATCATAATAACATTAGATCGCCAAAGTGACGTCACGAACCCAGATGCACTGATATTGTGGTCGCGTTGTGCAGTTTCAATAAATAATGGTATACCTCTAGAAACGCAGCATATTTACAATTCAAAGTGACTCAAATAGTAGCGATTGTACCAATGTTATCTCCGCAGATATTTGCATAGACTTCGTACACAAGGTTTTGAAACAAACGAGTGATATCATCGCATCAATGAATGATCATCCTAGGCATGCGTGAACGGGGAGCCAAAAGATTGCTGTAGTGCTAGGAATGTATGTGTTGTTGATAGAGAATGTAGTCTACAACCTTACCGAGATGCACAGGCCTTTAGTAGTGCAAGATCGAGCCATTGTCCACATGTGACAGAAACATATCATGGTTACAGTTCTGGCTATTTCTCTGACTAGTCACTGTTTCTAGTCGCTCGAAAAGAATGCGCTTTCAATCTTTGCGAAATATCATGCGGTATTGGAGATCGAATGAATGAAACATTCTATGCATTGCTTATTCTGCATGAAAATGTTTTGTAGTTGTATGTCTACTGTGACTCAAACTTAAATTGGTTCAGCCTTCCAGCTTCCAACTCGTGTCAGCGGATAAAACTAGCGTCTACAATGGTGTAATAAAGAGATCTTTACTTTGCCTCTACGTGCCTGAGAAAAAAACGCAATGAAGTAATTTATAACTGGCGAAACTTAGGCACAACTTTGACTTTAAGCTCCCCATGACCGTGAAGCAATGTTATGCTGCTGTTGAAAAATATGATAAAAAAATCGCACCATCAATTCCTTTCTAACACCTTCCAAATCATTCACAAAGTAATTATCACACTCAACACACTAGCTACCTGTCTGCCTTACATAATCAACGTCCTTGCAGCGATGAGGTCACCCAAGCTAACTCGCTCTTACTATATTGATATCACAGTGGAGTGATACCAGCTCCTATTACTAGGTGAGTTAGAGGTGAAGTTTGATCTCGCATTCGTTGTTTATTTAAAAGGAGAAAATGCTTGATTGTTGTTTTGAATTCCTGAGTGTCGGCATTATTGTCGTGAATAATAATATGTAAATGGAAACTTCATACCTCCGTTGTTGCAGGGATGGGATTGCCCCATGTTATTGAAAATAGAGTGTATTGTTGGCCAAACTTGGGCGAAACTGTGCCTCTGCCAGCCCGTATGGGAAAAGGCGTGACGCTATGTTATGGCTTTAATACCTTCATAGCAATCTGCACTGATTTAGTACAAGCTGATAAGAAAGAACGATGCAATCATTTGGTTAAAAATATCTTGTTTATTTTTGCCTCATAATGAGGCTGGTCTGATAATGTAGTTTGTAGTTAGTGTAGTTACTCATTGAGTACCAAGTTCAGGGTTATAGGGTGTCTTGTGGTATTTTTGAATGAAACATGTTTTGTATGAGTAATAAATGTGTTTGTAATACGGTTAAGCTATTTGTTTGCTTCCAACAACAATTCAATTCTCTATTCTATTGTGTCGGGCAAATGATTCTTTATAAAGAGTAATATTCGCTACAATTAAAAACATTCACTTTTTTGAACATTTATTCCAAATCCTGCTGATAAAAAGGTTTTTCAGTATTTAGCTGTTAATCTACAGTTTAATCAAATAGCAATTATTATCACACACACTCACATGCATGCACACACTTACACCTACTTCCGTGTAACGTAATCTTCAGTCGTCACACCTAAGTATGCTGCACCGGCAAACCATATTGACTTATATTGGAATAATATATCAATTCGAAATATTGCTATTTTGCTTGCCCGCTTAACCTGCGCTATGACCGGCTCTACAGCAGTTTGTTAGTCTCGGCCTCCTCTGTTATCTTCTTTGCTGTCTCTGGTTCCCACGACAGGGTACCTATCCTAGAGTGCGATCAGGAACAAATCAAATTTAATTAGTTTTTGTTCCACAATACCTACTCAGTCCCTTCTTTCTTTCTTCCTGTTAGTATCTTCTTAATTTTCGTGTGATCTTCTTCTAAACATTAGCTTCATTTCCTCTTTCTTTGTGCATCTATTGGTAGGTTTTGACGCTTCATAAAAAATATTGGTCTTTTGTTCACCTCTTTCAAGTAATCAAGCGTATCTCTATCAATCGTGATGCGCTCTACACGCTCTACATTTGCGACTCGTGCGCAAGTGCTCTAGTCAAGTGACCGGGTCAATCCTCTACAGCGTATGCGCATTGTCAATTTGTAAGGCCACGATAATCGCACGCGCATAGTACGTTGTACGTTTCTAGCGCGTAAATAGTCAGTGGCGGATCATCCGCGTAGTACGAATAGTAGAAGTACAATACATGTTACAATACATAAAATATAATATATGTACTATTCAAGTTTGTGGTTGGTATAGATAGGTACTAAGCAGGGAGCACTTATCCAGTGGAGAGCGCATAGTACATTTTCCTTTGAAACATAACTCACCAATTTACGGGCGGCGGGGGACGAGGTAAGAGAGCTGTGATTGGTCAGCCGCTGCGAAACTGTCTGGCGGCCCGTCATCGTACGTAGGTTGCATGTGCAAACGTTTGTTGAATACAACAAATGTTTGGCGAGCCGCATTCCCCCGCCGGCGAAGTCAATTGGATATAATAGTCTCTTATAGGTACTAAGTTACTTACGTATTTTACCCACATGTTTAGTCTATAATTTTGACAGTGGCCTAGGCATCCCCCCCTTTGGAAAACTGAATTATAAACCTAGTCTGTCAGATGGGCTTATTTACTCATACTGTTTTTTCGCGATGTTTTGTTCACCAAGCAATCATCGAATCTTTAGCATAACCTGCTCTTCAGGCTAGAAAATTTGGTCACTTATTCCATTTCTGACATAAGTATTCGCATGTAACTTGCTTCAGAGAGGGTTTCTTGCCACTAATCGATTTCAATGTAGTGACAAATATGGTAAAACACGTCATACATATGGATGGAAACATGTTTGCTGTCAGATTTTGTGACGCGTACGCAGTTAGCTTCAACAGCTGTATGTATAAATTATCAATTTAATTAAGCCTCGGATAGACAACAGACAATTTGATTATTC
Source organism: Argyresthia albistria (assembly GCA_963457715.1). Lineage (NCBI taxonomy): Eukaryota > Metazoa > Arthropoda > Insecta > Lepidoptera > Argyresthiidae > Argyresthia > Argyresthia albistria. Next base: position 1,653,482 of record OY735270.1, on the reverse strand, counting down.
GAACCAGGCTTATGAGAAAAATAGAGCAAAATAAATACCAAGTGTTCATAATGTCTCATGTCAAGATCGTTGTAAGTGAAGGTCATTGGACTCACAACCCTTCTTTTGGAAGCAAGCTGCACCTAATGTAGCTGATTGTTTCGGGAACATGTCTTTCATGGCTTCATTCATATATAGATTTTGGTTCTTCGGTTTTGAACCATCGTAATTGTAAAGATTAGAATTTTAATATTTTGATCAATAAATGATTTTGTTTTAATCCTCTCGTCGCCACATCTTATCTATCTATTGTTCTCCATTGTTCGTTTGTTTGGCCGGTGTGCTTCTGAGAGTGAACCAGTACTTATTGTATTCATCTATTAAATTATTGTCTTAACAAAACCGAAATTCATTGTATACAACAAAAATATGTATTTGGTAACCCTAAAAGTAGTATAAAACAATAACAAGCGAGTATTATCCCATAGTTCAGTTCCCAAAAGAAGCGCAGCGCATCAAACACTATTTTTAAATTATCCTCCAATAACGCCCGCAAAGAATTGTGACAGAAATAACCGACTACTTCCTTTAACAGACAAACGGACAGACGGTTTTATATATATAGCTAGTCTGTTTTGTGGTCGAGGGAGTCATGGCTGAGTGATAGTTGCTTTGGATAATGTAATTAAAAATAAAGGTTTTTTTCCGCTGTCTCTAAACAGTTTTATATGTCGAGTGTGACTAAGGTAATATGATGCATTGTGTTGTTATATCTTATCTGAAGTGAGAGTGTTATTTTATTGATTATATTTTTATTTGGACATGCCTATGGAAATGTACTGGGGAACACTTTTTTAATTGAGCTAATTATTATATCTAAATGACATGAATCAACAGTGAGACACAAAAAATCTAAGCCACCTATATTCACCCACGGTCAATACCGTCGGTGCACAGTCTATCGTCTAATAACCACTCGAAACTTTTCCAACACGACCGTTTTCTACCAATATACTTCGTGCAAATAGAGATTTGTACGTCCGTCCGACATTAACACATAAACGTTCGCAATTTGGGTTACTAGTGTTAGCCGCGCAAAAAAACTGGACATTCCCCGATCCCACTGACACTGGGAAGATATTTTTCACCACTCCCGCACGAAAGAAGTGTCTTTCCTCTACGAAAACAGTGAGGAAAGTTAGTTTTTCCTCACTGTTTGAACAGTGAGGAAAGTAATGATCCCGTTCAGAAACTAACCTTGCCTGATTTTTATGTTAAGTTTTAAAGATATTTTAAAAAATAAATAATTTTATACTTAGAATAAAAATACTTATAAGTTAAGATTAATAGTAAAGATAAGGCTGTAAAAGTGGTTATTACAGGCCTTACTGTAATTGTTAACCAGATAATTTCAGAAACTTACCAATAAAACAAAATCATAAAATAAACATACCAATAAAATCCAGCATATAAGAAATTGAATTAAATTACTGTAGGTGATTCATGATCACTTATTATTTATTTTATTATTTTATTTTATAATAAAGAATTATTTTGATTTGCTTTGTGACTATTTAATTTATTTACCTATGGTGACTGAATACTTTCTTGCTGGGAGTGGTGAAAAGTTTTGTATGCAACATGTGAGCAAGTTCATTTGCTATTCGTTTTGTTGAGTCTTTCGCTTACTCAGGATTGAATTTTATAATCACTCGCTGCGCTCGTGATTCTATTTTTCAATCCTTCGTTCGCTCAAGACTCAAAATCAAAACTCATAGGAAAAACGAACTTTCCTCACTTGTTGGATAAATAACTATCTGGGGGCGCGGCAGCGCCCCCAAGCCAAGTCGAGCAAAAAGCAAAACATACGGGCGCAGCAGTAACATCCTTTACAGGAAGCCATTCAGAGCATATTTGACCTACCTGTTACTCCGTTGTGGATAAAGATAGAAACCTGAATTCCCGGCGGCTAAAAGGCACCATGTCATAAGACATATTCTCAAAATTTCAATAAATTTGAACCAGTAGAGTTGAAGGTACAGCAATTCAAAGTTCCTCAATTTTGACACTCACTGACTCACTGATTCACGATCATGAAAACTCTAAAGGTTACTTCTAGCGAACCCACAAGCTTAAAATTTTGAGCATGGTTAGAGTTTAGCCTGCAAAGCCAAGGAAAACTCAAACATTGCGTAATTTTAGCCCCAATTTCATAATATATTAATTATCAATAAGCTCAGTACACGACTACTTCGATTCATCGCTATTCCCCATTAGATGTCGCTAGTCGCTATGTGTATCTTGAATCGCGGTATGGTTTGGTTCCAGCTATGATTTAAATAACCGGCCAAGTGCGAGTCGGACTCGCGCACGAAGGGTTCCGTGCCATTATCTATAAAAAACCGCAAAAAAAATGTATGGGAGCCCCCCTAAATATTAATTTAATTTTAATTTAATTATTTATTTTTTAAATAAATAATATAATCAATATATTGTGAACACTTTAAGCGTCTACCTGCTACCATTATCAATATCGAGCAAAAATGAGCAAAAAAATCACGTTTGTTGTATGGGAGCCCCCCTTAATATTAAATTTCTTTTAATTTTTAGTATTTGTTGTTATAGCGGCAACAGAAATACATCATCTGTGAAAATTTCAACTGTCTAGCTACCACGGTTCATGAGATACAGCCTGGTGACAGACGGACGGACGGACGGACAGACGGACAGCGAAGTCTCAGTAATAGGGTCCCGTTTGGCACCCTTCGGGTACGGAACCCTAATAAAGCGGTTACAATATTGTCTAATATCGCTATTCCCCATTAGATGTCGCTAGGTTTTATTAGATGTGCTCAGGTGTGAGCCAGGGTAGTACTCTGGGCCCTACCCAGTTTTTTATTATGATCAATGACCTTCCCGACGTCGTGAGGGCGGCTGAGTGTCTGATGTTCGCTGACGACCTGAAGCTGTTCTTGCGTATAGACAGTGATAAAGACATTGGGTTACTGCAGAGTGATATTGTAGGAGTCGTGGAGTGGAGTCAGCGCAACCACTTGGCGTTTAATACCTCCAAGTGTAAAACGATGACGTTCACTCGATCTCGGTCGCCACTCCTCCATGATTACACGATTACGGGTTCTCCGTTTGTGAGAGTTACCCAAATACGAGATCTAGGACTGACTCTTGACTCTGAACTGACATTCAATGACCATATCCGGGAGACTTGCAGGAAAGCCTACAAGTCCCTAGGATTCGTAATGCGTCAGGCGACGCGGTTTAGGGATGTTTCCACGTTAACCTCCTTGTATAACGCCTTTGTTAGGAGTAAATTAGAGTATAACGCACTCATCTGGGACCCACATGAGACTAAATATACGCTCATGCTGGAGAAAGTCCAACGTAAGTTTGCTAGGCTTCTATACAAATTAGTATATGGGTACTATCCTTACCTATTCCCGTCCCTATTTGTGTCGGGGATGGTGGGGATAGACACCCTAGAGTTAAGGCGAAAGTTAGCGCTTTTAGTGCAGTTCTTCCTGCTTCTTCACAACAAGATTGACAACCCTACTGCACTGCGAAGCATTGTACTGAATGTACCTGATCGGTACGCAATGTTGCGCACGCGCCCTCTATTCGCGACGGGTGTTGCCCGTACAGAGCACGCTCGTCACGCGCCTACCTTCCAGGCGCTGACTTTACTCAATGCGTGTATTGCTCAGCACTCAGGGGAGATAGATATATTTGATATGCCGTTGTGGAAATTTTTCAGGGTCATAAATATTTTCCTAAACAACCGGGAGTAAAATAATTGTTTGCTTGTTGTCTGTTTTTTGTATTTGTAAATTTAACCTAATATTTTGTGTACTGTCTCTGTATCTTGTGTTGGCTCTCACACGTTTTGGTTTTTAATACTGTAAGTGTGACCTGCTTTGGTAAATAAATCTTTTAAATCTTTTTAAAGGTGTGCATTTCCTGAATCGCGGTATGGTTTGGTTTGAGGTATGATTTATATTTATGTAACATCAAAGCCACAGAGAAGAGCCCATAGAGATAGGGAGTGGGCTTTGAGAAAGTCGGTAGCTAACGCACAAGAAATAGTACCCGAAAAGAAAAAAAGGAAAGTTACGTACAAAAAGAAATGAGATCCCAACAAAACATGCATATGCATATACAAAAACGCCAGTCTCGCAGCCTGCGCAGTTTATTCTACCGTAAAAAGTTGTGAGATCTAACTTTAAACCAAGTCGGTTAATTTAACCAGTATCTGTGTATGGTAGAATCTTTCCAACAACTTTATTATCGTATACTGTTAAGTACCTACCTAATTAGTTAACTAATAACATTTATAGTGATCGGATCAATATAAGACATCTTTATTTCTTCAATAATAATTAGAATAACTTGGCAATCGCGCTCAACTGACCACTCTATAGCACCCAGAGCACAAATGAATATTATTACTCAACACAACATATCTCTAAATAAAGATAAACTTAACTAATAAGAAAACAACGAATTATTTCGGAGCGAGAGCAATAGGTACATTACGTTGCACACACGGTCCTATAGTCGACAACTTTTCTACGTGCGATTGCCAAGTCATTCTAATTATTATTGAAGAAATAAAGATGTCTTATATTGATCCGATCACTATAAATGTTATTAGTTAACTAATTAGGTAGGTACTTAACAGTATACGATAATAAAGTTGTTGGAAAGATTCTACCATACACAGATACTGGTTAAATTAACCGACTTGGTTTAAAGTTAGATCTCACAACTTTTTACGGTAGAATAAACTGCGCAGGCTGCGAGACTGGCGTTTTTGTATATGCATATGCATGTTTTGTTGGGATTTAGATTATGCGATTCGGTACTCTGTTTATGTGTGTTGTTGAAAGTGTAATGATTTGTTTGGGTTCTCGGGTAACTATGTGAAAGTTTGGGACCGGCTGAGCGATTTTTGATGTCCCATGTGAAGTAGGTAAATGTTTATTTTGATGTTGAGAGTTTTGTCGTGGTACAAATGAATGGTTAATTTAACAAAGTTTGACGCTTACTGAAATTGGAACTTGAATGAGTGCAAGAACTGTAAATGACACGACTTGACGACCTCTGTGGCGTAGCGGTTGTGCATCTGCCTACCATGCGAGAGGTCCCGGGTTCGGATCCCGGCTGGAGTCTTGGATGTTTGTGATGTCGCTGTTTCTGGTTCCCACGACACAGGGTATCCTAGTGAGGGGACATACGCAATGTATGTGCCTGTATGTAGAAAAATCTTAAAATGAGAAAAATGAGAAACTACACGTAGTAGTATGTCATGTATTATCCTACAGGCGACTGAATCTATGAACTGACAGTTAAGTTCTCTTCAGCTTGCTCTAATTCTGGCTGATGGGCAATGTGTCCCCAATTGTCCTTAAAAACTATTCCTTCTAAATTATAACAATAATAAAATAATGGTATCCTAAATACAGTAGTTTATTATCTCTGACAGTCGGGTATTCCACCAGCCCCACACCACTCCATCAACCCGCACTGAGCCAGCGTGGTGGAGTATGGCTCAATCTTACTCGCTACATTTATTTACTGTCCTAAATATATTCACACACTCTCCATCTCACCCGCAGGTCGAAGAGCGCAAACGAGCGATATGGGAGGCGTCAGTCTCGCGGCGCGAGGCGCTTTTACAGCGCGAACGCGAGCGCGAAGAGCGAATGGAGCGCTCGCGAGCGCAGCGCTCGTCGCCGCGCTCGGCGTACGTGTTCGGCTCGTCCACGCCGCGGCTGCTCGAGCCGGTCGATACGACGGGCTTCTTCTGGGCTGCGCGCAGGTGAGCGTGTAAATGTATTGGTTAAAACACTACATTTTTCGATATGTTTCTTGCTATGGCCACAGATTAATAAAGAGTTAGGAACTATGGCCCCGGTACACAGCCATCATGGGCGATTAGCACGCACAGTACGGGACAGAGTTATATAGCTCTGTCCCGTTCTGCGTGCCATCATGGGCCATTGTGTAATATCCAATAGACTGCGACCGCGGGGAATGCGGCTCGCCAAACATTAGTTGTATATGCAACGTATGCAACCTATGTACGATGACGGGCCGCCGTTATTTCAGTGACAGTTTTCAGCTGCCTCCGCAGCAGCTGGCCAATCACAGCTCTCTAAGTTACCTCGTTCCCCGCCGTAAATTGAAGAGTTGTGTTTCAAAGAAAAATGTATCTGTGCGCTCTCCACTGGATAAGTGCTCCCTGGTAAACACCAATCTCCTCTATAGTAACTATCACCCAATTCCTAGTGTTTGAACCCGTTTGTCGAACTTATAAAGCAAGCTCTATATTCACCCGAACAACGGTAGTGGAGCGATGTGGAATGGGTTGAAATATGCAGTCGGTATAGCAATTCATTGCATGTAATTGTAATGTCACCCCTCCCGCCCCTCTCGACTACCGCAGGAACCTACCCAATTGTGGTCTATAGTAATTCAGTAGGTAGGTATGACTCAAACGTATCACACAGTGAAAAAATTATGATAAAGCTAAGATTTATGCCATGTTATTAAGAAATTATTATCATTATCGCTATCTTGATCGTATTTTCCATTTATTGCTATTGTATAATTTATATTGTGAACGCTTTTTATTTCGATCTAGGTTTTCACGAGGCCAGTGCTGGCTGCCAGTCTCTATGACAGCCGTGAAGGCTTGGTATTAGCCTCATATGAACAGCTTTTTAAGCCAAGCTTTTGTCAAGCTGGCTGCCAGTACTTTTCATTCCAGCGGTGACTTATAGGGCGATTAACACGATGCCATTTTCTTGCTTGTTGCATACAATTAAATTGACGCAATAAATGATTTGCATGGTCTAAACAACACGAAATGCATACAACTCTTGAAGGTCAATTATTTCACTGCATTAAATTAATGCTCTTGTATGTACATGAAAATGGCATCGTGTAAATCGCCCCTGTTGGACTGGCAGCCAGTCACTGGCTTCTTGTGAACACTTTTAGGTAACTGTAAACATTTTCTATTGGTTGTGGGTTCTCAGCAAACACCCCATTTGTTTTTCTATGCACTAATGGTTTTGTTTTTTTCCGTTTTCCCCAGTACCAACCCCTTAGATCAGATGAACTTTTTCGAATCGCTGTAAGCTGGTTTTTATTTCAACTCCTTATTTTTGTTCTGTACCTTGTTCTGTCTGTCTGTGCTACTTTTCTTCGGGTTTGTTCTTATTACAGTGAGCGCCGACTGTTTCGTTTTCATATAAGTTGGACGCAGCGGCAGCGGTAGTTTTCGTCGTATAAAACGAATCAAGATAGTCGGTGGCTCACTGTCAGTGTAGTGGGAATAAAGCCTAACTTGTTTGTTGCTAATATAACCTGAATGTAGTTCTAACGTTCCATTTTCCGTATGCAGGTAGTTTGAAACATTAACAACTACAATAGGGTAGTTTGCTAGCTAACCCCCTCATATCTGTAATGCAGTGATTTTGCTACTAATAATTAACAAATTACTTACTAACTTTTCATCGATTTGATAAGTACTATTATGTGTGAAATAGTAAACGGAATTCTAAAATGGTCTAAACTAATTTAATTAGCAGAAGTGCGACAGTTCTAGTTGCCATAGATGACGCCTCCGAAATCAGACCGACTACACTATGGATATCAATACTGCTGCTCTAGAAATATAAATAATCAAACATCATAATAAAGCATATTCAGGCGTGAATATTTCCATCACCTAACAATATTTCATAAGTTATATAGCCCAATGCTAAACCAACAAGTTCAAATATCTACTGTTATGATATGACGTCACGAGACGTGCTAAGTGCTATAGCAACTAGCCTTGAACGCGCGAAAAATCAAAACTTGACTCATCATTACTGCATTATCATCCGATCATCTCTATAGTCTATTCGTGATAAGAATGCAGTAAAGTCATCACTGTCCGGCGGCCTAGCGACGCCCCGTAACCAATCAAATCGTTTCCAATTATCAAGCCAAGTTCACAGTGACCAGTTGATGGCAAACTTTCGAAAGCGAAGGTTGTGTCCTGTACTGTGAGTGTGTGTTAACAGATTTAAATTTCACTGCATCCTTATCACGAATAGACTGTAGACATGATCTCCGCTCCGGGTTCAATGCTTGCATCTCACGCGGGAGATGCAGGTTCGAATTCCGGTGCCGCACATGTCCAAATGGGATACGTCATACGTATAATATACGGTCGTCCTAACGTTTTGATGGAAAACATCGTGAGGAAACCTTTATTTCTCCATAGAGTATGTAATACCTGGAAAAAAGTGGGCACAATTGTGTCTCTGCCACCCCATACGGGAAAAGGCGTGACGCTGTGTTATAATTAGTCCATATTTTCAAAATTGTTTTTACAAATATTTAATAAGCGTGTCTAAAAGGGCAAAGTCCTAAGTCCTTCTCTAAACAGCAATACGTCACTCTTCTGTCTTTCTTAATTAAATAATGTTTTCTTTATGGGACGACTCATTAAGGCGACTTCTAAAACGAGATCGTTTAAGTGGATGGGGAAAGGAAGGTGTTTTAATTTTGAGATAAGTTTTTGTGTTCACTGAATATGAGTGATGTTTTACCCAAAGGAAGGGAAAATAATATTTAAACCTGCCGCTAGCTTAACACATTCTCTAGTTAGTCGTCCTAAGAACAATAGTTTAGTTTATTAAATTATTCCAAGTAATTCAACTCTGACATTAGGTTTTCCTAGAGGCCTATATTCAGGTCACATTCCATTCGGTTGAATTGTGTCTAAAATTAATATTCGCGTTGCGTGCCTAGACTTCTAGACTCTAGTTTGGTCTGACTTCCCGATAACGGGTTTCATATCGATTTGTGATACTTTATTGTAATTACTTGACCTAATCACGGTGTATATTATCTTGACCTAATAGCTGTTGTAATGTACTTGGTGATTCATTAAGATTGAATAATTAGTTATTTATAATGAATGGAGTATTGAACAAATGACGTGGTTAATACAGGAGGATTGTCTCTGCCTCCTGTTTATACAGGAGGATTGTCTCTGCCTCCTGTTTATACAGGAGGATTGTCTCTGCCTCCTGTTTAAAAAAGTCCTGAAGTGACTTTGTGTTTTTGCTTGTAAATAATTAATTGTTTACTGGGAATTAACAGATATCTTAGACGTGTGATGTCACAAGAAATTCACAGACGGACAGGCGCCCAATTATTTTTATGTTGCCAAAGGGAAGTTATAATAAATATCGGGTGATTCATAAAATAGTTTCACATATTCACACAATAGTTTCACGTCTACATAAGCATATCGTCATCGGTAAGACTATTGGATGAAATGCGCATTCTATCGAAAAACATGTCTATAAAACTTATTAATACACTAAAACTACGTCCACACACGACCACAAACCACTACGCGTTTTTAACAGTTGTTATCCCAAGTACATAGAGTCTATAATACCATTAGGTGTGCCCATTGCATGTCGTACAATAATTAGACCATAGTAATGATTGTACTACCGTGCCACAAACTTTATACCTCGATGACAGCGTCGCTAGCGTATAGCATACGAATGATATTCATACCGGCTAATTTAGTTCTCGTGTTGGCCACCGTGTCAGTTATGTTGTCTCTGTGTCCTCTTTACCTTGCCCTGTCAAGGTCTCCACAGTTTTGTGGGAATTCTGACGTGATTAGGTGACTGTAGGAGGTCATTTAGTAAATGACTCATTGTCCAGTCCAACCCAATGGATATATGTCATTTGGCATTATGGACACAGATTATGTGAGATCTGTAAAATAAATGTCATCGTAGCCAAACAATAAGTTATCCTATGCCGTTCTAACAATACCTGTTTTGGTAAAATGTCGGTATGTAAGACAATTTCTAGCAAAAAGTCATGATTATCATAATAATGATGTCGGTATTCCCGAAATCTTTCCCCGAATTAACCAATATTTCTGTTTGTCGTAAATGATGATAGGATCAACAAACCAGGTTAGGATTTAATCATAATAAATCTCTATCAAAACGGAACATATGCCATAAGAAATGGCCTCGAAATTGACCAATAAATTCTAATCTTTATACCTCTATCCATTACTTAATTCGTCATATTCATCCACCCACACTCTCATATGGCCAAGCACAGATTGAGTATAAAACGCGCTAATCATGCTATGATTATGACTAGACAGTTTGAGATCATGTCATAGGACATAATATCAATCAATGTAATAAAAAAGTTAATGACAAATGCGATGACGAGATTTAAGATCTTTCAGTGTAAAACGCTACATCAGTACTACGCTACACTATCGGTTTAGTAACTCGATAAAACGCTACATCAGTACTACGCTACACTATCATGGTTTAGTAAACTCGATAAAACGCTACATCAGTACTACGCTATACTATCATGGTTTAGTAACTCGATAAAACGCTACATCAGTACTACGCTACACTATCATGGTTTAGTAACTCGATAAAACGCTACATCAGTACTACGCTACACTATCATGGTTTAGTAACTCGATAAAACGCTACATCAGTACTACGCTACACTATCATGGTTTAGTAACTCGATAAAACGCTACATCAGTACTACGCTACACTATCATGGTTTAGTAAACTCGATAAAACGCTACATCAGTACTACGCTACACTATCGGTTTAGTAACTCGATAAAACGCTACATCAGTACTACGCTACACTATCATGGTTTAGTAACTCGATAAAACGCTACATCAGTACTACGCTACACTATCATGGTTTAGTAACTCGATAAAACGCTACATCAGTACTACGCTACACTATCATGGTTTAGTAACTCGATAAAACGCTACATCTGTACTACGCTACACTATCATGGTTTAGTAACTCGATAAAACGCTACATCAGTACTACGCTACACTATCATGGTTTAGTAACTCGATAAAACGCTACATCAGTACTACGCTACACTATCATGGTTTAGTAACTCGATAAAACGCTACATCTGTACTACGCTACACTACCATGGTTTAGTAACTCGATAAAACGCTACACCAGTACTACGCTACACTATCATGGTTTAGTAACTCGATAAAACGCTACATCAGTACTACGCTACACTATCATGGTTTAGTAAACTCGATAAAACGCTACATCAGTACTACGCTACACTATCATGGTTTAGTAACTCGATAAAACGCTACATCAGTACTACGCCACACCTCGGACACTCCATAGAACGCTCGTAAAATAAGCACCTATTACTACTACATGACCAAATGATGTTTGTATACGTGCAAATGTGTGCGTAAATATTGCTAGGGCTGGTAGCGCGGCAAATGCAGCGATTTGCGTCGGGCGAACCGAAAGACGACGGCGCGACCCGAACACATGCATTTGCATTATTATGAAGTGACTTTGTAGGGGCGCTGCCGTTTAAACAGGTACCTAGTCGGGTTCTCATTGAAATCCTAAAAAATGATAATGTTCACTTTGATCCTTCATACATTAAGTTACAAAAATGGAGTAGGTAGGTATCGAATAACTGTCTAAAAGTGGGCACAGTGCCTTTGCCACCTCTTATGGGAAAAGGCGTGAAGCTATGTTATGTTGTTGTTACCTGCTATTACTTATTCTGAAGTAGGTAAGAGACACTTGGCGTGAACTGTAGGTAGGTACCTACCTATGTAAAAACATCGTTAGGATTTTACAATATTCGAATTTTATATTAAGTAGGTACCTAGTCTCTGAGGGATTCAAAACAACCAAACCACTACACAAAAATAATGCACAAAACTTCACCATATTATATTACCGGTTATTATTCACCGTATACGCGCGGTCACTCGTCCGGCGTTCAGCCGCGTCTATTGATATTTCAACCAGTCCCTAGACGCCAGGGGTGGGGTGCGGTATCTGAATCAGCGCGGGGAAGGGAGTGGCCGTTCTGTACGGAGTACTATTATCTCTTCTGTGACTACGCTACACTATCATAGTTTAGTAACTCGATAAAACGCTACATCAGTACTACGCTACACTATCATGGTTTAGTAACTCGATAAAACGCTACATCAGTACTACGCTACACTATCATAGTTTAGTAACTCGATAAAACGCTACATCAGTACTACGCTACACTATCATAGTTTAGTAACTCGATAAAACGCTACATCAGTACTACGCTACACTATCATAGTTTAGTAACTCGATAAAACGCTACATCAGTACTACGCTACACTATCATAGTTTAGTAACTCGATAAAACGCTACATCAGTACTACGCTACACTATCATAGTTTAGTAACTCGATAAAACGCTACATCAGTACTACGCTACACTATCATGGTTTAGTAACTCGATAAAAAAATAACTCGATCTTTATCATGTTTTTTTTTTACAATAGCTTGATTCGGACTGCTGATCGCAATCCCTGTGAAATTGATGATTTAAACCATGTTTGCTTAATTCAAATTGACTTTTGACTAATCAGAACGCGGTTATGGGTGCCAGCCTGCCAGAAGCTGTTATGATAAGCGACTGTCATTGGTGAAGGTATCACAGAAAGGTCAGATTTCCAACGATTATTTGGCGCGCGGTGACAGGTGGCGCGTTGGAATGGAACTCTCATAACTTTAACTTGCGTGGATCTAGCGCCCCCTGTAAACGTCACTCAAGTGCCCGAAGATCGTTGGAATACTGCAAAGAAAGGAATCGGGATTTATCAAACGATACAATACCAACCTGAAAGAGCTGACCCAATTGCTATGTATAGTGGTTTTACTGCACACTTCCACAATAACCATGGGTTGTGTCGCGATGTCGTCATCACTTCCTTCCTATATTTTGTTTTAAATGACCCATTGTTTATCGAACAATAGTCGCCGTGCTTTTCGACGCTGCGAATTTGTTTATGTCGAAATTTTTACCTTTAGTTATTGCGGTGACTTGATTCGGTCCAAAAGTTCTGTTACAAATGCAAACATAATTCTAGGTTTATCGTTGAAATAGTGTCTAGATCTTCTACTTACCTAATGTATGCAAAAATTAAATTCTATTGTATTCTCTCTGGTATGGCTTATTGGTTAGTAATTTATTTACAACAATAGTAGAAACAAGCTGTGTTTGTTTATAATAATTTTGTTTGTTTACTATCTACATATATTGAAACATCGCTTTCTGATGATGCCATGATTTACTATGTTAGGGGGCTATTTGGAAGGATAATGCACTAAACTAATTAATACGTAATTTTACTTGATGATATCAACTAAAATTACGTCATTATGACGTTTAGAGGCCTTAGTTGTCATTTTAGTTTAGTGCACTTTCCTTCCAATACGCCTTTACTATTTTCTTGATTTGAATTATCTTGATTTATGCGCACTAGCGATTTTAAGTCGGCCGATAGCTCGATCGGTCAGAGGATCAGTATATAGTTATAATTATAAACGTTCAAGTGCGCGCGCTGCCATATAACTCTATACTGACTGATCCTCTGACCGATCGAGCTATCGGCCGACTTGAAGTCGCGTGCGCACGGGCTCTTATTGTTTCGCTAACTCAAATCAACCGAAAATTGTTATGTAACCTTCCAGTATTTTGTGTGGATATGATTTAGCGAGTATGTACCCAAAGATAAGGGCGAGTTAAGTAAACTCGTGTTAACATTAACATTATATTTAACTCGAGATTAGTGGTAGCTAACTCAGCGCTACTAGCTTGAACGTAAGGACATAGGCCGAACAAACTTACAATAGACGCCGGAGCGAGAGGGTTAACGCTAAATACTACACATGTATGGAGTTCGTTAAGCGTCAACTTACGTTCTGGCTAGTGGCACTCACTTTTTGTCGTTTGGGAGGTTGGGAAAAAGGGTCATTTTGGGATATATTAGGGCATTTTAAAACTGACCATGTCAATCATAAACGCAATGGCCATCCGTCATAAATCTCTTTCTAGCGATAAGCTCGACTTTACTTACAATATTTCTTGATTTCCAAATGACGCAATCACCTGAAGTATTAAACGGCGCGTTTACACGTTTGCAGAGCATCGTCAACCACCAATGTGATGTTTGCGTCTGCGCCGCTCACGAGGCGCGCGTCCGCACTGCACCTCGACTCGGAGCATGATAATAAAGGTATGAAAAACCCAGTTTCTAAAAAGGGCCAAATGTAACGGGCGAATAATCGAACATTCATTCAAAATAATGGCTCGTGATTGGCTGTAATGCGTTTGATAAGAAATTAATATGTTGTTACTTTTAATTTTCGTTTCGGAAACTGTGCATAAGATGACGACATCATTGCCGTAGCTGGTTGGAGTAGATTGCGTGGTAAAGAAGAGGCTTATACCCAGTGGGCGAATGTGCACAGTACCTGTTTTTTTTTACGTAGCCTGTAATGTGCCCCACTGCTGGGCAAAGGCCTCCCCATTTCGGGCCCACACTTCTCTAGTCAGTACCAGTTAGAGATAGAAAATCGTTCCACTATGAAATTGCATTGGCTACATAGAAATGTGGGGGCGCGGACAATTTATGCCGTCATTTCAATTATGAAGCAAGCGGGTTTATCAGCGCAAGGCGACTCCAAAAATGGATGTTCGAGGCAAGCATGTGGATAACTCGTGTTGCAGTAATCTTAACCCAATATAGAATAGTTCACAAGCTAAGGCTAAGGTATTCGCCGCCACATACACGAGTGCATCCAGAACTACTCAACTGCTCAGGTATGGAAGTTCCTTAGAACACTTGGAGTCGGCAAGTCTCAGAACATGCCCGCTGGTAATGTCGATCTCAATGGTCTCAATAGATTCTTTTCTGATCCCCCTGTTGTGATGGACCCCTATATCAAAGATGCCACTTTGCGTAGCCTCCGCTTAAGATCTGCTGTCACCACCACTCCTTTTGACTTCAGCCTTGTAGGAGTCGATGCTGTTAGGAAAGCAGTGCTAGCTATCTCTTCGAAAGCCGTAGGCGAGGACAACATCAGCTCCCGAATGATTAATAGTGTGCTGGACGAACTGCTCCCTGTACTTACTCACCTCATAAATTTCTCACTTTCAGAAAGTTCCTTCCCTATTGTATGGAAGAAAGCTCATGTAATCCCTCTACCTAAAACATCTAGTCCCTCCTCCTTCAAAGAATTTCGGCCCATTTCTATCCTACCTTTCCTGTCTAAAGTGCTCGAATCTATTGTCCATATCCAGTTTACCTCCTACCTTTCCCGAAACCTTCTAGTTAACCCTTTTCAATCCGGTTTTAGGTCAGGTCATAGCACCGTGACAGCACTACTAAAGGTCACTGACGATATACAGGTTGCTATGGACAACAAACAGCTATCTGTGCTAGCACTGCTTGACTTCAGCAGCGCCTTCAACTGTGTTGATTTTGATATCCTCATCGAGTTACTGAAGTCCTTAAATGTCTCTTCTCGCTCGGCTAGCTGGTTCGACTCTTACCTAAGAGATCGGCAGCAGCGCATAAAGTCCGAGGAGACTTTAACCGAGTGGTGCGATCTTACTTCGGGCGTTCCTCAGGGTGGCATTCTCTCTCCTCTTTTGTTCTCCGTTTTCATAAATTCCATCTCTGATGTTATCTCTTCTTCATATCATCTATATGCTGATGATCTTCAGATTTATCGTCATTTTCTCTTCAGTGATATGACTTCGGCTATAGATGCGCTTAACGCTGACCTCGAGAACATCAGAAACTGGGAATTGTCATATGGACTGCTGGTTAACCCCAGCAAGTCCCAAGCGATGATTCTTGGCACTAGATACTCGCTAAATCAACTAGAACATCTGCCCATATGTCCTGTGGTTTATAACGGTACTGTTATTGCCTACAGTGACAAGGCCAAAAACCTGGGGGTCATATTCGACAATCAGCTCTCCTGGACGAAGCATGTCAATGAGGTCAGCAAGCGTGTCTTCGCCAGTTTTCACTCGCTAAGAAGACTCCAGTTCTTCTTACCACGTCAAACGAAAATTACCCTGGTTCAATCCCTTCTGCTTCCGCTGATCGACTATGCAGATGTCTGCTGGGTCAGCGCTAACGAAGAACAACTGAACAAACTCGAGCGACTTCAAAATCTTGGGATTCGGTTCATCTTCGGTTTGCGAAAGTTCGACCATGTCTCGCAGTATCGCAGGGAGTTAAAATGGCTGCCTATCCGTCTTCGTCGGGATATGCATATCCTCACTACCCTGTACAGCATTTTAACTAACCCTCGATACCCCAGCTTTCTACGTGAAAGATTTGTCTTCCTCCCCTCAACTAGACCTCATAGATCTCGCACGGCCTCTATTCTCACCACTCCAGGTCACAATACTGTCGCATACGAGCATGGCTTCCGAATGAGGGCTATTTCTCTATGGAACGCGCTTCCCTGCGCCATCAGGGACAGTCCATCTTTCTTTTTATTCAAGAATCGGTTGAAGGAGCATTATCTCTCTCTATCATAAATATAGAAGGTATTTTAATATGTATTAGTTTATTTATGTTAGATTTATATATTTTTATTTTATGTAATATTCATGTACTTCTTTATGTAGTATATTCAGTAGATTAGTAATATTATGATTTATTTATGTTTCATTTTTTCTCTTAACTGAGCACATAGGCCTACCTGTTCTGTATTTTATTTTTCTCTGTCCATCCTGGGTTTGCTGGAAGAGATCTCTCTTTAGAGATAAGCTTACCTTTGTAAATTACTTCTCTGTATTTTCTGTTTTTTTGTCTTTTATGTGCAATAAATATATACGAAGTATTCGTTGTTTGCTAAAAGGACAAAATATTAAGGTTATAGTGTATCTAATATAACAGGCAACTTGACAGATGTCAATCTTAGCCTGTTAGTGAGGGGATTTTGCTCATAAAAGTCGATTAATCAGAAGAATCGATACACCCTTTAAACATTTGTGAATCGGGAATAATTTTACAAGATTTGCAAAGAGACATTAGAATAGACAGTGCCTGCGATTCCGAAGGCGACACGAACTATACTAACTAAACAAATTAAAATCGTTTGTTTGAAAATGGAATCTGTGGCCACCGCGCAAGATCTGTCGGATTTGAAGGTTGTCAGTTTAGTGCCTTTAGTTCCTCTAGTTTAGTGGTTTTGACACCTCAAGAATAGCCCACAATACAGTTGAAAATGAACTAATTATATCCCTAAGTGCGGATAGCAGTGATGACGATAACAACTCTTCTGTTACTTCAACTGAATAAAAAAAAACATTCTTTCCGATTATTTTGGTAACATCCCTAGTGTTTAAAAATGGATTTTATGAAGTTTTAGGTTAGTTGTCAAGTTGCTTTTAAGCATGGATAGAGTATAGTACATTTTCGGAGTAATGAATAACTGACTAAAAGTAGGCCACTGCCATTCCGTATGGGAAAAGGCGTGACGCTATGTTATTTTATTACATTCCATTTCGGATTAGGGCACTTATATTGAATCACTGGATATACGTTGAAAACTTTTGTGACATGTAAAAATATTATGCACGTTCTGTTAACTAATAACAATTTTCACGCTGCCAAAGCGAAGGGAATGGCGATGTTTTCGAGCATGTGTAAGTATCCATCGACCCATTTGCATGATTATACTGAATCTCCGTTTCAATGCAAAAGTAAGAGCAATTTATCGTACAAAGATGCACGTTACAAAGAGGATAAGACGCTAATCGAGCATGCGACCTCGCTTAGGATTATATGAGATTATGTTAAACCGACTTATAAGTCAAATGAGCAACATCTTCAGGACAAGGTATATTCACCTCTATTGCCGTATGGTAATGTTAATTTTAGTTGGAATGAATAAGTGCAATTCTTTGCAGTAAGAATGAAGTCCAATGTTTGTACATTCAAAAGAACGTTTCTTTTTAATTTGTTTTGATTGTGTAATGTGGTGGGAAACTTTCTGTTGGGTTCTCCGGTCTATTGCGTTTGTTAGGTGTCATAATTAATCTATTATGTTGTATGATAATGAAAAAGATATAGATATATTATTGTTATATCTGGATAGAATCGTGGTGTGTTGTTGCTGGCTGACACAACTCGTTGATCGGTCACAAGAGAAGCCTCATTTACAAAGCGAGCTTATATCTAATGGGAGATTTAGGCAAATCTAGTAACATTCGATAGGTACTTAAGATTACAGGGTGTAACAGAAAGGTGTAGTTATATTTTAAGGGGTTGTTAGGAACGTCATTCTGAGCAACTTTCTCTATGAAACCGATTTAATGAGAGCAATTTTATTTTTTGCTTTTCCATACAAATCAGCTGCCCATCAAGGCTAAAACGTATAGAGGAATGAAAAACAAAGTTGTGATCAAATCGGTTTCATAGTGAAAGTTGTTCCGAATTATGACCCTAACAAACAACCTCCTAAAATATGACTACACCTATCTGCTACACCTTGTACAAATGTTACTCCCTTTAAACCTGTATGTCTAATTCACTGCCAAAAAGAATAGCAAATATACGTCATTGCCAAAGTAACACGTGTCATTGTCTATTGGAGATGCGCTTTCCAACAATATTTTGGCTTGCGGTGACAGGTGAAACAACAAAATTTTAAATTTGTGTATATTTTGTGTTGTATAAAAGTCTTCAGTAACCTAATTTGTAGGATTTTTATGTTATCTAAGTAAGATTTGTATGTTCTGCCATAACTACTGGGACCATATGAAATTATACCTTCAGCCAGTGATTTATACAGGGTGAGCAACACACAATAATTGAAACAAAAAGTAAACTTTAGAAAAAACCGACTTCCACATACCCTATTTGATTAGATTGAGTTTAATACAAACTGTTACCCCTTATTCCCCCCCCCCCCCCTTGGGGAATTAATTTTGTTAAATCCCATATCAGTCCTACCCCACGCTACTAAGGAACCCCTGTACAAAGTTTCATGGCTCTAGGTCCACCGGTTTAGGCTATGCGTTGCCTGCCCGTCACGCATTGTATTTGTACCTAGTATTGAGCAGATCTGGTGGCCATATGTGGTCTTCATCAGCAGTTCCGCATCACAATATTATGCTTACCATGTGCATTTGCACGAGTTATTATGAAAAACACAAAAATCACTATAGGTCTGCCTATAATATTTGAAGAGTTCCCTCGATTTCTCCAGGATCCCATCATCAGATCCTGACCTGGTGTTAATGGGACCAATGGGAAGGTAAACCCTTTCAAACAAAAAAATAATTTTCCAAATCGGTCCATCCGTTTAGGCGCTATCGGGGTGCAGACATAAAAAAAAATACGCGTGTAGCACCGTACACGTGTTAGAAGTAAAACTTCTGTAGCTAGATCATTAAGTGGTACCTATACTATACACCTATACCTACCTATACTAAAAGAGATTTAAATTTCCAATTTTGAGATCCAATCTCTGCTTCAAGTTACTTTTAAGTTTCAGACGTCCGATTATTTGAAATTAGTTTATACTTGTACTTACTTTTAATACGTCATGTCATTTATTTCCCACCATTCCTTATCTACAATTTGTCGCGCTCGTGGTGATATACTTAACTCATTCAATAGTGTCACTACTATTTGCATCTCGCTCAGATTATATACCATCTGACGTCACGTCTTTAAGCCGTCTCGCTCAAATGTATGCATTGCTTTGCTTGTTTTAGAAATCCATATCGACCCGTGTGACATTGATGAAACTCTTTTCTTACAAACTGTATGGATCGCATCGCACAGCTGTCAAACATAAGTTCCGGTTCCAACAAAGAGGTTGAACGAAGTAGTTTGAGTCATGCTAGTTGGTTTTGTTTGTCCCAGCCAGCGGCGGCGGCGGCGGCGGCGCCATCTTGGCCATACCGGAAATCAAGAACTCGTGGAAGAATGCTTAAAATAATTTTTATTTGTTAACGTTTCATCAGGTTTTTCTCTCACTAATTAACATTCTTTATTGTACGAATGTATTATTATCTTATCTGATTAGTTAAAAACCGTATTGAAAATAGTTGCGGTTTTAAAAGTCTTCAGCCGACCCTGACGTCACCGATTCCAATTTCCGTTACATTTCTTAGCCACTCGTGATAGCACCCGGCTAGTAGCAATTGAAAAGCAAATATATGAATAACCCACAGTTGAGAGGTTAAATAAATTTTACCCCCGTGCCCTAAGAAGTTTTACTTCAAAAAAACAAAAAAAACCGGACGAATTGTAAACCTCCTCCTTTGGGAAGTCGGTTAAAAAGGGATCCTATTCCTTATTACATAAAATTTTGCCAAAACAGATTTCAAGCTTTTGCATAATTACCATCTGAGTGTGTGGGGCCCAGTTGAACCTGCCATCAATTAACAGTCCTAGGTAAGGGTGTTGTGAGACTTGTTCGATAGGGGCGCATTTACATTGTGGACTTGGGGCATGCAGGCAGTCATGGTCATGTGCGATGATACGGAACTCTTCTTGAGTCAGGTTATGGCTGGAGTGGACGTGTATGAGCTTGGTCTTCTGTGCGTTCAGTACAAGACCAACGTCATGCGAGCACTTGCATACTATGTCGAAGTCCTCTTGTCACCTCCGTTCTGCTTCTTTGATGTCCTTTGAGGCCGATGCAAGGCAAGTTCGTCTGCGTATTGGTAAACTGTGCTGTGTTTGATTGCGTTGTTTAGGTCGTTGACGTAAGCTAGAAAGTGCAAGGGCCCCAAGACTGATCCTTGTGCAGTGCCTTCTGTTACTTTAATTTCCTCGTTTTGTTTTATGCTTATTTAAAAAAATATTTTTAACTTTTTAGTTCGATGTTCTTTAAAAGTGTGTTTATTAGTTTTTTTTAAACTATATTTATTTCAAAACAGTAATCTACTATTAGACAAAATGACATTTTATATGGCAACCCATGTATTTACGATAGGTATAGTCTATTAAAACAAAGCCGACAGCCTTCTCTAACCCCCTCTCCATCCCCAGACGAGCCGTCCGCCCCCGCGCCAGTGATGTGGTCGTCAGTCGCGCGGCGCCGGACCGACCTTGTGCCGACCCCGCCGGCCCGAATCGCCGGCGCCGGCCCAGGTAGGGCGTACTCCATGACACGCCTGGACCGGATCCCGGCCCGACCGCTGCGGTCTACGGCGTCGACGCTGCATCTCAACCGGCGTAAGACGAAGCTGCGAGTGGAAGAAACGGGCTTTTGTGTCTAATGCAGGGACGCTTGGTGTCTAATGCAGGGTCGCTTTGTGTCTAATGCAAGGACGCTTGGTGTCTAATGCAGGGTCGAATTGTGTCTAATGCAGTGAATCTTGGATTTGTGTCTAATGCAGGGATGCTTTGTGCCTAATGCAGGGACGCTTTGTGTCTAATGCAGTGAATCTTGGATTTGTGTCTAATGCAGGGACGCTCTGTGTCTAATGCAGGGATGCTTTGTGTCTATTACAGCAGGGAAAATTAGTTTTGTGTCTTATGCAAGGATTAATTTCGGATTTTCTTTATTGTACTCCACAAAACAGATCAGAAAATACATGAAAGAATAACAAGGCCACTATGTATCTGATGTAGGGACACTATGTGTCTGATGTAGGGATGCTTTGTGTCTCGCTCCCGGTCACCCTGGCCCAGGTAGGGCGTACTCCATTACACGCCTGGACCGGATCCCGGCCCGACCGCTGCGGTCTACGGCGTCGACGCTGCATCTCAACCGGCGTAAGACGAAGCTGCTAGTGGAAGAAACGGGCTTTTGTGTCTAATGCAGGGCTCTTGGATTTGTGTCTAATGCAGGGATGCTTTGTGTCTAATGCAGGGATGCTTTGTGTCTAATGCAGGACGCTTGGATTATGGTGTCTAATGCAGGGTCACTATTTGTCTAATGTAGGGACGCTTGGTTTATGTTGTCTAATGCAGGGATGCTTTGTGTCTAATGCAGGGACGCTTTGTGTCTAATGCAGGGTTGATTTTTGTCTAATTCAGCAGGGACGCTTGGTTTTGTGTCCAATGCAAGAATACTTTGTGTCTGATGTAGTGATACAATGTGTCTACATCTGGGAGGCGCTAGGAGCTGGTACGCTTTTTGTCATTTTGTCGCTTTGTGTCTAATGCAGGGTCCCTTTGTGTCTAATGCAGGAGTTCTTTAGCGTAGCCAAGTCAAGTTGAATAGTTTACGAGGCACCTGTGTTGACGTAAGAGTGTCTCCTGTTTTTGTAATGTATGAGGGGAGGTTAACTTTGTGTCTGATGTAGTGATACAATGTGTCTACATCTGGGAGGCGCTAGGAGCTGGTACGCTTTTTGTCATTTTGAGGATCGGTCATTTTACGAATCAGTTGTTTTGCGAATTGTTCATTACACGTATTGTTCATTTTTAGAGTCGGTCAATATTAGAGTATGTTGTCATTTTGGTCATTCTTCGACTAAACGATGCAGGGTTGCTTGGTGTTTTGTCTAATGCAGCAATGACGCTTGGTTTGGTGTCTAATGCAGGGTCGCTTTGTATCTAATGCAGGGTCGCTTTGTGTCTAATGCAGGGTAGATTTGTGTCTAATGCAGGGGTTCTTTAGCGTAGCCAAGTCAAGTTGAATAGTTTACGAGGCACCTGTTTTGACGTAAGAGTGTCTCCTGTTTTCGTAATGTATGAGGGGAGGTTATATTTGAACGGGAGTTTATATGTTTGTCGTTACGCTAATAATATGTTTGTGTGGGCAGCACAGCAGTGCTTATTCTGTGTGTTATTTGACTATGGCAACTGCTGACGCCCTATCAATCTTGCTGTTGCTCTGCTTGCAAAAACCCTGCTTACATTTCACAGTTGTTTCCGATATTTCTAAGCTTATTCCATGGTATTTTCGAATGGTCGTTCAAAATTTTCCTTCTTTACAGCTAGGTATAAAATAGAAAAACAAACTTAAGGTATGCACTTTTAACCTAATGAGCACTTTGGGCAAGTACAGTAAAACTCGAAATGTTTTTACGCCATGTCATGCAAGGACAAGGTATGAAACTTAATTTAATTTCTATGTTTTATGATTCAATTTTGAGTTAGACTGTACAAATACTTCTAAATTCTTCGGGTGTTGGTTCTATCTGCGCTTTATAAGGTATGTTGGTTTTATTATAACTTAGTTTTAAGACTTCCATCTCTAATTCTTGCACTCTATAAATATTGTGAACACCCACAATGTTGTTGCAATTCAAATGTAAATAATAAATCATTCTCATTTTTGCAATTTGGCTAATAATATCTTGTAAGTACCATGATAGAATGACTGTTAGATGATTTTGTATGAATGGTATGAATCTTTTTCTGTTTGAGTATGTCTCTACTAATAAAAAGACTCGGAATGGAACAAGCTCACAGAAAATAATTCTAGCTGGTGATTCAGACTATCAATACAGTTAAAAAGTGGCCACGCTAACCACGAGGGCTTCAGATTGCAACAAGCGGTCCCATCATAAAAGATCAGTCAGTGAAACCAAATAAATAAATTAGACCAAAAGTTCTAGGGTAGCAGATCCGCTCAAACTGTGCCTGTATGAATCCGAGGTGTGAGATTGTATCTTAAAGGAATGAATGTTTCAGTAGAAGACTAGGGCTTTAGATAGTACCAAGAGGTTTGCTTACAATTATCTCTGTAGATCCACCAATAAGCAAAACATGATTCAGTAGAAGACCAGTGCTTCAGATAGTATCAAGAGGCATGCCTACTTAGCTCTGTAGATCCACCAATCAAAGCCTCAGTACCAGGCTAGCAGTAAACACCAAGCGGTATCACAACCACAGAGAGTGCCTCCGGCGCCAGCACGCCCGGCTCGCGGCCCGGCAGCGCCATGTCGACGGCGACCGCCAGCAATGTCGTGCGGCGGACGACGCCGCGCCGCCCGCGCCCCGCCTCCATTGCCGGCACCGGCGTCAACACACCTCGAGGTGAGATATGTGCGCCTGGTACTTCTGTGATGCGTGTATGAAATCTAGGTAGTTTTAATAGGCGAGTTTTGGAACGTACATTTTACCCTTTGATTTTACTCTTTGTAGGTGACCGATGACATGCTTGCGTAACAATCATTGATCTATGTTGCAGCTTTACATGCTTTTCGTTAAATGTTATGCTTAATTCGATTGTACATAACATGTCTGTAATATTCAGTAACAGTTTTATGTGCTTAGTAATCTATCACATCTCATCATTCCACAACCAACAGTATTAAAACATCAACATCAGTAAGTAGCCTTGTTCTGTGACACCTAGTTATTTCAATCACAATATCATTCAATGACAAATCGTCATATCTGAGTTCAAAGTGCGAATAAAAGACATCACGAAACTTCGTTTATCATTATTGCAGCATTCTCTGGCCGCAAAAGTGCAAGATTTTACAAAATGGCAAACTGTATGCCAAAAACGTTACACGGTCTCTAGTATGTGGGCTGGCCGCTTCATACGGTACACACGTAAGTATGGTATGAAACAGCCAGCCTACATACTAGAGAACGTAACACTTGGCATACCGTCCAGATAGTACAAATTCACACTCGGAAACCCGCAGGCGGCGGCGACACGGCCGTTCAAGTCGCTTCCCTAGCCACCACGCCATCTGTGTCACGTGACGCGTCGAGCACCAACATGGCAGCCGGCGACACGCCGCGACGGCCGCCGAGCAACACGCCGCGGCGGCCGCGACCCGCCTCCATGCACGTTGGCTCGGCTTCCAAGCGTGAGTACAACTCCTGGGGTGTTTTGGTGCCCTGGTAGTTAGTTTTGGTATCGGCTGTTCAAGCTAGCGCGTTGATTGGTTCCGAACGTGAGTAGAACTCCTAGAGTGCTCTTGTGCCCTGGTACGTTATGTTAGGGTCGACCCACACGTACCACAGCGACACCACAACACGTGGTCGGGCGCATATTTGATAATTGGTTTTTGGAGTTAGGCCACTCTGGCTCTCATGGCCTCATTTGATAAATACCGACCACATCCCAACCACCAGCGCCACCGGCCGGCCACATGGCAACCACAACGTTGCGTCCAATGTAACACAATGTAACCACATCGCAACTACTAGCGACAATGCAACCACATCATAATTTAGCGACCACAACATCCGTGTCACGTGACGCGTCCGAGCACCAACATCGAAGACCGCCCTGCAGCAAACCGCGGCGGCTGCGACCCGTTTCCATGCACGCTGGCTCGGCTTCCGAACGTGAGTGGAGCTCCCGAGGTGTTGTGATGCCTGGTGTACTCTGTGGCAAGCATTGCAAATCCCGTATCGGTCTGTTTAGTCGCAAGAAACACTGAGTCAGAATACAGAGCAGCTGTAATAAACATCTGAAAAGATGAAAATACCAATGATAGAAACGTGAGTAGATCCATCTGACACGTTTATTGGTTAGAAACATGAGTGGAAGGACCTCCTATAAATCTCGTGTGCCCAGGTAGAGCTCGTCTAAGCTCAAATGACGCCCCCCACTCCTTGGTTTTGTATTTACTTGTCATACAAAACCAAGGAGTGGGGCGCGTCATTTCAGCTTAGACGAGCTCTAGCCTTGATTATGTCCGGTTCATTGTGCGAAAAGGACAAAAATAAGAATTCTCTCTCATTTTGATTTCAGCACCGCTGTCCACCACGCCGGGAGACGGGAAGCCGCCGCTGCACAGAAAGCCAAAGCCACCCAAAGATCCGGAGAGGGTACGTGTTTTCTATTCTAAGCTGATATTTTAAATTTCGTAGAGCAGTAACTATACAATTTTGTAAGTACATTATTTTTTGTACATTGTTCACATGACACAGCGTATTCCAATGTGACGCCCAGACATTGTACGTGCCTGGATTGAAATATGTGTCAATCATGCTTAAAAACATTAATGGCTGTCCATTAGTCTTACTGAAGCTCTAAGATTTGGTTTGGTTAATAATTGAATGGGTGCCTCGTATTATTTTTATGGAGACAATCAAACTTTTAGCTTTATTGGGGTAGAGTTTTACACAGACACAAACCCTTTTACAATTGAAATGTCAATGTTTTGTATTCTGTGTTGCCAGTATCATTGTTTTTAACCCAGTTTGTTTTAGAATGCGATATAGAATCAGATCCTTATTCTGCTAAAAACAAAAAAAAAACACTATGTATGGTATGGACCCTTACGAGGCACCCATTCAATTCTCAGGCTTATTCTCCTCCAGTCTGCACAAGGTTTAGTAAAAATAAAATGAGAGACAACCTAAAGAGACAGGCAAATTGTCTGCAGATGAGTCGCAGCAACAAGTCGCTGTCGGTGTCGCCCGGTCGCGCGACCGCGTCGCCGTCGCCCGCCACCTCCAAGGAGGCCAGCCAGGAGAAGGAGTTCGTTATAAAGGTATACCGATGATTTATTTACATTGAGGGTGCAAGCAGGGATCGTGCCATCGTGTGTAGTATTTATTTATTTATTACCAGGGATCGGATCAAAGGTGTGAATTTTTCTAAAGTTTGTAGTCGGACATGACAAGGAGCAGTTACAACCACTTGAGTTGAGTTGAAAAAATGACTGCACCTTTCAATTACAATCTGTATGAATGTTTTATTTACCTCGCTTGAATGATGTAAAGTACAATACTCAGTAATTTTTACGAAAAATTTAAAAATAAAAAAGTTATGATTTTTTTGGGAATCAGCAGTTTGAAAATGTTTATAGTTTGGTGTTTCAAATGTAAGGAACATGTAAAACTAATAAAAACAAAAATTAACTGGTTAGACAAAAACCCGAAATTTAACAGGTTAAATTCAAACCGGTTCAACTCAAGTGGTTGTAACTGCTCCTTGTTATGTCCGACTACAAACTTTAGGTAAATTCACACCTTCGATCCGATCCCTGTTTATTACACACATACATGCTTGCGACATAACAGTTAAAACTAAATCGACACAAACAGACAATAAATTAAAGGACAAAGAAACAGGTTACAAAAAGTCCACCTCAGTCCTCTCTGACATATCATTGTATAGATGGTAATGGCGGGCACCCGCTGTTGTGTTAAGGCTTGACCACACCGACGCGTTCAGTTCGCGTCTGCTGTGGCGATCAGTTGTTTTGTACGAACTTGCACTGCACAAGGTTCAAATTCGTAAACTGATACTGAACGGTGGTTTGGTCAAGCTTTCAGCGTGGTTGCCATTTGATCGCATACCGCATGCGATTACCAACGCTATTAACAAAATTGAATTCCAGAAGTCATCAACCGTGAAAGCCCCTGAGAAGAGTCAGGTGGACGCGAGTGAGGTCAGTCAGAAGTTGGAGGCGCTGCAGATAGAGGGCGCGCAGCCGCAACACTACCAAAACATAGACACTAAGGTATGGACACTTCTAGAACTTGGGTAAAATAAGTTTGACAAGAGTTATCGTAGCTAATTTTCCTTTCGGAAACCGTGTGTTGTCTTTATGTCCATTCCGATCACTGTTTACCACGTGTCTATGAAATCATGATGGCCGCTATTAAGGACCTATTGGGACAGCTGTCTTTTTACCTAAATGGATCTGTAAAGGCAATGTGTATAATGAACGAGTTGGCTCTTACAGATAAACGAAAACAAAGAACCAGTAGAAAGTAAGCCCGATACGAAACTAGAGTCCGCCATCGCTGACGTAGCAGAAGATGCACCGGCCGACGCGCCGGCGAAGCAAGAGAAGAGAGAGGAGAAGACGGAAGATAAGGAGAAGAAGGAGAGCAGTAATGAGATGTTGACTGATGTGGCTGATATGTCGGGTGAGGACTGTTGATGATATAAACAGACATACAAAAACACAAAGCGTACCGCCTTTTTGCGGGGTGACAGACCTTATTTAGCCAGTAATTCAATCACTCCATATTGCGTGTCTAGGCGGGTCTACACAGACCGAGTGTCCTCGTCGCGAGGCTGCTACAGTCTATTCGTGATAAGAATAAGAATGCAGTGATATTTAAATTTAAATCTGTTAACACACACTCACAGGACAGGACACAACCTTCGCGTTCGAAAGTTTGCCTTCAACTGGTCACTGTGAACTTGGCTTGAAAATTGGAAACGATTTGATTGGTTACGGGGCGTGGCTAGGCCGCCGGACAGTGATGACTTTACTGCATTCTTATCACGAATAGACTATAATATTGGCCTTTACACACACGCTCAATCGCGAGTGAAAGATCAATCCTGTGTAAAAGAGCGCACGTGTAAAGGGCTCTACTCACGGTGCAATCTGTCTTGCAACTTGTCGCTGTAACTTGCAACCTGCCTACGCACGATGCAATCGATTGCATGCAACCTGCAATCTGCCTACTCACGATGCAATCTACCTGCAATCGCTTGCAAGGCAACAAGTTGCAGCAACAAATCGCGAGACAGATTGCGCCGTGAGTTTGACAAATTGCGACGAGGGGTATGCCTGAATGATTCCATACATAGTTAGTGCGTTTATGGTAAGCGCGGACTCAGTCCTGTCGCGCGCTGTTATCCTTTGTCTAGTTTATTTATATCCCGCGTTCATTCCTGCGAAACATGGCGGACCTGTCAAATAAAACCACAATCCTCTCGCAAAAACGTGTTCTGGACGCGTTCCACTTTTACGTGGTCTATCGCTCGCGAATGTCTTTATACGCAGACTTTTTCCGTAAGTACGCTCACGATAAAACGCGCAATCGTGCGCGCTTTGTTGCCTTTCTTCCCGCGCGTAATCCTGTACACTACAATCTGTACCGATAGAGTGTAAATTTCAAGACCGCTATTAGTTCTGTGTGTGTGTGTGTGTGTGCACCATCCACTGAAATACCTTTGAGCAACTTAAATCGACACTCGGTGGCTACAAAGGCCGAGCTGCTTCGCGCGGTTAGTGCCTGTTTTGTGACGCTCACATAAACGCCTATCTTATCTTATCTGTATAACTGTTGTTGTATGTGACAGCGTCGATGTCTGCGTCGATGCGTCGCATCACCACGGAGGAGCAGGCCAAGGCGGCGCTCGCCGAGAGACGGAAGAAGGCGCGAGAGGAGCTCGAGAGACAAGCGGAGCTCGACAGACAGAGGTAAGCTGTTCATAGATACAGTCATAGACCCACATCTTTACTAGGCGCTATTGAACCCCTCTCTGCACTCAGGACTCGCTGCGCTCGGGAGTTGAATCTTGAGCCCCTCTCTATGTTCAGGATTCAATGTCGGGCCCGTAACTTAAAACATTCCTTCATCCTATCTTATTTGTCTTTAAATCTACAACTATCCCTCTCTTGCAACAGCAGCTTGCGTCATTCAAATTCACTTACTATTGGCACTATTCGCAGACTGCAACGCGAGGCCGAGGAGGAACAAGAGCGGCAACGCTCGGAGGAGGAGCGGCAACGTCGCGAGGAGGAGGAGGCGCGCGAGCTGGCGCGGCTGCAGCGCGAGAACGAGAGCGAGAAGCTCAGGAAGGCTATCGAGGTGACTTGTTGTGTGACTAGTGGCTCCATGGAGGAACAAGAGCGGCAACGTTTGGAGGAGGAGCGGCAACGTCGCGAGGAAGAGCAGGCGCGCGAGCTGGCGCGGCTGCAGCGCGAGAACGAGAGCGAGAAGCTCAGGAAGGCTATCGAGGTGACTTGTTGTGTGACTAGTGGCTCCATGGAGGAACAAGAGCGGCAACGTTTGGAGGAGGAGCGGCAACGTCGCAAGGAGGAGGAGGCGCGCGAGCTGGCGCGGCTGCAGCGCGAGAACGAGAGCGAGAAGCTCAGGAAGGCTATCGAGGTGACTTGTTGTGTGACTAGTGGTGTAGTTCACCATTCCGCGGACTTGTTGAACAACTCAAAGCCCACAAATGTTGCTAGAAAATTGGTATAGTGCTGTACATATCGACGGACGACCAGTAAATACTTAAACTCATAAGAAAACCTCAACTTAACTTAACATGCTCTAGCTAAACCAAATTATATGGTACTCGCCATTGGCTTACAGTCTTCCAATGATCTTTTGGCTGATGAGTGACGTTTACAGGGGGGCGCCAGCTCTACGCAAGGAACCAGTCATCAACACAGATCTTTCAATACTCATTGCTCATCAAGCGTTAGTTCCACTTGTCACCGCGCGCCAAAATATCGGTGGAAAGCTGACAGAAATACCCTGGTCACATGTCTGTGACGTCCCTGGTCCACACTGCACATCGTATCCTAGTGTGGGCCCAGAAGCAATCAATGTGCATATATATGTAAATGTAATGTTTTGTCTCCCCAGGCCCAACAGCAACTCGAACGCGAAGAAGCGGAACGCAAACTCCGCGACGAAGCCGACAGACAAACGAAGCTCAAGGAGGAAGAAGAGAAACGCAAAGCGGCAGAGGAAGAGATGAGGATAAAGAGAGAGGAGGCGGAACGAGAGGAGAAGGAGAGGCTGGCGCGGAAGCAGCGGGTCGAGGCTATCATGGCGAGAACCAGGGCCAAGAAGGTGGGTGCGCTTAAGAGACCGGCGACCGCGTGAAGTGACTAAGGCGTGTGTGGCTGAAGTGACTAAGGCGTGTGTGGCTAAAGTGACTAAGGAAGGTGTTACTGAAGTGACTCAAGACAGGTGTGGCTGAAGTGTCTAAGGCGTGTGTGGCTGAAGTCACTAAAGGCGTGTTTGGCTGAAGTGACTAAGGCGTGTGTGGCTGAAGTGACTAAGGCGTGTGTGGCTGAAGTGACTAAGGCGTGTGTGGCTGAAGTGACTAAGGCGGGTGTGACTGAAGTGACTAAGGCGGGTGTGACTGAAGTGACTAAGGCGTGTGTGGTGAAGAGACTAAGGCGTGTGTGGCTGAAGTAACTAAGGCGGGTGTGACTGAAGTGACTAAGGCGTGTGTGGCTGAAGTGACTAAGGCGTGTGTGGCTGAAGAGTCACAATAAAGTAGGTCTCCATACAAGACATATTTTTGACATAATTTCCTATTTTCAGGCCGAAGAAGATAACAAGCAAGCGCTAGCCGGGCCCGCCGCCGCCGCCGCCGCCGCCGCCGCCGCGCCGCAGAACGGCAACGACAAGCAAGCCAACAACAACACAGCTGATCTACTGGGGCTGAGTGTGCCCGTCAGTACACTATGTATACATAGACATACATAGACAAAGACATACGTTTATTTAATGAACAAAACATAGTGCATCAACAAGATCATTTAGAAGAAAACACATATATTCTAAATAAAAGAGAAACGCGCGAAAGACGTGAAATGTTGTCTTCTTTTATTTAGTTATACATGTTTTTTCACAAATATGGATCGTTTTCGAAAGAAACGTGAAAAACTGAAAAAAAATGTTATTGAGTTGACCCTCGGGTCTCAGGTCGAATCCGAGTTTCCTCATTTTCGAAATATGTACTAGCTATGTGGTAAAAAAAATCCGGCTTCTTTCACAATGTGTACAAACCACCCATTCAGAATTCCCAGTATACAGTAACATTGACGATTTAGCAATCGCACAATGTGCCACTTTGCCAATTAATCTAATACAGAATTGATACAACATAAAAGATGCCTGTTCTGTCCCGTTGAACAATATGGGTATGGCTACCCTACTTTACCAACGCTGCGATGTCAGAGACGTAGCGCTGACGCATGACAATCCCATGAGATTTCCGCTAATAAATTAGGTTATATCAATTGCTCTCAGGGTCGCAAAATTTAGCTTGTCGGCGAAGCCCATTTTGTTCAGAGATTACTCCATTTGCACTCCCAGAAAATACGGCATTTGACGTCCTTGGACGCAAACAAATACTATTCGATTTCTATAAACTCAATAAGGCAATCATCGATGAAATAATAACCATAAAAGTATTTAAAGCTTGAAAATGGTGGTGTCTGCTGCCATAGCCAGGATATTAAATAACCTGTATTTATGGCTCAAAAAGATTACTATTATATTTCTAGCCGCGTCTCACCTCACTATAACATTAACGTCCGCAGAGTGAACACTCGTTGGCAGTGGAGAGCGCGCCCGCCGCGCCGCCGCGGAACAACGGGAACCACACCGCCGACCTACTGGGCTTGTCCGACACACAGATTGTGAGTCAACAATATTGCATTTACATACACGCACATACGTTGCTTTTACAGTGTAGGAGCATCTGTACGCATTGCTAGTGTGGGTGTAGATTCTATACCCACACTAGCAGCTCCTGAAGCATCTGTACGCATTGCTAGTGTAAAAGTTGTTTATTTCTTATAAACTGTTAAAAAAAAACACAAAAAAACAAGACTTCCCAGTAAGTAATAAGAATATACAATCTACACCCACACTAGCAGCTCCCACCTCGTTACACTCGGGATTCAACTCTAGAATCCCTTGGTCGCTCTGGATTAAAAAAATACTCTGGTGTTAAACATATTTCTTTACTCCCTTGGTAAATAGTCTACTATTATTCACTAAAAACAACGGTAATTTAACCACTGCTAAAATTCGAATACAAAATACGTGTTAGTGATGTTTTCAGGGGGGTGCCAGTTCTACGCAACCTAATGCAATGAAACTGTCAAAAAGCGTTAGTTTCTACCTGTCACCGCAAGCCAAAAGATCGTTGGACAGCTGTAAGGGCCCGTCCGCACAGAGATTTTTTCCGCGCGTAAATAATCACTAAATTGTATGCAGAAAACTGTGGAAAAAATCGCCAGTGCGGCTAATTCCATAGTTTTGCAAGTGTTACAGAATTGCGAGGGCAAAATCGCGCGAAAAAAATCCCTGTGCGGACGGGCCCTGATGGATTCACGTGTCAGTGCCAACGTCTACAGTCACGTTAAAAGCGTTCCAAATGGATATCTTTGGTGGACAGCGTTAGTCGTCATGTCATTTCCCATTCGGAACGTGCATGACAAACAGAGACTATAATATCCAATTGACTGCGCCAGCGGGGGAATGCGGCTCGTCAAACGTTTGTTGTATTCAACAAACGTTCGCATACGCAACCTATGTACGATGGCGGGCCGCCAGACAGTTTCGCAGCGGCTGACCAATCACAGCTCTCTTACCTCGTCCCCCGCCCGTAAATTGGTGAATTGTGTTTCAAAGGAAAATGTATCTATGCGCTCTCCACTGGATAAGTGCTCCCTGACAAACAATATGCATTACTTTCTAAACCAACGTCTCGCTTACAGACCGAGGACAAACCCCCAGAGCAGCCGACGCCGAAGCACAACGACAACGCAACAACAGCAGAAACCAACAACGGCAACCACAACGCAGCGGTCGGCCACATCTCCGCAAACTTCATACAGACCGAACGCATGACGTCCGAACAGCAGAAAATCGACGACGGACGTTTGAACGGGCACGGGTTTATAAATCAGCATCCTCTGTCGTTTCCAAATGGGGTCTAAACAGAGAAAGAGTTGGAAGGAATAACCAATGGTTCTGAACCGTATATATTGGCTGTTAGGAGGACGCGGGGGGTAGAATGAGTGTACAAAGTGGTATTTTTTTTGTAAGATGTTTTTGTGAATCCTTTTCTGATGGTTAGGGATTAAAATGGCAACTGGATCACCTATTAGTTGTGTGAGAATAAAAATGCTGACGCAATATTAAATCTTGTGTTTGCAAATTGCAAGGGTTGTTACGTATACATACAAGTCGCGCTAAATTTCTTTCGCTCTGAGCGAACTGTGGCCTCTTTCTCGCATAGGGAGATAGTGAGAGAGCAATGTAACAGCTCACTCAGAGCGATAGAAACTTGGCGCAGGGTTTTAATTTCGCACACAGTAGATAATTCATGTGCAGTAAGAAACGGAATTTGCTGTACTGGGCTACATATTCAAGTGTGTAGACCGGCAAATGTGTACGTGTAGCAAAGAGTGCGTAGGATAGTACAGTCCATAGGGCAAGACCTGAGAAATGCTTTGTTTGAGTGATACGAGCTGGGAGCGGAGATTGTGTGCGTGCCACCTACAGGTGTGTGCATTCTGTAGATTCACGCACTACCAAAATTCTCAAGTCTCGCCGTCTTGTCTGTAGGCATGAGACATATATTTATATCCTTTTCAGAATTAATTTTGTTCCAATAAGTATAGTAAATATGGTGCCTTTAAAATTAGACTTTATTTTTCAATTGTTTTGTGTGTTTGCCACGTAATAATGAACTCTATGACAGTATGATATAGTAGTGTGCAAAGTTGACTCGAGATTCACCCGACTATACAAGGAGGGTAATGTTTATACAGGGTGTAACGGTATGGGGTGTACAAGCCGAAAGAGGGTTGTTAGGGACATCATTCTAAACAACTTTCACTATGGGACCGATTTGATCGGAGCAACTTTATTTTTCACTTCTCCATACATTTTGTGCCGGCCGAACAGCTGGTTTGTATGGAGAAGCGAAAAATAAAGTTGATGTGATCAAATCGGTTTCATAGTGAAAATTGTTCAGAATGCTGTCTCTTAACAACCCCCTAAAATATGACTTCACCTTTCTGTTACACCCTGTAAACTCGTAGACAATAATGGTTGGATTAGGAACTTCATAAATGTTAATTTGGATGTGTATAGATTTATCAGGTTTACTGTTTGCGTTGCCTACTTGTTCCTACTGTTATAGCGATGATTTAAGGCCGGTTTATATCAAATCAATAAACTAACTATGTAATAGACTTGGTTGGGTTATCGCGAAATTCAATGCTTTTGAATTTGAGATAAAACTTGTCGAATTAGACCGATCGAATTGTAATCTATCAAAATACATCATGTTAGCTATCGATACCGGCCTTGGGTGCTCTTACGTTATTCTGAAACTGGAGTAAATAACGTGTGTATATTATATTAGACGAATACTAGGAAATGTTAGAGTAATGTCAGCCAATATATACGGGTGTGTGTGTGTGTGATACCTGCGTGTCTGTTTTATAGTCATTTGCCCGAATGCCAGAGTGCTGCTCAAATAAAGCGTCACTCAGACGTAATGCTGCCACTTTCAGTTCCGGATACAAAACAAACATAGCGTCACGCCTTTTCCCATACGGGGTGGCAGAGGCACAACTGTGCCCACTTTTAGCCGGCCACTCCATTTTGCGTGACAGGGGACGAGCCCATCGCCGCAGCTATGGAGTAACAACTGGGATACAGTGACATCATATATGAGTGTTACTTGGACTATTCGATATTCTCCTATAACAGGCAGTCGATAGATCTACAGGTGCTAGCGTGTTACCGCAACAGCAGTCGACGTGTCGCGTGTATGTATGAGCGAGGCAGCGATCGTAGTTACACGGCGAGAGAACGAGACAGCCGAGGGTATATTCCTACCTCCGCTACGTTCAGCAGGGCCGGATTCTGCAGGCGAATCGCATGTTAATAGCTATAGCGGGAGCGCGGAACACCGGTTCGTCTGTAGCTATAGATGGGATTATTCCCGGAAACTTCCCGAATCTTCCCTTTCTTCCCACCCAGTGGGTGTTTATGTGGCAAGTTTAAATTTATATGTTTTTGATTGGAGTGTAAACAATCTTGATATTTTTACTTACGCATTGCGTAGAGTGCCGCACGCCCATAATATTATGTCGTATGTATGTTTTCTGTAAAAATATCAAGAATGTTTACACTCCAACCAAAAAACATATAAAATGAATCTTCCCACATAAACACCCACTGGGTGGGAAGAAAGGGGAGATTCCCGGAATGTTTCCGGGTCGCCCATCTATATTTGTAGCCGGCTCGGCGCGGTCGACAATCGGAATTTTCAGCCCATAGCCACTGTCATACGATTCGCTTACAGAATCGCGGCTCGTCATCTACGGTTGCGGTCTTCAATAAATTGGTAAAATAGTCTGTGGTATTTACTAAAAGTAGCCCGTTTCGAATCGAACAGACTCGCAGGTCACCAAAATATAGGAAGACACTAAATTATAATAATAAAATTATTAATGCATTTATATCGCAAATTCTTAATGTTTTGGCTTTTAGAGATTGCTTAGCGTCAGAGATGTAGGAGTTTGTAATAGCCACTGCTTGAAATATTTCACGATTGTAAAGAAATATAAATAGATAGTATTTTCATACATTGATTAACGTTGGCCTGTAGAGTGTACACGGCTTGGCATGATTTGAATGTTTGACATTTAAATAATTGTATCGTTACCTAAATACTTCATCGTGTCTAAAAGTTTTGCTTCACATTAGATGTCAAAAGATAAAAATTAAAATAAAGTAAAATATCACACGGCAAAATTGGGACTGTGTTAATCATTAAAAATAAAATGTATCTCGGATCAGGGACTAATGAAATTAGGTATCATTAACTCATTGAAATATTAAATTATCATTATCATTAAAGTATAATTGTTCACGTTTGTGTATCATTGCGGGGTTGTGTATGAAGGTCGCTGCGTTTCGTCATCATTGCGCAGATTGTCATTCGTTTTGTGTACATTTAATAAGTTGTATTTATTGTGATGTTGTGTTAAAACAAACAAGTGTTATGAACTTTGCCGTTTCTCATGCCATCAAGAAAATACAAAAAATAGGGGTATATGTAGTATTGAAGAAATCTACACTCTTTCTTTTCAATGATTCAAAATGGCTGAAAGATTACGAGATCAAAATATTAATAAGAAACGTAAATCTTATGACTTCTCGTGTAAGTGTAACGTTTGTTATGTTCGTTTATAGCAAGTTAGCAAAAAATAATAGTGTAATCTTAATTTTACGCCAACTAACATGATATTATAGTCCATCATACATCGTAATAAGGGAGTCGTTTATCGCAACTAAACTATCAAATCATAGGTATATTTATAACAAATTCAATAATAATAATAATAATAATAGTAAGTTATTTAACAATATGCATAAACAATTCGTATGATAAGTAGTTAGCGTACCAAGAAAATGTAATTTGCAACTATATTTTGTATCTGTCATCTTGTACACATTTAATTTGCTATATTTCTATTAATTCTATCCTCTATGTTTTTGAGTGGGAATTACTAGACATTTGTAAAAAAATGAAAAAAATCGTATGTAAAGTCCATTCGCTTAGATAGTGACCTACACCTGCACGCAAATTTGGTTGGTCTGCTAAGTACACTACAAGGGTATATTCAGGGACAAGAGGCGTCAGGAGACAGAGCGGGGCGCGACCATATCTAAGCGTATGGACGTTTAATATCTTCGGCTTTGGAACAATTTATCGCTTGACTGATGCGAGCGATATTCGCCTATTTCTTTCGTTGGATAGGGTTAATTATACTGCAAAGAGGAACATACTAAATTATTATTTCTGTAGCCCATCTTATAGGTAAAAAATACAAGTCTTAACTGGCAACTCTCGTAAAATAATACTTTATACCAACATTGCCAGTCTTGAAATAATTATTAATGAGCACTTAACTTGTTTGTTTATAAAATGGGTTAATAAAGGCCGAATGTACAGACTGTAGCTCAAATTAAGTGACGCGAGAGTCCGTTAAACTTGAGCTGGCGATTGTGTATTCGGAGCTAAATGTATACTTGTATAGTTATATTCTTGTCACACCTACTTTAATTTAACATCTGCTTGACACATTGTTATTAGGTTGTCGATCGTCATTTTGCGAGGGTTTTGATTTGTGAAATGGTCAGTGAATTGAGAGACTGCATACATTAGGATTTTGTGTTAGCAAAAAAATAATTTTACATTGTCTGATAGGCCTTGGTGTATTCTGTGCAAAGCTGAATTGATTTATGTTTTGACTAGCTGTGTATTTTAATAAGACTGTTTGAACATGGCTCCAAAAATACTAAAGGTAAACATGAAAAATGCATTTAAATCCGTCCTAAATTGCAAATGTAAAGTCTTGAAAGCTAAAAACGCAAGTAATGTGGTCTCAAGAAATAGGTACTTCTGGTTGTATAAGGTGAGTAGATCTATTTGATCAGTATCTTGCGTGCCCAAGTATATCCGATGCACACTGTACCATCCCACAAATCACAATCCTCGACCCATCTTTCCTAATGTTTATTTTTATCTATTTCTTAACAAAAATCATGTATAGTTGATAAATGTACTGAAAAGGGCCTTTTATTAATCGCTATTGTAGTTATTTTTCTTAAAAGACTTATCTAGTTTGTTCTTTTTGTATGGAATAGTTGGTTTCAGTGTTATGTCGGTTGCTCGAGAGATGTGTGGTGAAACTACAAGTTTCAAAGTGAAATCTGTTTTCAGCTGGATAATGTAGAACTTTCGATGTGTCTAGCTGAATAGGTACCGCCATCCACGATGAAGCGTGACGTCTTTCAGCAGAGTGCCTCGATGAAAAAGTAAGATGCAAATAGCTACGTCACGCGTCGTCGTGGATGGTGGCGGTTACCGTTTGCGTATAGCGGGCGACTAAGTTAGAAGAAATGTTTAAAACCAGCCACGTTTAATGTTATCCATCTTTGTGACGTGATTTTTGTCGCATGTCTCACAATCGCTATTAACTAACAGTTGATTGTGAGACATATGTAAGTTGTGTGTGGAAACACTACAAAAGCGTGAAGCGAATTCGATGCGGTGCAGAATATCGGGACTCAATTCACGATCCGTCGCGGCCGGACACCAATTGAGGTTACCAAACCGTGTCGGGTTGTGTAGGCTCTAAAAACCTGTAGTTTTCTTGTTTAAAAAATATACATTAAATATAGGTTTTTAATAGCTGAAGGAGCCCCGACCCTATGAAAGAAGTTGTTTGTTAGTTGTCTTATAACAGTGTACCTATGTATTTTATGTATATCATTAATTTGAGACAGGCTTCTATGTACGTTCTATTCTATACTATGTTAGCATTCGATGGATTTATAAGGAGAAAGTTTTAATAAAAAAATATCATGAAATTATTTTGTTGGTGTTCTTATTTTATTAGGATATCTTTGCCACAGATTTCTTAGATCAACAATGTTTTGTCCTCCTCACTTGAGAAACTTGTAATCCACCCCTAATCCTAAACGATACATATTTCTTCAAAACCACATTAATGGCTTCACCACCGCCGCCAAAATCAACTTTATTTACAGATTCTATAGCTCCAATTTTGCATAAAAGTAAAACAACGGGCGGTTATCACGGAAATCGCTTTTGAATACCTAGGCATCGCAAACTTGTAATTTTGTATAAAACTTTGTCCATCTTTGATTTACATTGAAATGGGATTATGGGATCGAATTTAGGTTTGAACTGCCAGATTAATGTTCAATCGAAGTACGTGCTCTAAGGTTAACGTACATAAGTTGTGCGAGTTTTCAAAGATATTCCTTAATTTGAAGGTCAAGGTTCAAAGATGACCCCGATCTCGCTGAACTTTAGTGATTTTAATCGCAGATGCCTGCGATTCCGAAGGCGACAAAGAATCTGTGGCCACCACACGAGCTTTTGGATTGGAAGGTTGTCAGTTTAGTTCCTCTAGTTTAGTGGTTTTGACACCTCAAGAATAGCCCACACTACGGGAGCGGGCCCCATTATGGGATACTTTTTTGTCGCACTATAACAAGAAAATCTTTTACTTATAATTTTTTGATCGAACTAAGGTCAGTCACTTTGAAATTTAGTATTGTTTATGTCCTATAATGGTCATCTCCCTAATAATGTCACTTTCCCCACCCGATAAAACAAAAAACGGTATTTTTTTCGCAAAGTGTGTATCCTAATATGCGACACCACATAGCCCCAATATAAGATATCCCATATTAGGGAAATATGCTAATATGATCCTGCACCGCACGATATATCGATATTGTACATCGAGAAACCTTACTGTCCCATATTAGGGAACCATACCGTAATGGGGCCCGCTCCCCTATAATACATACTTATTAAACTAATATTTTCATCAACTTTGCTCGAACGTGGCGAATGAAGGAATTTAGTTTTTTTAGGGTTCCGTACCCGAAGGGTTCCAATGGAACCCTATGACTAAGCCTCCGCTGTCCGTTTGTCTGTCCGTCTGTCACCAGGCTGTATTTTATGAACCGTGATAGCTAGCTATACAGTTGAAATTTTCACAGATGATGTATTTCTGTTGCCGCTATAACAACAAATACCTACTAAAAACAGACTATAATAAATATTAAAGGGGCTCCCATACAACAAACATGTTTTTTTTGCCGTTTTTATAGATAATGGTACGGAACCCTTCGTGCGCGAGTCCGACTCGCACTTGGTCGTTTTTTTTTATAAAACCCAAGGCAGCTAGATTTTGGATGAAGTTGTTTGGGATGTGTTTGCCTGAGTAAGTAGCATGTGTAG
The DNA here is from genome assembly GCA_963457715.1 of Argyresthia albistria. Lineage (NCBI taxonomy): Eukaryota > Metazoa > Arthropoda > Insecta > Lepidoptera > Argyresthiidae > Argyresthia > Argyresthia albistria. Next base: position 1,613,359 of record OY735270.1, on the reverse strand, counting down.
ATATACCTAGAAGCGTAGGTAGTTAGAAGTAAAACTAAGCATTTTATCGGTAAATAACTGCGTTTATTCAGTAGGTATTAATAATATTTAATACAGGTTTTTCATTTTGCCAGCCTTTACAAAATGCATAATCATTAGAACTATTTCATTCAAGATAATTATAGTTATTAAAATAATCAATAATTTACATCTTAATATTAACAACGCGGTTTTAAATTTTAATGCTGACGAAGCGTAATTGAATTTTCAATACTACAAATATTTTTTTGAATTACTTTATGTCACTCAAAATTAATTATTGTGTTGACGCACTATGCCGAAATTACGCGACCGAACTTTGGCGTGATCACGCTATGTATATTGCTATGCTAATTTCAATTACTAACAACCTAGGTTCCTCCAGCTAACAACCTAGGTTCCTCCAGCTAACAACCTAGGTTCCTCCAGCTAACAACCTAGGTTCCTCCAGCTAACAACCTAGGTTCCTCCAGCTAACAACCTAGGTTACTCCAGCTAACAACGCACTCGCCGAATTTACGCCATAGATAACAATTTACTTTAACAAGATTTAAGCCGCGCCGCCGCCGGTTCTTATAGCCGCTACTCACTTACCTGCTCCTGCGCCGATCTAGGAAGGGGGGCGCTCAAAGAGTGGGGATGATTTTTATGGCTCGCCCTGTGGCATGGGCAGCGATCGAAAATTACATGTAGCGTTTTAGACGAGAGACGAATTGGATTTTGAGCGGCGGAAGTAGCGATTCCTTCTTTGCACAGGCGTGTGTGGAGAGCAGCTCCGTCCGACATTGCTCCGACCGCCCCCCTTCCTAGAACGGCGCAGGAGCAGGCAAGTGATTAGCTGCTTTTAGCGAACACATCCTAACATCGGATAGACGTTTCGGCGGCAATACAAATCAGACAGACAGAGACATTCGGTCGCATAGGTAGTTTCGGCATAACCACACATTTATAACTTAACTTTTTGTGTCCACATTAAAATTAAAATAGTTTTGTAAGTACATTTTAACAATCATACAGATAACATAAGTGATAATAAGATATACATACTTACATATAAGTAATACCTGTAGCTGTTATTTGAGGTCTGAGATAAGATTAAATTGTAATTGGTGTTAGGTATCTCTACTTTTTTCAAATATCCATTCGATAGGTAAACCCGATAAAATAATAATTAAAAATAATATGTTGCAAGCAAGATAAAAAAACAAACATAAAACTTCAGTAGACAGCATGCATGCATTGTCTAACAATTGTCATTATTATACGGTAGAATGCTCACTTTTCTCAAGAATTTATTAGATTAGTAAATATATAAAAAAAATGTTACTTGCGTGCTTATCTGTTGATGATTTACTTAACTAAGAATTGAATTATTCTCCAATAACGCTAGAATAAGCCTCTTTTAGAAATTAAAGAACTTTGGCAAGAAAACACGAGGAATAGCTAGAGTTCTTATAGAATTTAGGATATGTTAACAACAATTTCAAAGTCTTGACGGATAGGCTGAAGCAGTTTTAAACTGCAACTGTATTGCGCAGATAGCGTTTGATTCTAATTTGAGTAGTCGGCTTCCACCACGTTTGAATCTGAAAGACAAAAGAGAGTACCAATTAGCTTTCATAATGTCAGCGGCCGATCGTAGAATCGGGCACATCATGATGTGCCGCGCTATTTCATACAAGCCGAAGCCATTACCATGTATATCGTGCTGTGGACTCAGTTCCCAAATAAACAAATTACTGGGCACATCATGATATGGCGGGTTTTAACGAAAACATGTCTTTTTAAAAGCATTTTTATTTAGTGCTACCTGATGTTTTTTGTGTTATACATGTCAAACAAATACGAATACGGTACGGTACGTTAAGTGATTTCATCGTTTCATGATATTTCGACAGATTATAACGTACTAACGATGATGGAGTTATGTAGTTGCGGGAGCGGACCGCAAAAAGATATTAATTATTTACGAGTATTATTTATTACTGTCTACTCTACAATAGAAAGACGTGAGTCGTGACGCTATTTACATTGTTAGTTTTCGATAAATCTGTATTTTATATCTATCCTCTATCCACATCAGTGGATATAATATTGTGAACAGTTACAATAAGATTTACCTGCGAAATTACAAGTCTTGTTGTAACTAGCTGTTTCTGCTCTAATTCTCATGATGAGGGTATCCTCGGTCTTTCTTTCATAGCTAACACAAATTCCAGAATGTTTATTTTTATCTATCTAATAAGTAATGCTATGTGTAAATAATAAATGTACCCAACATAAATCTAGGTACTAAATAATATGCTTCAGCAGCTTCAAGGCCAGTAATTATTCCTGTCACTATCAAATTATTAACCTTCAGTTTCTAACATTGACCTTAAACAGTTATAAAAGGTCACCTACCATCTATCATCTTCTTGCCGCGCGTCCCATAGAACCACACTGGCCCCTTCCTTTTAGGCCAAGGTCCATTGTTTTCCAGTAAAAACTTGAGGTCGTCGCCGGTTTTGACGTCCTTTTTGCCGCGAACTCCAATGAATTTACCTCGGAAATTCAGGTCGAAAGGTCGCTTTTGTTGTACAGACTTTTTGCCTCGGACGCCGAAGAACTGGTGCATATTCACGGCGCGTTTTTCGATGCTATTTTCCTCGATCTCCTCGGTAGTTTGATTGGATGCGTCAGTGTTCTCTGTCAGGATCTGATAGTAGTAATTGTTGAGCAGCTGTTGTAGTAGTGGGAACTCTCGTGAGTCTTGCAGTGCGTCTTCGTTTGTCGAGTAGTCGATTTGTCCGATCAGCGATGCCCTTTTCGGCACATATTCAGCGCTGTCCAGGTAGTCTTGCATTTCTTTTTTCCCTCTCATACCGGAAAAACTTGGAACCCTTTTGTGCGTCTCGTATTCGTCGTTGTCTTTCTTTCCTCGCATTCCGACAAAGCCCATTGGAACTCTTTTCGAATAAAGATCGTCGAAATAATCGATGCTCTTTTTGCCTTTGACTCCGACAAAGAATTGAGGTTTTCGCTTGTAGAAGTGTTCAGCCCTGCTTCCTTGGTACTTCTTGCCCCTCATGCCGACGAAGCCTTGTGGCACGCGCTTGGCCATCTCCTGGGCGCTGATGATGTGGAGGAGTTGGATGCTGATGACGAGCAGACAAGTCTTGTATGTTATATTCATTCTGGTTGGCGGTTCTGTAACAAATAGAGGGTGTCGTTTAGTTATTTATAAATGAATGACGAATGGTAGGGGTTTGGCGCAAACGTGCTTTAGGTGATGCCTATACCCAGTCCTATACCAAGCAAAGTGATGTTGATGATAATGCTATAATTTATCTCCAGAGATAAATTGTTGACTCTAATTTTATGTATATATGTTTTCTTTAACCTGACTTGAATGGAGTTACAAACATATTTTTACTAGCTGACTGTTTCTACTATTTCTTTATAGACCGCGTCAATTTTCTTGGCTCTGACCGTGCTGTGACTTCTCTTTCTCGCATAGGGTAAGGAGGGTGTGAAAAATAGAGAGGTGAAAGCTAGCTCAGAGCCAAAGAAACTTGGCGCAAACTACTGCGTTGCTAATCATCAGAAACGATCAATTGACTAAGTTTACTCTGGAACTGTCAGCAAAAGCTGCACGAGCTTAAAGCTCAGTTAACTGGGAAATTCTATTCGTTTTATTTACCGAAGAAAATACAGGTGTCAAAATGATTTTAAGATCCATGTTAATCACGGATAATTTAGACAATTTGGAGTAGATGTCCCTGTTGTATGATGTGTAGTGATATGACTATCTTGCATGCTCGCATAATACTTATATCTGACGCTGACTCTACGTGGATTACTTACATTTTTACCACCCACGCGTGACCTTCCTCTTTCACGTGTTTGTTAAAACTTTCGGTATAAAAGGTGTAATCGGGTGTTTTACTCAAGTAATTCTGAACAGCTTTTACTTAGGCCCGTATTAATAAACTAGGGTTGTAACGGAGGCGTCTTATCGGAGGCGGAGTCGAAGAGCTTCGCCTCCGCGGAGTCGGAGGTTAACGGAGGCGGAGGTAGAAAAAATATGTATGTTTGATTTATTTCGGAAAAGTATTTATTCAAAAGCTATTAGGACATACACATTACACTTTAACAATAATTTTTAACGGTATTCATAGTTAAGAAGAGACAATTTAGGTACTCAAAACAATCGAGGTTCAGTCACAAACACAACTAAGTATTTAAAACTGCGAGCTAGAGTCTCTGGATCAAAGCATTTTCGTACTTAAGTGTACATTTTTGGACGTAAATAATATCCGTTAAGAGACCGGTGACCGCATGAATTTCCCATATAAACGTAATACAAAAATGATTTAAATTTGATAACTAGTTCAAAGCATTTAGACTGTTAATCGGATTAATACAGTGTTTATAGAGGTTCCTGGTCGTATACCAAGGTTCTTATTCAAATTACTTAAAAATATTTTTAAATTGGTTGAAGAGGAACCCTGGTATACAGACCAGGAACCTGCGTAAACAGTGTATAAATCCGATTAACAGTCTAAATGCTTTGAACTAGTTATCAAATTTAAATCATTATTGTATTACGTTTGTATGGGAAATTCATGCGGTCACCGGTCTCACCGGATTCGAACCCGAGCCCTCTCGCTTCGGAAGCAGAGCCTCGAACAAAAGGCTACAGAGGTCGTCAGTTATCACCGCTGTGTGTGATGCTGAGTGTACGTGTACAAACGATGACGTCAGGGATTACACGGCGGCCGCGGATGATTGATCACAATTTCTGATTACACCTGCTAATTTGAAAACGACATGTCATGTACTGTGTGTGTCCGTCCGGCCCGCCCCGTGATTCAATTCCGGCAGTCAAAATATTTGTGAATATAGTCTAGTTTTAGAGAAGTGGGTAAGTATTTGAAATTATGCAAATAAGAAATGTATGAGTGACGGATGAATGAGTGATGAGTAAATGACGATGGATGATGAGTGAGTTCGCAGGGGGTCAAAACTATGACTATTTTCAAACTTTTTAATTAGCTTAGTTATGACGTTTTTTCTGTGAAACTGCCAGACTGTCTTGTTCGTTTAGATTGTTTGGCATACGTTAATAATTGAACACCGCAAAGTAGTACCTTTATTAAGTAAGTAAGTATTTTATCTATATTAAGTAAGTAGTAGTTTTAATTTATTTTTGCAAATAATTATTGTAAATAAAGTGGATAATCCTCAGTAAAGTTGTTTACAATAATAATTATGCACAATATTTGTAATTTGTTGAATCTGCATTCATAATTCATAATTTCTTTATTGCACACAAACAGTTACATAAGACAATATAAAACATAGAAAACGTGTACAAAGGCGAGCCTATCTCTGATAAGAGATCTCTTCCAGCAAACCAAAGAACATGAACTGTATCATTCAGAATAAATCGAGCCACCATTACGGAAAATACGTTTCAACAAAGAATTTTAAATTTCAAATTGAAAAATCTATAAAAATCTACATACATCTACAAACTAATTGGATGGTTCGCTTAAGTAGTACTCAAAATACACTTACATATTTATAAGAATTTGTTCCAGAACAGACGGACCATAAACTTCTTTTATTTTCTGGGAAACAGTTTCGCTTCCGTACGACCGACTTAAAACTCGGCGTAATTAAATGTTACGGACAAACTAAATCCCATCAAAAACATCCTGTAAAAAATACCAAGTCTCGCAGCTCTGTGATTCTACCGTAAAAAGTTGTGAGATCCATGTTATACCAAGTCGGTTAACTGATTTAGTCCCTACTTAAGGGGCCTTCTGTCTTAAGTTAATACGTAAGATATTTTCATATCTATATTCAAATCTTTTACTTTTTAAATAAAAATATCGACTTGGCCATCGCATGCTTAGTTTGTTTAGTCCTTTACAACCAGGGTCTGCTGGAAGAAATCTCTATTTAGAGATAAGCTGACCTTGGTACATGTTATTTCTGTTTTTATGTCCTGTCATGTATCGTATAATAAATATATACAAATACGTTATCTATCACACAGAACTAAGAGCCAGAAACCTGGTTTTTCATCAAATTCCTTCCGAATGCATAAAGAAGTGAAAGGTACTGGAATTTAATGGACTGAAAATAACTAGAGCATTAGTAATTTTGTTGCACTAGTCTTCCATTTTCTATTGTTTCCGCTTGTTAAAGGTATACATATATTAGTTTTGGAACCAAGTTTTAATCGTGTAGAACGCAATTATACTCTAAACAACCTAATATAATGTAGATATGATTTCGAAGATACATTGTGCCTTCATGCGATGGCCAAGTCGATATTTTTATTTAAAAAGTAAAAGATTTGAATATAGATATGAAAATATCTTACGTATTAACTTAAGACAGAAGGCCCCTTAAGTAGGGACTAAATCAGTTAACCGACTTGGTATAACATGGATCTCACAACTTTTTACGGTAGAATCACAGAGCTGCGAGACTTGGTATTTTTTACAGGATGTTTTTGATGGGATCTCACTTCTTTTTGTAAAGTTCTACTTTTTAAAATTTGGTACCTTTGGTACTTTTACAATAACAATAAAAAACATAGCGTTAATGTAGGGGTCTCCGTGCTCGTCACAAGTATAAACTTGGAACTCTTCCCAATGTGCTACCACATACTCGACTATAGCAAGTCTAATCTCATACGACGACTCAATATTCTCATACATAGAGAATGACAAAGAATGAAACAAACACGACCCATCGCCAGGTATCCGTACAATCCGGTGTGGGCATGGTTGGTCATTCACATACACTATTTCCGAATCCATTGCGACTACTAGTTCTGGCAAATGTGCTAGATGAACAAATCCAAATAGTTAGTAAATATAATAATTAATGCAGATACAAAAATTATCAACAACTAGTTGAAATCGCTGGCGAGCAACTCCGCTACCTAGCGACGGTTTCAAACCATAGCGTGAGTTAAAATACAGGCAGAGCGCCATCTATCGAGCAATTGGATTAATCTGCTACCACTCCCGTCGCATTAGAACGCAATTTGTTCTATTGATTGAATAGTTTTATTATATTTGAAGCATTTTGTCGGGAATGTACATCATACATATATACAGGGTGTAACAAAAAGGGTTTAACTCCCGGATGTATGTGGTTTGGGACATCATTCTGAGCAACTTTTACTATGGGACCAACTTGATTAGAGCAACTTGATTTTTCACTTCCCCATACATTTCGGTCTGGGCGCTCGGCTGATTTATATGGAGAAGTGAAAAATCAAGTTGCTCTGATCAAGTTGGTCCCATAGTAACCACATACATTCGGGAGTTAAACCCTTTTTGTTACACCCTGTATATAAAATTCTCGTGTCACAGTGTTTGTCTTCGTAGTCTGAGAATCGGCTAACATCTATTTTTCATACCCCTAAGTGTTATAATTATTTATATGGCAAAACAGCGTTTGCCGGGTCAGCTAGTAATATATAATTTAAGCATAATGGTAACCAAAGGAAACGAGGGATGTATGCCTGGACCGTGGTAAGTGGTGGTCCCTGGTGGATGTACGTATCCCTCTTCTAGGAAACAGGCGTGATATTATGTATGTATTACATAATATGTTTATAGAATCTTGTTTGTAAAGGCATATTTTCCTAGGGGCATTCAATGATTCATAAACTGCAAATGTAACTTTGTAATCCTATACATTTTATATAAGATTACAAAGTTATTGATGCAGATGGGTTTTCTGGAAAACTATAACATAAACTTGAAATGTTTAAGTTTTCCCTTGATAAGAATACTAATTACTATTTATATCCCAAATTTGAAGGTTCTATGTCTGCTAGAAGTGCCTGGGAGTTTTGATGATCGGTCAGTCAGTCAGTGACAAAATGAGGAAACTTTGACATGTTACAATTCTTAAACTACTGGTTCAAATTGAATAAAAAATTTAATATATCGTGTTGATATAAGGCCTAATAAGTAACAGAAAAATCAGGCTTCTTGTTTTATCCACAACGAAGTTTTAGGGGGGTCGAATATGGCCTGAATTGCTTCGAGAAAAGGATGGTACGGCTGTGCTTGCTCGACTTGGTGGTGCACTGCCGTGCAGCCTGGACCGTGGTAAGTGGTGGTCCCTGGTGGATGTACGTATCCCTCTTCTAGGAAACAGGCGTGATATTATGTATGTATTACATAATATGTTTATAGAATCTTGTTTGTAAAGGCATATTTTCCTAGGGGCATTCAATGATTCATAAACTGCAAATGTAACTTTGTAATCCTATACATTTTATATAAGATTACAAAGTTATTGATGCAGATGGGTTTTCTGGAAAACTATAACATAAACTTGAAATGTTTAAGTTTTCCCTTGATAAGAATACTAATTCCTATTTATATCCCAAATTTGAAGGTTCTATGTCTGCTAGAAGTGCCTGGGAGTTTTGATGATCGGTCAGTCAGTGACAAAATGAGGAAACTTTGACATGTTACAATTCTTAAACTACTGGTTCAAATTGAATAAAAATTTAATATATCGTGTTGATATAAGGCCTAATTAGTAACAGAAAAATCAGGCTTCTTGTTTTATCCACAACGAAGTTTTAGGGGGGTCGAATATGGCCTGAATTGCTTCGAGAAAAGGATGGTACGGCTGTGCTTGCTCGACTTGGTGGTGCACTGCCGTGCACCCAGATTAACTTGTTGGTTTTAAAGTTCTACATATAATTTAAGAAACTTTTAAGTACCAGATATAGCAACCAATATGAAAACAGTAACAGAGCTATGCGCAATGTCCATTCATTATTTCAAAACACCCAAATGAGAAGCCGCCTTAAGAAGAATCCGACGAATCGTCGACAAAACTTGGTTACCTAGCAAGAAAATCTTCATAAAATAATAAAAACAGATTATTGGGTATCACAGATTGATCAGCCTTTGATATCTTTTCATGAGTGAGTACTTTATAACAATTACTTTTCTATTGTTATACACTGACGAAGGGATATTCTCAACTTTATTTGTCTGTTTCCATTGTTTCGTGCAATAAGTTAATCAGTACTTGCCTGAGAGTAACTTTCCTAATTTTATTTTTTATTTAATTCTCAGTTCCTAATTCTGTACACATGCAACTATTATATAGCAGTTACATTAAAAGAAAACACATGTGCAAAGGCGAGCTTATCTCTGAAAATAGATTTCTTCCAGCAAACCAGGCGTGTTAAAATGAATCACGAAAAGTTTCTCACACGAAAAGTTGAGATATAACAGCTATTGTCACATAATACACGACACACTAGGATTATACAACTTTCTGACCCTTCGTCATAACTTGAACATATGTCCCGTAATAACACGCCTCTCCATATATCTTCAATTTAGCAAACGAGGGACACCTAACAAGGTTACTGCATAACAATACTTACATACGAATACACCGTACAGTCGGCAGCGTGGCTAGCTTTTAGCAGCGTTACCTTTTCTCAACCACCGAAATAGAGGGGTGTTATAACCAAATGCTCGTCCAATGTCCACAAAATACCCAAGAAGACAGCGAGCGATGAGTCATAGGTGTATCATCATCATCGTTTGGTAGATAAGTTGGAAGCATCTGTCAGAATTTTAATATGAGATTTTAAGACTTTCCTAGAATATTTCTTAGCCATGTTTTATTGACTGAGAGCAGTTTTGAGATTGGCCAAAAATGCTTTTATCCGCTGTCTGTCTGTTCTCGTTCTCGCCTACAGGTCGCATTTTTAAAAGATTTTGACGAAAATAGGCATAGGTTCTATTAAGAGGTCACATTCATCAAGTAGGATATAAATGGAATAAATGCATCTGGAAGAAATCTGTTGTTCTAGAAGTAGCCTGCATGGTAACATTGTCAAATACCTTAGAATCTTTATTTATTTTTGTGTACCTACCACAAAGATAATGAAACAAATAACTAAATAAGATCTTAGAAGAAAAAAACTTTGTTAGACATACGTTACGCAAAAATTCCCTCAAACCTCGCCTAAGGTCATTGTCAAACCGTCGCAGCCGAAACAAAAGAATACATCCCTCGTTAGACACATCGTTTTCTTCCTCACCCTCGTTGTAGCCTCATATGTGCGTCCCTCTCGCACGGCACTTTGTCTGAAAGCGGAAGCGAAACCTACTTCAGTGGCACGGCTTGCCTATCCCTTGCACTGTCTTTAACCCGGCAGCAGGCAAATTTATGTTTTTTCATAGTTTTTGAACTTTATTACCGAGTGATAAGGTTGGAAAACGCGGGCCGTTGATTTGAGGCTAGACGCTTGAGTGGTTATGTCGCGTTCTTGAGCTGACTGACTTAAAGTGTACTTTGTTTTCTGGGTTTAGGGTTTTTGGGAACTCTAATTTTAAGTACGGAGCTTTTTTGACGACGTCTGTGGCGTTGGGATTTGTGGCTGTGCATCTTAAAAATAAGATTGAATTCCGGGTTCGAGTCTCGGTTTGGGAAGAAAAGACTTTTGGTCTTGGATGTTTATAAATATGGTTATGACAACGCTGTTTCTGGTTCCCACCACATTGATTTGATTTTCAAAAGTCTTTATTAACGTTTTAAACATTACATTACACCACATATCGTAAATAAACAACTATATATGGATTATATTAAATCACTTAATGCTTTATCGGGCTGTAGTCGCCTATGAAAGCTTAAATAACAATAAATACTAAAATCAACTAATAACACTATGGTGCAAGGTACTAACAATACATCAGATAAATGAGGTTATTGACATTGCAATCCTAAGTGGTGGATATACATTCTAAACAGTGGTATATACTTATAAAAACTAAGAGGCACTGTCATAGGTGTGACGCGGTGGACCCCTTAAAACACCACATTACCACCACATTACGGATCCTAGTTTTAGTACTCTAATTCTTACTAATTTAGTTCATAATTGAGTAACATTTTGTATACTATACTACTGATCCGGTATGTTGAAATAAGGATAAATTTAGTTGTAACTTGATCTCGTACATTATTTAATTATAGGCCTATTTGATTTAGTTCATCATATTTTGTCACGACGTCGCGACACGTGTCTCGGACATTCTCTGCGACAACTAAGTCAATGTAGCCCATTAATGTCCCCACCGAGGGGCCCAGGCCTTTACCCGGATACGAGTAAGATTGAGCCATACTCCACCACGCTGGCTCAGTGCGGGTTGGTGGAGGGGTTTTACGACTACTGCATACTACCAAGTAATGTGCCATCCGAAACACGGAGCGTTCGATAACATTGACAAATTATCTCACCTGCATTTCCTGTGTGAGAAGCAAGCGTGAAACCCCTAGAGTCATATTTACTATACTTTGTCAAGAAATGCTGGACAAAAAATAATGGCAACATATGTGACATATTAATACATCACTGCGTGTTTTGATTGACAAACCAAATATGTCATTATAGTAAAAAAGCAGTAGTCTTCAAATGTTGGCATCATTTTAATGTCTAGCATTTCTTGACAAAGTATATACATATCAAAATATAAAACGTAAAGTCATCTTGAGCGCAGTGGCGTAAGACCCAGCTTAGCAACGGCGTAGCAAACGTGTAGCAATGACGTAACACCCAGCGTAACAACGGCGTAGCAGTCGCGTAGCACGCATTCTACGAGCGCGTAGCATTGCTACGGCTGGCTTGCGTAACTTTGATACATACATAGCATCATGCCTTTTTCCATACGGGGTGGCAGAGGCACAACTGTGCCCACTTTTAGTGAGCATCCGTAAAAATATAAATATCCTAAAAAGTAAACTTTATATAGGTACTTAGTTATCGTATCGGGGTCAAGGGTATTGTTATTTTTTCTTACAAAGGCACCTCCTTTTTCATCTCAGCCCTTTGAATGTCTCAGGTGTAAGAAAATAATGAAATAATCACTTGTCATGTGGAACACTATAATGGCCTCTTATTAAAGTATTTTCATCCATGTTTTTATTTCCTTTTATCTCTGAGTCGAAAACTTCATTGACCCTGCTATATTAAAATATAAGACAAGATGTCTTTGCCCGAAATTAGTTATTCTGTGAACGTAGGTAGAGTAAAAGTCAACAAAAGAAGACGTATTAAATTAACTCCACCTGAACGCGATTACGCAAGTGGGCCTTAGAGTTTGCAGCAAATCGTCTCAGATTTCAAACCAATTAAAAAACTGTATACCATATGTGGACCCTGTAACGTAATTTAAAAAAATCTGATCTACACATTCCCATGCTTCAACTTAACTAAACTTAACTTTCATCATTTATTCCAGTTGACTAACTCCAATGACCTTTTCATTCCACACACGCATTTCAACAATAACAAACAATAACACGAAAAAGGCATCGAAAACCCGGGAGCGAGTTCCACCAACTAAATTCAGTTTTTCCCAACCACCGTACTCCATTAACCGCTAAGTGCTATGACAGCCGGTAACACGGGGACATATTGCATTCGGTCTCACGTCTTGCAACGGTGACCGTGGGTTACAATTCTGCTGGAATTGGCCCATTTGCGAGTCAAACAGTCGTAGTAGTAGCACAGAACAACTAATAGTACTACCACAGATACTATAATATTATACTAATACAGATAGACCACCTAGAACCAAATATGACACCGGCGTGAACTGAGATGCTACAGAAGCTTCTTTAGTTCGAGGCCATTATCGCTTGGTGCAGCACCATCGAAAAATTGCAAATACTACGAAATGGTGCTAAGATATATAGGATTTATTCTAAGATTAGCGCCACCTAGAAGTATGTTAACTGAAACCATGGCGTTAAGTACAAATCTTACTCCTCACGCCATCTCTTTTTTTACGAAGGGTTACTCGTTCTAATTTGTATGGGATGAGCACCCTGTGGTACTACGTAGTACTAGTAGTAGTAAGTAAAGTAAAGCCCATTAATGTCCCCACCGATGGGGCACAGGCCTTTAATCGGTTACGAGTAAGATTATAATAGTAGCAGAGATCAAAAAATCGTGAGAGCGATCCTATCCTACACAGTGGTCCCAAGTAAAGAAGAGGCAAAAATTACTATCATCTCCTCAGTGGGTAATTTTATAACAATTGTTTTTATTTTTTTATGTGCCCGCAGCGGCCATTTACTCTGACAAAGGGGTATTCTAAGTATATTTGATAAATAATACCGTCAGAAAAAAATAACTTTGATTTTGATTTTGTAGTCATAAAGTCTGGCGAGCTATTAATGTTAGAGTTTCCATCTGTGTATGACGTTTTTAGACATGAACATTGGTTGCAAATTAATCAAAACGACAAAAATAACTAACATAAACTTTTGTATAATATGACCCAGTTTAATTGACCTTTTCATGCAACTTTACTGGCAGACAGTTATAATGAAATGCCACTATCCAAAATCAAAATCACGCCAATTACCGCCAAACGAACAATATCGTGCATAACACTTGCAAAGGACCCCTAATTACAGAGAGGTCATAGAAATAATTCGCACCAATTAAATTTTAACGCACGAACAAGAGTTTCAGTGGAATCCAGTCAGGCACGGTATGTATCGATGGTCATGGGTTCCATATCTGAAATACATGGTGACGTTACCTTTTACAGAACTATTATCTAAAATGTGGGTGTAAATCAAATCTGTGGGTGTATGTAGATACGCATATGATGATGGACTTCCCACACACTACCATTTGACATAAACAGATATCACACACACTACTAATAACAACAATTAACTTAAACTACGTTGACTTATTTACTGGCCAAGTGCCACTAGCTTGATCGTGAAATAACGCTGAACTCGAGTAAACTTTGAGAACTCAATATTAGTCCGTCCGCACAGCGATTTTTTCCGCTCGGATTTCATTCGCGTGATTTGTACTCCGTGAACAGTATTCGGAAAACTGCGGGAAAAAATCGCGAGTGCGGCTACTCCTATAGTCTTGAACGTGTGAAAATCTCTGTGCGGATAGCCATTAAACGTGTATGAATTGTCAAAGTTAAGTTGAGTTCAGATTAAGGTCTAGTTCTAGCTTGTGGCACCTATGAAAGCAAGAAAGGGCAGGAACTCAGCTGAAAATTGGGTCAGTTTTTGCATTATCTCCCAACGCGTGTGCTTGTTATAAAAGGTTGTTTGTTTTGCTCTATTTATTGCTTAGCGTAAATAGGTATTCCTCGAGACGATTTAGATATACAGGGTGTAACAGAAAGGTGTAGTCGTATTTTAGGGGGCTTAGCAATATCATTCGACACTCGAATTATATTGCTTTATTTCGTTTTCCTAGTGGTTCGACGATTAGAGGGCAAAATATTTTACATCATTCATGCTCAGTAAGTAAGTTTTACTGTTGATAGTGGGATGTAATGGTTTCATGACTTTGCTGGACAGTAGCTGCGTAATAGTTCAGAATAAGTGAAATATAAAGTTGATCTGATCAAATGAGTTTCATAGTAAAAGTGGTTCAGAATGATGTCCCTTACAAATCCCTAAAATGCTACTGTTAAAACCTGTAAAAATGTTCTATTTACCTCGCATGAATGATGTAAAGTAGAAAGCTTACCTTAAGTTTTAAGAGCTATTTCACCCTCGAACTATATTCGCAAATTTAAATTTTAATATTTGTCTAAATATCTCGGGTTCACTCAATCCGTTGGCGTGCTTTGCGAGCTGCGCGCGCACGGGCGCCAAATTGGATCTTGTTTCGAAATAGGTATCTTACGCCCCTTGTAAAACAATTGTAGCATGTGTACACACACACCCACACACTCACCTCCGCCCTTGTCTTTATAAGCCATTCCATTGTACGTTCGGGGTTCAATAAACGTCCAACTACTGAAACATACACTCGTCTCAATTACGTCACCACATGGCGACTTTGCCAGGCCAGCCTACCTCTCGCGAGGTAGTGCTGTGCCAAATGGCGTAAAATAAAGGACTGGAATTCAAACATGAATACCTCTCAAGAAAGAAAATACCGAATTATAGAAGAAAGAAGAATAAAAATTATTACGGAAAATACCTAATTATTGAAGAAAGAAGAAAGAAAAAAAAAATATAGAAGAAAATCCAATGAAAAAACGAAGAAAAATTGAGTGCAGAAAAATTTAAATGAAGAAACAAAAATATTTAAACAAGAAATTCCAAATGAAAAATGAAGACAAAAGAAAGCTACAATCAAGACATGAAGATTTACTGCGACCGGACGGGGAGTACAGGGATTCCCGACTCGTTTGAAGATTTACTGCGACCGGACGGGGAGTACAGGGATTCCCGACTCGTTTGAAGATTTACTGCGACCGGAAGTGGAGTACAGGGATACCCGTCTCGTATGAAGAAGATGACCAGTTCCAGCAGTTTCATGGAGTGCCAGTTGCCAGCACGCGCCACGTCCGCCGCTGATGTCGTCGTTACCACGCGGCGATAAACGTGACCAACTTTCGACGTAAAAATTTAAAGTAAGTCAGAACAATGTAAAAGTATTCATATCTCTCTGTCGTAATAAAGTAAAGGATAAGTAAATATGAAGTAAATAGGTCAAAGACCACATTATGAATTGCAATTAGGGCAATTCTCCATGTTAAGTACTTAAATGCATACCGAACCGTTAAGGGGATATTTTGTCGAAAAGCGACATATTCACGTATAAAAATATTATTATTATTTTACGTGTACACACAGCTCTCGAATACCACTGCGTCATGGACTGGTTGAGTTACATCCTTCTCGTCGGAATTCTTTTGAAATAAAAGCCGACGTAGATTCAAGGAAAATGTTTTTTTTTTAACTATTATTATTTTACGCATTTACGGTTAATTGTTCTCGTCGGAATTCTTTTGAAATAAAAGCCGACGTAGGAAGAGTAGATGTTAATATATATATTTTTTATTCTCTTTCCCCTTCTCAAGTAAGAAGTATTACATGCTACATGCATGACATGTTTTAATTAATCGTAGTACTTTTAAAAGATAAAGTAAATGTGCCTTAGCCACGTAACATGGGAAGACGGTTTACCCCATAGAATATTACAGAGTATGATATCAAATTACATTATCTAGGTCAGAAAAGTTTGTAGCAAAAGGCTAAAAAACCTCACGTAGGTAGGAAGTTTATTACCTAAAGAGAATGAGGTATCGCATTACATGACGTGAGAATTATTATTAGTTTCCGCTAACAGAAAAAGGTATTAGAAATGATATTGTGAAACACTCATTTTATAACCACAGGTTGGTACTAAAGTCATTTTAAAATATTGAATGTAGATCATTGATTAGTTACGTACAAAGAATGTGCCACGGCGTTACATTAGATTAGTAACAGGATGTTATAAATTAATACAATGGTTACGACTGTAACTGCTTACTAATTGTTATACAGAGATACAGTTACAAGAATCAAAATGCTGACTAAAAGATAGGTAGAAATGAATGTTAGCATACAGTACTAAGTTAGGGTACCGCATTGAAAATGAATTATGGAACCATTATACAAATAAGAGTTTTATAAAATGACAGAATCATGACGTAAATTGAAAGACGATATTTTTGTATATGACCACGTATGTACCTATACAGGAAGGTTGGGTAATATTTAGTTACAACTTGTAACAAATTGTTAACCTAGTGTCACAGTCATGAGTAAATATTTAATAAACTCATAATCATTTGAAATAAAAAGCTGATGGTTAAAAATAGCATACGAGTTAGGTATTGCTAATACAATGCATTCCGAGTTGAATGACTGCAGAATTTCTAGGTCAAGTGGAAAATACCGACGACCTAATGACAATTGAATAGAGAGATTTAGAGTAAATGAATTAATAAGTAAATGATATATTTTTTTGTGTTTCGAATTAGAAAAGTTTATGGATCGGTACATAGTAGGATATAGAAATATGAGATAGGGAACTATTCCTTCTAGTCATACAGACAGATTGGAGGCCATTGCCTTAAATTGTAGCGGCTCTATTCTCTATTATACAGGTGCACAAAATAGGTGGCCTGATATGCCAATGTGTAGGGTGACCATGCCCACAAGATGAAAAATATGATATGTAGTGTAGGGTGACCATGCCCACAGGATGTATAATGTATGTAGATAAAGGGTGTAGAGTTACAGCCCTAGGAGAATTATGTTCTTGACCATAGTGTGGACTGTCGTGCCCTCGGTGGAAGACTTAATTATTAGTAGGTACCAGGAGCAGAGAACTCCTTGGCGATGGCGTAGTAAGGCATTAGTAGAAATAGTGTAAACGAATAAAATGTATGAACGAGGACACAAAGGTTAAGGAGATTTAACTGACAAAAGGAGTAATTAACCAGGAGTTACGATAAATCTTACTTCCTAGAGTATATTTTGTTGGTAATCAGAGTAATTAACTGAGAGCTACAGGATGCTCAGTACGGGTTAAAAACCAAAAGTGTAAATGTAGTGTTTTTTTTTATGATCGGAAAATAAGTTAGAGTGAGAAAAATGTACCGATACCACGAAAGAAAGTTCGGTTATATAGTATTCACATTAAATTAAAATATTCTATTTATTTTTTTTATTTTTGCAGAATTTTAAAGTTAACGTGACACTAGGGTAGCAAACAACTATTATTATCTTCAAGTAAATGAATTAATAAGCATATAGGAATAACATGTTAAAATTGGATAATGAGATGAAGAAGAATTGTTATTTTTTTTTTATGTGTGTCTACAATAAAGTAATTGGATACAATATGTACTTATACTTAATTTGAAATAGAGTATTGAGCTATGTAATTTGTTTGTATTTAGGAATGATGGTGTTATTTGTTATTTGATAGTACATGTAAAAGGATTGAATTTGTTTTCTAGGAGCATGAAACGATTGTGTAGAATGTTGGAACAGTACTACTCCTGCAGCGAGTAAAACAGATGGGAACACTTCGTTTGTTAGGTTTTCGATAAAAGTTAGACTGATCATCTAATTTTTACAGAATATCTTACAAATTGATGGATTCGTATGGTTTGAGTTAAAGTTATGTTTTTTAGTATGGTACATAACTATTGGCAAGTCCGATAATGTTGTTGTAAGGTAATCAAAGATTAAATGTTTATTTTATAGAGTACCTATGTGTTATTGTTAAAATATGTATTGTTTCAAGAAATTTTGAATACAGTGTTATAATTAAATTCGTATAAGAGAGAACACCTTAGGCTAGGTTGAGTAACTATTTGTAATGTAAAAGTTGTATTTGTAAGAGTAATGGTGTTACAGCCAGTAGGTATACAATTAATAAATGTAAGTAGTTAGTCTACTTTCCAAGTTAGAGTGAACTATAGATAAATGTTACAGATTTTGTTTATGTGTTTAATTAATTTTAATTTAGAGCCAGATTAATAATTTAGATCCGTTGTGATGTAAAATTGAAATGTTATTGTTGTTTTAAATTCTAGAAAAAATAAGATAGAATTAACATATTTTTTCTTTAAAAAAGGGGGAAGGTGTAGCATGTGTACACACACACCCACACACTCACCTCCGCCCTTGTCTTTATAAGCCATTCCATTGTACGTTCGGGGTTCAATAAACGTCCAACTACTGAAACATACACTCGTCTCAATTACGTCACCACACAATCTACTATTACGTGAAACCATTGAATCCTCTCATAGTAGAAAATGGGTCCAACTGAATGTTTATTTATTCATAACGCGGCTCCGTGCAGTCACTTCTTAAGTCTAGACATAAATAGATGGATGCCCAGCTGCACAAACTTCTGCTCAAGGAAAGTGCAACTTAAATGTCCCTTAGGCTGGATTTCACCAACAAAAAAATATACGAGAATAACAGTTATTAGTTATTAGTTATATCCCGGGGATAACTTGTATGACAAATGACAGTTCAAAATGAGGTGATCTGATCTGGGTGTCACTGGTGTCTACAAATGGCATAGATAATCAGAAAGGAGGATGCAAACTCTTTGATAAATGGTGTCTGAAAATACACCTGCTGGAAATATACAATTCTGAGATTGTCAAGTCTTTTTGTACATAACGCTTCAACATCAGACTTATATTCATAATCATATTTTTTATTACACTGTAACTTAATAATAAAACTTAAATAACAGACAGACTTGTTCCTAGATTTATTTGATTTATCTTGGAAACAACCTAATTGTACTAGGGTATTTTATCTGTGTTACTAGCATACCACGAAAATGAACTACCAAAGTGGTTATCCGAGAGACAATGGTGATATCATCGTGTTATCACTAATCTGTTCTAGATAACTAAGTGTATCATGTAGTCTGCATGATAATAACTTTGATAGAGGTAGGATAAAAAAACCAAGTCGGTGGGCTATCCGTATATGCCGGTTGGAAACTGGTTGAAAATGTGTACCAATATCCAACAGGCTCCACACTAGGATACCCTTTGTCATAATAACCTTTACACTTTGCAAATATGCATGTTGGAAAAAATAATTTACAGATAAGCTTGCCTTTGTGCAAAGATATCTTAAACAAACTAACACAATGTATATCTGATTCGGGCATCCCCCATGCTAATCCCCGGACACGAACAAGTTTCAACCAAGAATTAAAACGTCTAACCGTAATCCCATATGATTGATAGCATTATTAGTCATACGAAATTGTAAATGAAACATTATTTGCCATTTTACAGTCCTGGAGTTTTGAACCCCGACGAAAAAAGAGGGGTGTTAAGTTTGTTTTAGGTGGCTATGTATGTGGTTGTCTGTGTATGTGTATGTCAGTCTGTTTGTCTGTCTACGGCACATTAACGCTTAATTAAACAGGTGGTAGGATTTAAATGCGTTTTAGTGGTAAACTTCACTGCGATGGTTCTTATTATAATTATTATTATTACGAGCCTGTAATGTCCCACTGCGATGGTTCTTAGCATTTTTTAATTAAAAGTCTGTTCAGTGGCTCGAAGTTGGCACAAGTAAATCTTTTAAACTTTACAGATTATTTGAATGTGTTGACTGGTGGTGTTAAAAATAAAAAAAAAGTTATAGAGGGCTAGTCTATCGCATTTACGTCATAATACGCTGGGATTTTTGATAAAAACCTGGATTTCCCTAACAAAATGTAAGTAACTAATCATAATATAACATGAATTGGCAAAATGGGTCATTCCGAAAATCCCACGATTAAAAGATTAGGATAATGATATCGCTCGCCCATTTTATCAAACACCGCCATCTATATTGGAAAGGCTGACCAGATATTTTGGGATCCGATAATAATCATAAAAGTTCACATGACATCAACAGTTTGTTATATTTTTTTATACCTTTTTACGAGTGAGTTTACGAGTACCGATAAAAATGGCATGTTAAAGCTAAAGGCTGAAACTATTTGTAACTTTTAACAAATAAGGTGTGAATATAAATATTTAATTAGACAAGCTGATCCACACACATCTTCTTCCACAAATCATGATATGCAATAACAGAATGTACTGCATCTACCAAATTACACTAAAAGTTATTTGACATATTTTTGCGTCAGTTGCATTAAATTCTATCATACTGCATACTGCTTAAGGTGGAAACTGACCAAACGTTACAAGGTGTAATTTAACATGTTACACAGCGAGCATTCATGCAGTCAGTACGTAGTATTACGGGGAGACCAGAGAGCAACGAGCGTGCACTGTTCCTGTTTGATGCGTGACATGCTCTTCGATGCGAATGTTACGCTACATCTCGTAACTTTTGTCAGTTTCCACCTTTATGCGTTTCTACGAGATATGTCCTAATCTCGGTGCATCAACTGAAAGTTTTACTTCAACTCATTCTGTTACTTGTCTCTTGCTCCGGATATGACAGCGACAGTACCAGCATGAAGCAGTACTTTATTTGAGCAGCACTTTGTGCATTCGGCGATCAAGCCCAAAGAGCATCACCAAAATAATGACTGCGCACTAAACTCTGGCACGTGTGGCAGAAACTGCCACGTGTCATTTACGTACCATGTTTGCCAAAGCCGGGAACAGTAAAGCAGCTATACTATGTTTGATCGAATAATCAAAAGTGCCACAAACTTTAATCTGACCCGCCCCCGCCGTTCATATTTATTTATTGTCAACATCGATCGAACGATCGGCACGAAAGACGGGCACGCAATATTTCTTTGCTAGATAATATTTGCCAATGACATGTCCCGCATTGTCACCGCTCACCTGCAATAGAATCCGTTGCATACCGACCGGTGATGTATGTTTGTAGCAATAGGTTGCTTCAACAAGAAGACTATCTTGATTACTTTTATTACTGTTTAAGTTCCTATCACTGTTCAAGCCCCTTCCAGACAGTGGAGGCTAGATTAGGTAGGTACGGTTAGCGCCGACTGTTACGTACTTATATGTATATGCACACGACCAAGCACACACAGAAGTGGAGCCCTTGTGGATGGAAAATAAACATCTACCTAGGTGACCCGGTCTTCTTGTTCTGGTCTGACTGGTCGTAAACCTAGCCTCCACTGTCTAGAAGGTCCTTCGCACGCAAATTTACCGTAGCAACCTTGTACAAACCGCAGCTTCGTCGTCGTCGCGTCGTCAGTCGCAAGTTTACGACGAACTTGCTAACTGTGATGACAGAAGCTTTTAGTCGTGCTTTAATTGTGCTTTTTACTACTTAGCAAACAGCAAAACAGTCGAAGTGGTTTATTGGCGACGTTAAAAGTTAATGCTTTGATGGCGATTGCTGGGAAGTCGAGATATTTGCAATGTATTGCAGTTGGCAGTGTTTTGTTTTTCAAAATTCTTGTCAGATTGTCGTGTACGTCACTGTTTTACTGCCATACCGTATGGCAAAAGGCGTGACGCTATGTGTTTCTTGTCTAACCCTGAGTTGCATGAAACTATGTGTTCGTACTAGGCAAAATCAGCCTTTAGCAAAACAAATCGCTCGGAATGATGAGTATTATGTATTATTGCTGTTCGTTATTTCACTAGCTTGTTTATCATGAGTGTCAACGTTACTCCCCTTTCGCATATAAATGTTATTTGATTAATTTTGCTCCATAGAAAAGTCTCCTGAAGTTGCCATAAAATCTGTCTGTTACGATGTTTTTCTTTACAATTTGCACCGGTCTGAATTTGTGTTCTTGTTGCTTATCTAATCCTTATAAAAATGTTTCTAAATAACGCTTGCTTAGCTTGGCTTTAATCTTTTCTTATTATATCCTCTAATGGCCGATCCCAATAACCTATCTCTATCCGTAATCTGCAGATTACGGGTTACATTTGACAGTAGTGCTATGGGATTTATGTCAAAATTGACACTAGCAATCTCAAATCTGCAGATTATGGATAGAAGATAGGATATTAATTTCGACCGTAAAGTGAGTGATATTATATCCCACAAGTGAAAGATGAAATTCTGCGTTCTCATTTTGAAGACCCCCCCCCCCCCTTCTTAACTATTTTATTGGCGAGAATGTCATAGGATTTGCATTTGTTTCTAGTCGTGCAACTGGGTAAGTGCCGCTTGCCATACACATTTTATGGAATTATCAAAGTTTAACACGCCCCTTCGTTTGAGGACAGAAGAGTCCTTTGACTTTGACAGTGGGTACCAAGACGTCAATTAATGTTTATTGCAAGGGGATGAGAACTTAATGTCCCCTAATTTTAATGTCATTTTTTCCTTTTCGGCCAGGACAATGACAATCTCTTGAATGAAGGGGCCAGGGCTTTCGTCAGTGGGGTGTATTTTGACAACTAAATGGCGTATGTGACACTCCCATAGAGGCCAGGCTCACAGATGGAGATAGTAGCTATTTGTAATAGCAAATAATACAGATGGGATAGAAATATGTAAAATATAATCAAACCTGAACAATTGCTATTGATATTTACCAGAGTTAGTTAGTTATTCGTATAAAATTTCCATGATGTTAGCTTAGTATTAATTGTATAGGCCATTCAAAACAGGAAGAGATTCTCAACAAAAATAAAAGATCCCGACGAATTGAGCTCTTCCTCCGGTTAAAAATACTGGAAAGGCGTTAAAAATACTAACCTAAACGTTTTGCTTCTACCTACTGATCAACTTTAAGTATGTACAAATAAAATGTTATTATGACCTCATGACCTCAATCAACCGAGATCTATGTTTATTCATGTTTGCAAGAGTTTAACGATAAAAAGCCACAGGCTTGAATAGTAGAAAAATCTCATAATTTCACAGCATTAGAGATGTGATGTGAAGTTGGTAAATCTATAGTCAGTGAAGTCAGTCACACTGTATAGTATGTACATTGCTTCTGGCCCCACACTAGGAAACCTTGTCGTGGGAACCAAAAACTGCGAAGTCACGAACGTGTAAACATCCAATACCTATGGACTTTTTTTTCCTCCCCAGCCAGGAATCGAACTCACTCGGGCAGCAGAGCCTCGCGCCGCGCCGCAACACCATAGAGGTCATCTTATCTCGTCTATCATCTGAATCTGTGTTGGCGTCACCCCTTTTCCCATACGGGGTGGCATAGGCATTTATTATATGATAGAGCCACGATGATTACGCAAACATTGTCGCATCTATCATTGATCATATGTGATTGTGAACACTACAATAGCATTTTTACTCTGCGATAGTCCTGCTGCAAAATATTTTAATCACTCACATTATAAGCACTCGAAAGTTGAGCATTTCGCTTTCTTCCTTGAGCAGCAACTCTGGCCAAGTTCGAGTCTGTTTCTTACTCGTGACGTCAGCCAGCACTGGTTTTGTTATATTTGTGATATTACTGGATATAACCATGTAATGTGTAACTCGATGTATCTACAAAATCTATGGACCAAATGAGTACTGAATAAAGACCTTCACCCTGCTATTATATGTACATAAGCGCAAAGGTCTATACCTTATTTTCCTACGAAAATTTTCCAACCACTTCACTATATTAAAACAGCCATGATACAATAACAATTTCCACGAAAGCAAAAGATCTTTTCATTACGGTACCCTGAAAACTTTTTTCACCTCGCGAGAGTAAAAAGTTAATGGATATTTGAAACGCAACAAGTTCCTAACAAGACTTGAGCTAGCCCAGTAATGTGCAGTGCAATTATTGTTATACAAGGCTACACTGGAGAGGGCCAGAGGGAAAGAGAAGGGCATATTCTGAGTGAATGAGTTTATAAACATTTCTTGAACTTCTGTGCAATTTTTCAAAGTTTTCTCAAAGAATGTAAATGTAAAAATAATTAATACCTCTTTTTTGCAGAAGCGGGTATAATAGATGGAATCCTTGGGTGCTGGAAGAAAGGTGTTTGGCGTCTTCTTTAGGGTTCCGTACCTGAAGGGTGCCAAACGGGACCCTATTACTAAGCCTCCGCTGTCCGTCTGTCCGTCTGTCCGTCTGTCACCAGGCAGTATCTCATAAAACGTGATAGCTAGACAGTTGAAATTTTCGCAGATGATGTATTTCTGTTGCCGCTATAGCAAAAAATACAAAAAAATACATTATAATAAATATTAAAGGGGGCTCCCATACAACTAACGTGATTTTTATAGATAATGGTACGGAACCCTTCCTACGCGAGTCCGACTCGCATTTGGCCGGTTATTTAATTTTATACGCGGCCACCAATATTGTTATCATTATCTGGTACCACTACATATATCTTAAGAGGAAGCATTGCTGTAAGCCATTTCGGAGCTGAGATATCGATATCACACTTAACAAGTATTATTTTTAATTGCTCTTCAACAATTTACTTACTACTTTCATGAATGGTCACCTAAACTCAAAATCGACAAAACTCTAAGGAAACGTCAAAACGACGACGCCAAGTTTACCCAAACCCCTTTCTGAGAGTTAACGGCTGGCATTTGTTTAACTTTTATAACGTCTCTGTATGTGTGCTAGTTACAAATATTTCAAATAGTATTTATTCATAAACATAGTACATGTAAACTCGCCTTTGTACATGTTTTTTTTCCAATATTAAGTGTCTAATATGTTTTTCTGTGCAATAAAGTATAAAGTATACATTTGTGTGTGAAGTACATAAAGTACATAAAGGAATGTGGAAACGTTAAAATAAATGTTATCAATAAATCGTAAGCACATTTATAAGGTCCAGTTATTAAATAAAATGATACAAATGAAAACAAAGTGCGCCAATAAAAAAAATTGTGTTTAGTAAACGATGGCGAAAAAGAACAGCAAATTCTTATCTCCTCATAACAGGGGCAATGGGCTAGACCCAAAAAAATGGCTAAAAGTAGGCACAACTTTGCCTTTGAATGGAAAAATACTTATTTTATGGACCCGAAAGCACAAATACAAGATAAATATAATCGAAATTAATATCTTAGATTAGACAAACGAAATTAAAATACCAAGAAACAAAATATTTTGATCCATGAGCTTAAAGCTAACAGCTCGTTTGTTGTAAGCTTACAGCTTTGAAACGCTGCCAAGCTTCTACGTGTTGTACAATTTCTCATCAATCAAGATTAATTACTAGATTCTAAATAGGTACCATGCACCTGCATCCTTACATGGAAAATCTATATAAACCGCTATATGAATATTCTAAAGAATTTCATTGTATATTTATAGATAATGCAGCCCTTGTGTGGGATAGTGAACATCAAAATATAAACACTTCCAAGTGTTAAACACGATGACGTCACTACGGACATCAGTGGACCAATAATGGGTTCGCTTAACTAAACCTATCGCCTGTCGAAACCTGAGAAGTTACGAAAGTTAGTGTTTGTCATTAGCTTCTCAGGAGGCTAAGTCCACACTCATCCCGACTCCCAGTCCGATCTCGCCAGGTCCGTAAAATCAAAACTTATCTTAGGGCTGATAGCATATAAAAATCGGGCGAAGAGTGGGGCTAAGCGCTCAGGAGCTTTGGATAGTCATTAACTATTCGAGTAAACGTTTATTGGGATTTTTTGCAAGTTTTAGAGTAAATAAACAATCAAATATCTATGTACTATGCCGGCACATTATGTATGTCAGCGGCCGATCGTAGAATCGGGCACATCATGATGTGCCTCTCCATTTCATGATATGCCCAAGCCATTACCGGGCATATGGCGGGTCTTAATGAAAACATGTCTTTTTAAAAGCATTTTTATTCAGCACTGCGTCATGTTTTTTCTGTTATATACATGTCAAACGAACACGAAGACTATTCGGTATTCGGACTATTTTTTCACCTAAGCTACCTCAGTGTTTTCCTTAACAGATTTCATCGTTTCATGATATTTCACGTTTGGGCACCTCATGATGTGCCCGATTCTACGATATCGGCTGCCGACATGTAAGTACATTGGTTCCGGCCGCTCACTATGATAGATTCACTGGAAGAAACCAGAAACAGCGACATCTCCATCTCCAATACCTGTACTTTTTCCTTCGTAGCTGGGATTCGAACTAACTGATATCATAGATAGCCGTTTTAGTCCTACCGCAAAATAAAGTACAATAAAGTACATGTATAATCACCGCTTTTCAATCGATGCGAAAAAAAACACTTTACATGCAAACTTTTTATCAGCCACCTCGTTTGTGAGCGGCATTCGATTTTTGAATGGGAAACCAGTTGGCGCCATTTCTCAATGTCATCGAGGGAGCTCCGCGCTTTTGGAGGGAAATGTTGCATGAGACCATTCAATTTGGTTTTGCATGCGGATAGTGAAACCTGTATTTTCATCGGAATTCACAGTTGAAAGGTGTTACTTTTATTTATTCGTATGACATCTCCAAGTAGGAACGTCACAGGCCTAAATCCATAACCAGTCCATTCACACAAATAACAACACCCTAAACTGCTACAGAGAGATCTTTCAGTATGTCATAATGACGACACGGTTTGCTCATTTCGAGTCTGTTAATTGTGACGTCGAACCTTTATAGAATTAAAGGCCTATGAAAACTATGAATTAAATTACCGAAAAATATGCCCAAAATTCTACCATGGCTCGCCTTGCCTCTGAATACAATAAACAATTTAGTGATTTAGATCCATTCTCATCCTCCAAAGCCAAATTTCGTCATGAAATTATAAAAGTCTTGATAGACGATGAGGGAAACAAGTGAATTAACACACAAATACACACCCTAACATATACCCTCACACACACACACTCACTTACCCTTACACAAACATTACAAATATACTCCTCACATTCTCCTTACATATTTAATTTAAATCACGTACTTACCCTCTAAAATTCTTATTTCCTAAAACTCTACAACGTACATAATAATAAGATAACTGCTAAGTTTTTTTTTTCTCTTTTACTTGCTTATTGTATCTTCTGTGGATATCTGTTACCGGCTTAATTTTTGTATTTACTATCTACCATTGTAACTCATTTATTTTATATGCTGTTGATGTCCCAAATAAAATAAAAAAATAACTAATGCAGTTTTAAAACCCATTTGTTGTTTTCGCTAAGTCCTTTTGCGTCGTTTAAAGTTCATGGAAAAGATTATGATAATTTCATGGTGCGTCGTATCATGAACGCTTGGAATATTAAATAAAACACACAACAAATATACAGTATATAGATAAGTATGTAGGTCGGACTCTTCTCACACCAAGGGTCGTTTCTTGTATGGGGACACCCTTTTTAGGGTTCCGTACCCGAAGGGTGCCAAACGGGACCCTATTACTGAGACTTCGCTGTCCGTCTGACCGTCCGTCCGTCCGTCCGTCCGTCCGTCCGTCTGTCACCAGGCTGTATCTCATGAACCGTGGTAGCTAGACAGTTGAAATTTTCACAGATGATGTATTTCTGTTGCCGCTATAACAAAAAATACTAAAAATCAAAAGAAATTTAATATTAAGGGGGGCTCCCATACAACAAACGTGATTTTTTTGCTCATTTTTGCTCGATTTTGATAATGGTAGCAGGTAGACGCTTAAAATGTTCACAATATATTGAGTATATTATTTACTTAAAAAATAAATAATTAAATTAAAATTAAATTAATATTTAGGGGGGGCTCCCATACATTTCTTTTTGCGGTTTTTTATAGATAATGGCACGGAACCCTTCGTGCGCGAGTCCGACTCGCACTTGGCCGGTTATTTTTTACCGAGCGAGCGAAGCGATCGGATCGTCTCCGTTTCAGGACTGGGCAAAAATTCTTTCGTATGTCCGTCTGTCTGTCTATCGGTCTAGCTGTTCTCCTCTACAGGTCGCATTTCGTGCTGTAGCAGCAACAGATATAATATAACACATTCAGTGATCAACTCTCTATATATGTATAGTATATTTCTACTGAAACACCTTTGGCTAGAGTAGGTTAACTAAGTTTCAATTGGGTTAGGTAGGTTGGAACTTAGTCAACTTAGGAGAAGCAAAACCGGAGCGACCGGACGGAGCGAAGCGTATGCAAATACCTACAATGGGACGAAAGTGTTTTGCGTCAATCCGAACAATTTTAACTGACTCGCTTTGGAAAAACGCATTTTGTCTAGTAAGGACTATAGTTTTACCCGATATCAATTTTGAGCATTCTAGCTTTAATAAAGACAATAAGTAAAAATTAAAACAAGTTCAAACTAGGGAAAACGCGTTCTATCTAAAAACTAGTTTTAACTGTAACATAAATAATATACTTATTGTCAGTCTATGTAGCGGTCGAGTATGCATGAATCTTATTTGCAAGTTGTCCCAAACATTCTGCTATTTATTACATAGTATGATAAGAGGGATCTGTCACTTGCTCGCTCTATGGATGAGAGTGAATATTGACATCTATCTCGGTTGCAATACGGAGCAGTCCACAGAGTACTTTGATTAGACTATATAAGAGCAGTCATTGTTGTAAGCTCTCGCTGTACATTACTTTTCCTGAGTTTTAACGAAACTATTTTGAAATTTAAGTTGTCACTTATCTAATTTAATCGCGAAAATCTCAAAGGATAGTCTCATTTGTTTCAGTTGCTTTAATTTTTTTTTTGTGAATTTGTTTATGAAATAAAATAAACAATCAAGTGCGAGTAGGACTCGCGCACCAAGGGTTCCGATCACACTTGGAGAGCGTAACAGGTGTAATTAGGTTTCCACGTAAAAAACTAAAGATGTCATCCATGTAAACCAAATTGAATATTTTTGTAGAAAGACAGAAATTTGCAGTTTTCAGATTTTTCCCTTTATTTGTGCTATAAGACCTTGCTCTGTGCCAAATTTCATGATTGTAGGCCTACGGGAAGTACCCTATAGGTTTTGGGTCATTTCAAGAAATTTGAAAAAGTTCTGTTCAAGCAACAGAAATAAGTGACGATCCTATGAGATTCTTGCGATTTTTTGTTGGGATCTCATTTCTTTTTGTAAGTAACTTTCCTTTTTTTCTTTTCGGGTACTATTTCTTGTGCGTTAGCTACCGACTTTCTCAAAGCCCACTCCCTATCTCTATGGGCTCTTCTCTGTGGCTTTGATGTTACGATTTGTGACAAGTCTGGGCGGTGAATTATATAAATATAAATCATACCTCAAACCAAACCATACCGCGATTCAGGAAATGCACACCTAGCGACATCTAATGGGGAATAGCAATGAATCGAAGTAGCCGTGTACTGAGCTTATTGATAATTAATATATTATGAAATTGGGGCTAAAATTGCGCAATGTTTGAGTTTTCCTTGGCTTTGCAGGCTAAACTTTAACCATGCTCAAAATTTTAAGCTTGTGGGTTTAGAGTTTTCATGATCGTGAATCAGTGAGTCAGTGAGTGTCAAAATTGAGGAACTTTGAATTGCTGTACCTTCAAATCTACTGGGTGTCAAAATTGAGGAACTTTGAATTGCTGTACCTTCAAATCTACTGGTTCAAATTTATTGAAATTTTGAGAATATGTCTTATGACATGGTGCCTTTTAGCCGCCGGGAATTCAGGTTTCTATCTTTATCCACAACGGAGTAACAGGTAGGTCAAATATGCTCTGAATGGCTTCCTGTAAAGGATGTTACTGCTGCGCCCGTATGTTTTGCTCGACTTGGCTTGGGGGCGCTACCGCGCCCCCAGATTATAGCTAATATACCGTTAAAATTGGTTTGTCTTCCTCTTTCACATTGAAAGTGTTGTAAGGGACGGGGTGTGTGAGAAAGGGACAAACATATTTTATTTATCAAAGGCTTGATAAGTTTTATGAATAAGAGGGTTCTTAAACAAGGTGTAAATGAATTAACGCAAAATGAGCAACTACTTTGTTAGGGACATCAATATGAGCAACTTTCATTATGAAACCGATTTGATCAGAGCAACTTTATGTTTCACTTCTCCATACAAATCAGCTGATCCACTCAGGCCAAAATATACTGGGAAGGGAAAAATAAAGTTGCTCTGATCAAAACGGTTTCATACTGAAAGTTGCTCAGAATGATGTCCCTAATAAAGTAGTTTATTTTTTTGCGTTTATTCATTTACACGTTGTATAAGATCAGGTACCTACCTATAAAAAAAAACCAATTGGACATTGGAAATATTTTTAAAAAAACTTTGTCCCAAAAAAGAAGTGCTAATGACGTCTGCACTTTTCGTGTCTGTTTCACAAACTCATTAGCTATACCTATTTCGATCACTGATCACCATACTAATCTGCGCATCTCTAGAAATCCATATAAAGCTAGGTTTTAACACGCCTAGAATTCCCCTGCGGCAGGTATGTGAGTAGCTCACTTAAATCTTCCAGGCTTTCAAGAGACGGATAAACAGTCAGATGACGTTATTTGTCATTATTACAAGTACCTGTGAAACGTCAAATTCCTCAGATAAACGCTATCTGAGGATGGAAAGACCGGAACTAATGGATGTTGTGTGGTCTGCAGGTACGGCCACTTCTCTGGCATCAACCGCAAGGTGCAGATGAAGTACCAGCCGCGCGGCCGGCCCCGCGGCTCCAGCTCGGACGACGGTAACGCGCCGCCGCCAACCCAGACATGTAGTGCTTTTATACACTAGCTTCTTACATTACACTATCTTTAAAACTAGCAAGGCCGTTATAGCGAGATAAAAAATGAGGAAAACTATCAGGGGTAGAAGGGTGATGCCACGCGGGCGTTGACCCTGCCGCTGCGTTGCGTAGTTCTACATAGAAATCTGCATGGCTACCATGAGGCACGCCCTCACCTCAGTCGCGCTTTTTGACATAATTTAATGTCAAAATCAATGTGCGAGCTTTGATTTTGACATTAAATTGAGTATGGAGAAACGTCGCGAAATTTGACATTTATATGCGCGACTGAGGTGAGTGGCGTGCCTCATGGTAGCCCCGCTGAACGATTTGCCACACGGGCGTCGTGTCGCCCGTCGTAGTCACGACGCGCGCGCAACGGAGACGGGGCTGGGGAGGCGAGGCGGGGAGGGGTGCTGCGTTGAAACGATAGCGCAAGAGCGGCAGCGCAATCGTTCAAGAATAACATCCTACCCGACTACACCAACGCTGCGTCGTCGAAGATAGCTGCGTTGACGCAGCGCCGACGCAGCGTTCGTTTGGCATTCATTGCGTTGAAATAATTGCGTACGCCCGTATGGCACCTCCTTTTTTCTTCGCAGAAAATAATTATGTACGAATAGCATTCAAAATTGCGTACGGCTCAAATGATGATATCTTCTGTACTGAGATTTCCTCTACTACGAACCACGCAACGACAGCCATCAGTCGTCGACCAACTGACAACATTATTGCATACCGGAGATAAGGACAGCGACAATAATTATTCGCAATGTATAGGTGCCGTCATCCACGAAGACGCGTGACGTAGCTATTTGCATCTTGCAGAGTGCCTCGATGAAAGATAAAGATGCAAATAGCTACGTCACGCGTCTTTGTGGATGGCGGTACCTATAACTCAATCAATTTGTTTACATTTTTTCTCCCGCTTCGTTGGCCTTTCTTTACTTTAGGCATAGACAAACTTAACTTATTTGTCTATGCTTTAGGTGTTAGGTTCTTACAAAATATGTACTTCTGTTTGAGCAAACATGCTCACGCTTTTTTCCCGGAACAGGGGTACGCAGAATAAAGACATTCACTTAATACGACCTGGCTTACATTTCCTCAAGAGGAATAGTTATCTACATACAAAGCTCTTGAAATCAATGAAGTTCCTTAGCGCTTACTAAGTAAAGCGGTCCGGTCCATTGGTTAAGCCTGCGCGTGCGTTGCCTCTCAGACTTATCTCTACTTACTAGTTAAGACAAATTATCAGTCTATATCATACATTTTCATAGCGGGTCAATTTTCTTTTATCTCAAATATTAGCTAGACTATAGAAGAAAATAATAAATTCCCACCCTCATTTGTATGACGGATGACAAATTCGGGTGATACACAAGTCTCACCTTGTAATACTATACTTATCGCTCACCCAAACTTCCTCTCCTCTTTCGTATGCCGAAACAAGATAGAAACACAAGTTATAAAACTAAATAAATAAGTTAACACTTGGTTGTTACAATAGCAAAGATTATTTGTATGTACTCATATGTCAGTAAAGTTATTTGGGCATTCTCTTTAGCTGCGGCGGCGATGGGCAAGCCTCCTGTAGGCATCACGAAAGATTTTGAAATCTCTGCCATAATGTGGGTACACATTTACTATTTACGAAAAAAACTTTATTCCGGTAATAAACTAAAGTGTAACGAAGTTTAAAGCCATTTTTCTAATATTTTGTAATAGTGCGCGAAAAAAGCTCTCAGGTGTCATGGCGTCGGCTTTGATGTCACAAGGATGTCACGCATAAGTAACATGTCAATGTCCAAATGAGTAATCAGCATAAATCAGATGATGTTTACATTGACATGACGTCATGCAGCGTCATGCGCTATGATTCCTGTTTCGATCAAAATGGCCGAATGCAGTATTTTAATTTTTCGTTTTATTGAAAATCATATTAATCTCATGTTTTTAATCAAATTAAATTAGTGTTTTAAGTGTTTTTAATATTTTCCCTTAGAATCATTAAATCTTTGATTATTTAATTGATACAGTCGTCAGGCCTATTTATTATTTATTTATTTATTAATTGCTTGCATGTGGTATGTTTTTTATATTGCAGGCATTATACAATCATATCATAATTATCATACCATATCGTAGCAAGTCAAGGTCTTTAGGCCTCTGTCTACCCCTTTTCCAGGAAAAAAGCTTTGAGCATATGTATGTATGTATGTATGCTTACATCTTTCATACGACAACTTAACACTAGTGATAAATTGATAATTTATAGTTTTTTTTTTTTTTTTTCTCTTCAGTTAAGTTTACTTAAGTTCAAGTAAAAATGCCTGGCCTGAAAAACAGCGCTGTGATGATGTCACACACTCAGCATTAGCTGAGTCCAGTCCTTTTTGCTAAAAATAAATTAAGT
Organism: Argyresthia albistria; assembly: GCA_963457715.1. Classification (NCBI taxonomy): domain Eukaryota; kingdom Metazoa; phylum Arthropoda; class Insecta; order Lepidoptera; family Argyresthiidae; genus Argyresthia; species Argyresthia albistria. The sequence continues at coordinate 1,579,973 of OY735270.1, read as the reverse complement.
TGGATCTCATGTTACTCGTATGTTCATTTTATAATTTTATGTGGCAAATAAATACTTCTTCTTCTTCATTAGGCCGGTCAATATCTACATTAAAAAAAATAAACATTGCAAACGCGCATGTAACTACGATTTTTTTATATGTTGTTAGGTCCCTTGAGAGTAGTTTATACCCAAGTTTGCAACCCTGAAAACCTTGTGCTGCCCCCACGGTGCTCGAAAAACTGCGAAATTTTGGCAAATATTTCAGTTTATTAAAAAATCTACCTTAACGAAGAGTTTTTCAAGTACGTTTGGTAGTACTTTAGTAAAGATAACAAAATTTGCTACAATTTTAGCGAAACCTGAGCACACTATGTCTTTTGGTTGCGAAGATACAGCAAGTCAAAGATGGGCAATTCTCCGGCAGTGCTAGGAAAACTGTGAAATTACAGAATTTCCGATGTAACAGCTCTTGTTTCAGTTGCTTGACCCAAACGCCAACAAAGAAGACGTAGGAAATGCTGGCGAGAAGATCTTGATGAACCTCTACGGAGGAGATGTGGGGACACTGAATACTTTGCGTTACTCAGCATTTGTCAAATCGGCAGTTACGGTCAAAGTGAACCTTGCTCGCCTCCCCCCAACTACAGATGCTGCAAAATATCATTCGTGGAGGACTTACCACCAACTACAAAAATGGTTAGGGGTTGAAAAGAACCCGTGTGACTGGGGATGGGAGACCAGCGAACAAGGTCTAATGCCTGTCACAATGTGCGCAGAGCCCGCTCCTCAGCCCCTGCTTAAAATGATGGCTTGCAAATGCAAGAAAGGTTGCTTAGCTTCGTGCACTTGCAGAAAGGCCGGGCTCAAGTGCTCTATCTTATGTTCCTTTTGCCACGGTCGAAATTGCAACAACGCCATCCCTATCGTTCTGGATGAGGAGGACAAGGATGAGGACAATCCAACACCATATGCCGACCCACCTTCACCTCCAGAAAACACTATCCCTCCACCCCCACTCCCCCCCACTTTTCTTGACTGGTTGAGACCTGGTCCTTCCAAAAGGGCAAAAGTCTAAGTCTCTAAATTTGTATAAATTTGTAGTTTTAAATCGTTATACTGTTTTTTTGTGCTTTCTTTTTATGTTTACTTTATCTTAAATGTCAAATTTGTACTCTTTGTTCTTTATAATACATCCTACAAACATAATGTAATTGAGCACAATGTATTTATTATTTAGCAAAAACCTAATCAGTCATACTATAATATTAAAAACCGGCCAAGTGCGAGTCAGACTCGCGCACGAAGAGTTCCGTACCATCATTTATAAAAATGGAAAAGAAATCATATCTGTTGTCCGACTCGCACTTAGCCAGTTTTTAGTATTCGTTGTTATAGCAGCAATAGACATACATCATCTGTGAAAATTTAAAGTGTCTAACTATCACAGTTCATGAGAAACAGCCTCCGAAACATTATCTACAAAAACCAGCAAAAACATCACGTTTTTTGTATGGGAGCCCCCCTTAATATTTATTGTATTCTGGTTTTTAGTATTTTTTGTTATAGCGGCAACAGAAATACATCACCTGTGAAAATTTCAACTCTCTAGCTATCACGGTTCATGAGATACACACGCAAAAACTACTGAACGGATTTTGATTTGACATTGACATTGACAGCACAGGGTTTTCAGGGTTGCAAACTTGGGTGTTAACTACTCTCAAGGGACCTAACAACATATAACAAAATCGTAGTTACATGCGCGTTTGCAATGTTTGATGTCGATATTGACCGGCCTACATTAGCAATTCTAAAATCAAATCCCTTTTTTAGTAAAATGAAATCGGGTTAAAAATATGAAGAAGAATTTTATTATCATTGGCTTAAAAATGGCGCATAAATTTTGAATTTAATTGTTTGTGGCAACTTGTGAAAATAGAGTCTTTCACAATTAGGATTACATTTGTTATTTGTTTGATTTTAAAATACCTACTTCCTCTAGATTTTATTCCCTAGACGGATTTGGTATGATGGTATTTTAATCCCTTATCTTACAGGATGTAAAAGTAAAGTGTAATGTAGTATCAATGACACTGCGCAACAAAATATAACCATTGATAGCGTCACCGCTTTTCCTATACGGGGTGGCAAAGGTCCAGTTGTACCCACTTTCAGCTAGTTATTGAATACTCCATTTTTTGTGACAGGGTGTAGCATGACCGCAGATATTTAATTAAATACAGGTAATGTTTATAAGTAAAGTAAAAAGAAAATGTAAAATGGTTTTTGCAAATTGCACAAAAACCGCTGATGATTTCTAAAATGTTAAACACTTCAAAAAATTTAGCCAAGGGACAGTTTAAGTCATATATTTTTGTGGATTAGGAAGTATCTTAAACTGCTGGAATAACTTTTTAAAGATGGGCATTTTGCTGGACAATCGTCTTAAATCATGGCACATGGTCATCACATGAAGTCGTAGCGTCTCCTGTAGTAAAACCATTATTAATCTGTGCCACCACGGAGCTCTGACAAAGAATTATGAAATTTGAAATAAGCTTTACTTTGCCGTTGTACGCCACGAAGTTACCTTGTTTGGTAAAAAAGCAAACATCAATACATTTTCAATTTTCTTACCGTGAGTTTCTGTTTGTATTAACATAACCGTAGGTAGTAGATAGCCCCTATTTTCTTTTGGAAGGCGTGAAAACTTTGGTTTAAGAAAACATTTGCTTGGAGTATATGAAATTGTGTGTAGAATTACAATAAACTTTGTATTTATATTGTGAACTTTGGGGTTAAACTTAAATTACCTGTATTTTGATTATTCATATGTTGTTTCCCACGCCATGGTTTTCAACCGCCAGACAACAAATCTAGCAATGTTAATATCACCCACTTCTAGATCTTCTATTAAATTACAATGAAACTTGGTATCTGTTTATGTATAGTTCAGATGACAATACAATAAGATAAGATAAGATAAAGTTTATTCGTACTTTCTACTTAAAGATTACAGTGAAATTGTTGCACACGGTGTCATCAATATAGTTTCGACTTCAAAGCCCTAAACTGGGTAATGCAGCTGTATCTTAGTAATTTTGGGATAATATTGGTAACATCGAGCCAGTCTGATGATGGAGCTTGAAGGTGGCACAGGGAAACCTAGGATGCTTGCTTATAAACCCATCGAATTGGGCTCATTGACTTCTTTTTGATACAAAAGTGATTTGCGAACCTCGTCTTATTTTGAAGTCGGTTAAAAATAAAAACAAACATACCATTTTTCTTAGTAAACAATCTTGCTAATAGATCCTGAATATCAATGTACTAGATTTTAGCATAAGATGATGGGTATTTGACAGGAAATTGAAGGGTAAATGCTGGGCTCAAAATTAGGGTAACTCATAAAATATGATTTGGGTTCCGGCTGTAGGTAAACTCGCGTCAGAAAAATTGGTATAATTCGTACGAGTAGCTAAACTTCTGAATTATTTAAGCTACTAAAATTTAAGTAAGCTGTATTACTCATACATACAGACATATGCTCACGCCATTTCCCCGGAAGAGGGGAGGCAGAGACTAAAGACCTCCACTTACTTCGATATTGGCATATCTTACTTCCTCTACATTCATGTCATGACTCTTCATAAGACTGCTCGCCTGTTACGGTTATTTCGTATCAGGGAGCACTTATCCAGTGGAGAGCGCATAGATACATTTTCCTTTGAAACACAACTCGCCAATTTACGGGCGGGGCGGGGGACGAGGTAAGAGAGCTGTGATTGGTCAGCCACTGCGAAACTGTCTGGCGGCCCGTCATCGTACATAGGTTGCGTATGCGAACGTTTGTTGAATACAACAAACGTTTGGCGAGACGCCTTCCCCGCAGGCGCAGTCAATTGGGTATATAGTCTCTGCTTAGTATATTCCCCTTCACTAATAAATCACCAATTTGGTCTCTAAATAACCTTCTTTACTACTCGTGGATAAGAAATAAAAGATTTTCGTTTATAAATATCATGACAATAATTATATCGTTACAAAATCTAGGGTATAATTAAGTCAACTGTCTAATTTATGTTTATTTAACGTAATTTATGATTAAGTAACGGGGTTTACGTTTTAGATAAGTAAATAAAATCATCTGCGTCGCAAAATTTAACCGCCAAAATAATAATTATACTCACAATTGGTCGTTTAAAGTGAGACGAGCGGGAATCATTCCGCGGCCGCCCAGGTGTTATAAAATCAAATAAGAATCACCTTGTACATTCTACAGGGTGATAAAACAAAATGTTGCTGGTAACAAGGGGGCGTTTTATGACGGGGTGGACTTGGAGGTACAGTTGCTGACCTCCTCACAACGTCATCACCGAAGTCAACATTTCTTAATCATTTCATAACTATACCATACATTAGTACTAATTATCTCTTCTGTGTCATAACATAACATACAGCTTTCCGACGATGTTTTGGCGGTATAGATATAAATTAAATTGTGTGCAATAAAGAAATTATGAAATTATGAAGGTAAGTGAAGCTCTGTACCCCCTTCAGACCGCATTTTTATGGTCACATCTTTATTACTGCTCAGCGCGAACTCAACGAAATATTTATTGTGTTTTATGCGCTCGTCAAAACAACGGTTTGCTTTTCAAATACTAAAGATATTTTGACGGCGCGCCACCGTTTACTTTGTTCTTCTTCTTCTTTTCAATAGGAGGGGGATGTTATTGTGCCTCCACTTCTGGGTGGTAAGGAACATAGAACATAAACATTTATACAGGGTGACATTTTATTAGATGACCATATTTTGAGGAATTAGTACAGAAATCCGCTAATCGGGGCAATGTACTGGGAGACGAAAAAAATTTTCATTTGCGACTTAAGTTTCTTGGGGAAAGTTGTTCATAATGATGGATACTATCATTCCCCAAAATATGGTCAGCTAATTTAATGTTACCCTGTATACAGACACATACATTGCTTCTGCCTCCTGCCTGTTATACGCCCGGTTTCCAAAGGAAAATTAGTTGTGACAAGTTGTTAAACTCTTGTTAAACTTATTTATGCCAATCACGTGCCCTATGAGCTCATCAGTCAGGCTAATAGATCTTAGCTTCTTTTAGATCGGCCCTCCTTCTCTGTGATGATAAACTAAATCAAACCCTTTTTTGCCCAAAGTCACTGAATAAACTAAATGCGCTTTGATAAGAACTCAATAAATAGTAAGAAAACTTCACATACTTTAAGTCTCTCGTACCCTAAAGTTTTAAAGTAACAAATTAAGTTAATTTTGGAAGGGTCAAGCGTGGCTTTGTATAAGAAGTAATGAGTGTTTCTTGTTCTGGAGTTAAAGATTTAAGAGTCCCGAACATGGCACAATACGGCGAGACGTCCGCGGCCTAGCGAGAGCGGTCGAAATTCTGCCGTACAAGCAAGAGGTTAGTTCGAATCCCAGCCGGGTAGGAAAGAAAAACCCAGGTTTTTGGACGTTCATATGTATGTGAAGTGGCTGTTTGTTCCCATGATACAGGGTATCCTAGTGTGAGGTCAAAGCAATATAATATGCAAATGTTTATGTTTCAGTTCTGGCCAGATCATGAAATTCATCATTACTCTATGTGGCTAACCATGATGACGATGATTTCGTCGCTTGAGTAAGATACTACTTTTTTCTTAATTCGCTCAGAACCAAAGAAACTAGCATAAACATAAACATATAAACATTTACATAGAGGCACATACATTGCTTCTGGCCCCACAATAGTATACCCTGTGTCGTGGGAACCAGAAACAGCGAAATCACAAACATGTAAACATCCAAGACCTGGGGTTTTTTTTGTCCCCAGCCGGGATTCGGGATCAGATACCACCTGGTAGGCAGATGCGCAACTGCTGCACCACAGAGGCCGTCAGGCGGGCCGACTAATACAACAGTAGTACATATTGAGGGTAGATAGTTTTTTGCATCGCCATAATAGTGACTCCCACGCTCCACGAATCGGTTCCAACAATCGAATCTAGCGTCCTTTGAAAAGTTTCCTATCGCAAAAGACCGATCTGTGGCCTACTCGAGTAAAAGATCGATGGGTGTTTTTGAAGTAATTCGGGTAAGAAATTACGACCGATGTCAATTTTCACTGAGAGAGATATTTACTAGTAGAGCTAGTCTAAGCTGAAATGACGCGCCCCACTCCTTGGTTTCGTATTTACTAGTCATACAAAACCAAGGAGTGTGGCGCGTCATTTCAGCTTAGACGAGCTCTACTACTAGCACATCGGTAACGATCATGCGGGTAGCAACATCTGGCGAAGACTGGTATTGGATGAGTGTCCGTTTCTATGAACCCATTTGTTTCAGAGGCTTCTCCGTTCTGGATGATATGTTAAGCTGTAGTCCCGGCTACTATCGCTACTCGGTGGTAGTAGTCGTAAAGCTGTGTCAGAGGTCCTAAGGGGGCAGCTTTCAACGACGTAAATACTAATATCCCGGCCTGCATCTTCAATCTTTTACTTTTTGTTTTTTTTTTTTGTTTTAACATTCAATAAACTTATGTATTTTCTCCACATGTAGCTTACTGCGTTCTGTAGCGAATTGCTGAGGGACAGAGCTATTTAAACCGCATATTACATTCCTACAACAAAACCCGTGTCGCGCTTGTCATGCTGGCTGGTTTGGTTACCCAGTCAGACAGTTAACTGCACCAATAACATGACATAACATAAACATTTACATACAGGCACATACATTGCTTCTGGCCCCAAACTAGGATACCCTGTGTCGTGGTCACCAGAAACAGCGAAATCACAAACATGGTAAAAAAAAATCTAATAAGTTTCTAAACTTGACTTTCTGATCATCCAACTGATTGTGTCTCCACAAACGATACTCATTTGTTCATGCCCAGTTCAGCCCCATTTGTTCAAAACAAACCTACATACATACAATCATACACAGACACACGAAAAACCGTTTCCTTCTTCTGGTACAGTCGGGTGAAAATTACAAAACTGTAGAGTTTGAATTTCTGCTGACAGTTGGTACAACGAAGTACACAAGGAATAGCTAATGCCTTCACAAGTCTCATGGCTCCATTCCTTCTAATGGCATATATTAACTGAACTCATAGTCTAGTCAATTAATAATCTCATAGGAATAAGACTACTCATTGTTATCTGCTATCAAAACTTACATAGGCATAGATTTGTATACTATGATTTGCTTTTTGCTAGCCTCCAAGCTCCGTGGTTTTATGAAATCATCAAATATTTTGTTTTAAGGGCAATATAATTGAGAGTCCTTAATTGGCCTAAGTCGAATCATAGTTCATAATTGGTAAATGTATATTGTATATAGTACTGTGGACTCAGTTCCCAAATAAACAAATAGTTTTTCGGACTTATTTTCCGAGGAATACTGGAACAGTTTCCACTCGAAACCGTGAAAGCTTGTACAATCACAATAAGATCGAGTCACACTACTTTTAACTTTAGTCCCTAAGACACTTGCAATAAGTGCGCCGCAAAGTCCAGAAGGAGCTCAATAGCGATAGTATCTACCTTTTAAGTCTAACTAATGAATATTAAATTGGTCACTGTGAATCTGTCTTTTCGATTATCAAGAATGTCAAGTTTGCAGGTGCCCTAGTCGAGTATAATATCGAATAGCAATAGTGACGCGCCCACCCACGCCGCCGCCCCGCCGCAGCGGAGCCGCGCCGCCCTGTCGACATTTTGCGCCGTCATCGCGGGAGCAATCCGATACTTTGCTTTCCGATTTTTAACCTGACTTGGGCCCCAGGTGACCGATAGTATGATAATCGTCACTTTTTCCCTTCTCTACATTGGTCCACTGCGGGAGAAGATGGGCGAAGTAACTCTCACAGATTGATCTTTAGAAGTCAGTTAGACAAGCCAACAAAGACATTTTAGCAGCAATTATTATACTATTGCCATTCGTGTACCGTCGAGACTCGAGGACCGAGACGAATTGCTATTCAGGAAGTCCACTGACCGCACTTAAACTAAAATAACTAAAATGCGGCGACATTTTGCGGCACTAATTTAAAAGCTCACGGAATTATGCAAAGTGGACACTCTTCTTAGTTTTCTTAATCTTAACGCTCCTTTGCTGGCGAAAGAACGATGAGGAGTTATTAGGGATATCATTCTGCACAATGTTTTCTATATCTTGTGTCAGCGGCGATGGGTCAGCCCATCAATTATCCAGAGAATTTAATATCTGGATACAACTGTGTACTGTGTGCCGTTTGGGGAAAAGAGGAACAGTAATATTTTATGTGCTTGTTTCTTATTTTTGGCATACATTCTATTTGACCGAGCGAGCGAAGCGAGCGAAGCGTCTCCGTTTCAGGTTTGGGCAAAAATGCTTTCGTATGTCCGGTTGTTCTCCTCTACAGGTCGCATTTATGAACCGATTCTCGTGAAATTTTGTGAGCAGGTTGAAAAAATAAATATAATTTTTTTACTCGAGCCAGTTTTTTGATTTTTTTCAAAATGGCGGAGATATGGGGTTTTAAAATGTAAAAAAATCGCTACAACCCAAACGGCTCGATGGATATTAACAAATGAGGTGTCGTTGGATTTGTAAAGACTATGAGAGTGAAACAGATTATATAATTTTAGTTAAAAGTCAATAGGTTGTATAAAAGATCGCGAAATGTAGTTTACAAAGTTATTGGTGCGGCTACTTTCATACTGCATGTACGTAACCAGGTACATTCATAAGTTTGTATGTGTTATTGAAAGAAAATTATTTGGGTTATTTTTTTTATGTGTGTTAGCAGTTCAGCTTTCCCACCGACATACTCGCGAGGTCTACAGCTCACAGAGCCACTAGTAGTATGTAGTTACAGATACTTTTGCTGTATGAATAGCTCTTGGTTAGGAGGTGGTGAAGATTTTTTTTCCCGCGAATAAAGCAACATGCGTATTGATGTGTTTATGTATGCCACCCTTTGCCACCTCCTAATTGTATTAAAATTTCCGGTAACACTCCTCCGCAAGAACACGAAACTTTTCTTATATTTACCCATAAATTACGTTTTGCGTGATATAGCCTCTTTATTTAGGGTCTTATTGTATTTTTCATACCAACACAAATGTAACATTGGACTTGCCTTGTTCCAAATTTATCTTCCTATACAACCCAATGTAGGGTGAGGGTATACAGTCACATACATTGCTTCTGGCCCCACACGAGGATACCCTAGAACCAGAAACAGCGACATCACAGACATGTGAACATCCAAGACCTGGGGGTTCTTTTTGTCCCCAGCCGGGATTCGAACCCGGGACCTCTCGCATAGGCAGATGCGCAACCGTTGCGCCACAGAGGTCGTCAATCATATTTATTGTCATATTTTTAATTGGGGGGCCAATTCTCTAGGACACACTCACTAAAATTACTTGACAATATTAGCTCCGACGCTCTTACGCGGTTGCCATAGATTCCATTTTCGAACTCACTTTTGAATTAGTTCATCAGTACATTAAAATAATTCAAAAGTCAGTTCGAAAATGCAATCTATGGCGTCCGCATAAGAGCTGTCAAACTTAATATTTTCAAGTAATTTTAGTCAGTGTAACCTAGAGAATCGACCACAATGTGCTAGCCCCCTTTCACCGATAAACTACTTTCACAACCAAAATTGTCAACGCAGCGACATAAAAGTAAGTTGTTACTTCTCGGAACATTATACCTTAATGTGATACCCGGTGTATGGCATCACGTAGCGTCGGCTCGACATAAACGCTGATAGTTTTTAGGGTTGACAGATGTACCCGCGGGGTTGCTGATACATGATTGACGAAGATAAATTTATCGCCAGCCCTATTTGAATACTGCAGAGTAAGCTGAAAAAATATGGAAAAATACTGCCAATGTTTATGTCGTAGGCGATTCCCAGTAGCAAATAATTCTGATAATTTCTTTATTGCAGCACGCAAGAAATTAATTTCACAAAACAAGAATTACTTTATAACAGTGTACAATGGCGGGTTTATGTCTAGTAAGAGCTTCTTTCCAGCAAACCAAGTATAGATGAGATAGACTGAGTATCACGGAAGAAAGATATAGTCATTGTATGTTACGGAGTTGTTAGGGATATGTTTCCAGTCAATTTTCAATATGAAACCGATTTAACCGAAAACTTCAATATTCACCTCACTTATTAGGCAAAATAACATCCTATGCGGCCTTATATTAATGACTGAACGAGTGAAAAGGTTTAGGAAAAGGCTTGGTACGTACAGTACACCCATTATTAATTTTATAATCTATATTAACTAACGATATATGCAATTAATTTTATAAGCTCTTATACCACACTTTTCCATTACAATGGCATATTTAATTGTAATTAAAACACCTTGTTACAGTCCAACCAAGTTTCCTATTATTTATTATCCGCCCACGGAAAATCCCGCCCCAGTTTAAGTGAAAAATTACGCGTTTAAATACCACTACTTCCATTTCTTCCAATTTGTGGGCTCGTGGGCTAACAGCTTAATGACATCGCTTAATGCAGGCGAATGCAACCTGACCTATAGTGACGCCTGCTGGTACCTGAAATCTGTACTTACCCGATGATTATTACGCCTATTAGTGACTGAAATCAGTACTGATAAGGTACCTAAGTATTTTTTACACGATCCCTCGGAGGGATCTTGTAATAAAATACTTACCATAAAGACCATTTTTATCGGGGACGTGTGGTATCGAGATATATTATTTATTGCATAATCTGTGGTCCCTATAAAGGTGTAAAAATCAATCTTCTTAACGTTTGTCAACGTTATCAAATATTATGCTATACCTACTTTTGGATTTCTTACTTTGCAAGAGAATTTAAACTTATAGGGTACTTCCCTTTGACCTAGAATCATGAAATTTGGTCACATCACCTCTAATCGAGTTACAACAATGCCTCTGTCACCCCGTATGGGAAAAGACTGACGCCGTGAAATATGTTTGTACGTTGTCGTGTAGGCATATGTTAACTTCAATACAGTATGATAATGAAAATTATCAAGAAACCTGAATTTCAATGATTCCGTGAATTTTCGATATTTTCATATACTTTTGATTACATCGCGATTCTACGGTTTCGGGTGGCCCCGTCTGAAATGGACTTGTTTCTTTTTCTAGAGCCATCAAACGAGGGCAAGCTTACATAAGAATATGTGCATTGCAATTTTAAGGTCCTATGTTGGTCCGTATTATTAAGTGTTTTTATTTTTAATTAACAAATGCGGAAATAGACTATGAAAAGAGAGCTATGGTCATTACTAATTTCATTATCCATAAGGACCTGGTTTGTCAAATTGCCCAACATATTATAGACTTGAAAACGTTAAAAAAGACTTGGTAAATTGATGTTTGACGACCTCTGTGGCGTAGCGGTTGTGCATCTGCCTACCAAGCGAGAGGTCCCGGGTTCAAATCCCGGCCGGGGACAAAAAAAAGCCCCCAGGTCTTGGATGTTTACATGTTTATGATGTCGCTGTTTCTGGTTCCCACGACACAGGGTATCCTAGTGTGGGGCCAGAAGCAATGTATGTGCCTGTATGTAAAAAAAAATTGTTAAACTATCTCCTCGAAAAACAGCCAGGGGTTGTAAACATTGGACCTTTAGAGCACATTGTCAACAATCGTCGTGAGAAGAGGTTTGTGCGTGGATTAGTTTCCTTTGTGACGCGCCCCGATGGGTCAGGGAATCCAGGATGCTATTTGTTATCGATACGAGTCAGGGACCAAAACCATTTCGGAGTAGATTTTGCTGTCGCTTTTTCATTTAGTCGGCTAATGCACGTTTTATCCTGTTTTCCCGTCCATTTGAGTTATTTTATTCTGCCGGTATTCGTGTTGAAAAAAACAAACCTATAACCGCATAATTTTATTTGTGTCGCTCGTTTTCATAATGGGTTACTGAATAATGGTTAAACGAGTGCACATTTCTGTGCCCTTGCCTCACCATATGGGAAAAACGTGACGCCATGTTTATATTAGGTCGGGTAAAAAGTTTCTTCGTATTTTGTATGAAGACCGTAACGAAAAATAACAGATTTGATGACATAATAACCGCGCACGAAGGGTTCCGTACCATTATCTATAAAAAACCGCAAAAAAGTCACATTAATTGTATGGGAGCCCCCCTTAATATTAAATTTATTTTGTTTTTTAGTATTTGTTGTTATAGCGGCATCTGTGAAAATTACAACTGTCTAGCTTCCACGGTTCATGAGATACAGCCTGGTGACAGACGGACAGACGGACAGCGAAGTCTCAGTAATAGGGTCCCGTTTGGCACCCTTCGGGTACGGAACCCTAAAAGGTACAACCGGATTGAAAACGCTTGTGCTACTTTTACTGACACTGTATTAGGTTCATAAACATTTTAATATTTTTTTTCACGGACGATGGCCGTGCATGTCTTCCTTTTTTTCTACAACTTTAAAATGTTCTGAATTTCTCTATTAGATTCACTCATATTGACATAAAGAAAAACAAATGAAAAATTGTCGAAAACAACATTTTATTATGTTTATTCCTTTTTTGAAATATTACCTTTTTAATTGCATCAAAACCAGCCAGATATAATTACTGCATCCAATGATATTTAGTTACAAATACACACATACAAAATACGAAAAGACTTTTTACCCGACCTATTATGTTGTTGGTCGGCCATTATGTCCAAATGAATCAGGGAGTGATCTTAACAGTTGCATACATACTTATTACTTAGGAATATTACAACAACAATTAGTGAAGTTGTACATTGGGTACGCTAATTAATATTCTGCGTGTGTGTTATTGGATAATTCCATATTCTCATGACCCCAGGGACTGTATTCACTTTGCATCTCAAAGATGAAGGTTACATTTGACAGTTGGTTAAGAAATGTTCCCCGGTTCCTAAATTCAGAGTCTCAAGTAGGTTGCGAACAAGTGTTCGAGTTCAGATGATATGAATATCAATCAAATATCTTTTATTCTGTAGATATTTACAAATATACTTACTTAGAACATATAATATTTTGCCTCTTCTCTACGTTGCGAGAAGAAGGGCAAGGAAACTCCCACAGATAAATTGTTTGATCTCTTTTTTAAACAGATCAACAGGTTTAGCATGAAGAACACAAAAAATACAAATACATTATTATCAGCAGAAATGTCAGCATTTTCACGCTGAGCTAATACACTAATCTATACACTACTCCAGCCCACTTCACAAATCCCATATCGCCGCGAATCACCGGCAGGCGGCTATTGCAAAGTGCATCAAATAGATGCGGATTGCTTAAACCACCTTCGGGGTCTTGATTCAACATCATGTCGATAGTCTACTCTGAAAGTTTGTGTATGACTGTTCATGACAACTTTTGGTTTCGGAACCCTGAACAGAGCCGCGAATGTTTTCGTAAGCGTTAACGTTTTCGAGAACGCAGAAAATTATATTTTATGTCTTAAACTTAAAGAATGAGAATCACTGACATTTACATTTCGATAGTTTTCTATCGAATCTTTATTCGTCATTGGGCGTCAGTCAGTACAGTCTTTCAACGATCTTTTGGTTGATGAGTGACGTTTAAAGGGGGCGCTAGTTCTACGCAACTAATGCAACGAACATGTCATCAACACAGATCTTTCATTCCGCATTTGTGTACTGTAAATTTAAGTGCACAATCTGTAAGGAAGTCAAGTAAATAAAATAAAATAAAATAAAATAAAATAAAATAAAATAAAATAAAATAAAATAAAATAAAGCGTCCACCTGTTACCGCGCGCCAAATGATCTTTGGAAAGCTTTAAACGGTAACCACGAAGAAGGTTTTACATTCTCATAGCTCTGTACTGTTTTTGTTTTGCTGTGTATTTTTTTAAACGTAGATCTAATCTTTTTAACTGACTTCAAAAAAGGAGAGGGTTATCAATTCGGTTGTGTTATTTATTTTTTGTGTTTTACCTCGGAATTGAACCGATTTCAAAAATTCTTTTTTTATATGAAAGAATGGCCCTTTACGTTGGTCCCATTTTTTGAAATTCAGGAATCGGTCCAGTAGTAGTAGTCCAGGTATCCAAAATTACTTATTTTTGCCTTTCTGTGAAAATTAATTCCAGCTGTAAGAGCCGATATTCGTTTATATTGTGTAATATGAATTCTTAGACGTCATTTGCATTCCATGCGGATAGGACTAAATAAAAGATCATGAAGTCTTTTTTAAGTTTTTAACTTTATGAATTATTATTATCTTTGCTGGCTATACTATAGCTTGACGCGCACAGAGCTATTTTATAGTGAGGAGTATTGCTCTAGGCTCTATCGTGGAAACAAATGAATCTCCACGACTCGGAAGTTTATTACATGCGTGTGATGTCTCTGTTTCTGATTCCCACAACATAGGGTCTCTCAGTATGAGGTCAGATGCAATGTATGTGCCTGTATATAAATGTATATGTTTTATCGTAATTCCAGTACCCCTCGGGACTTTTATGGGCTCCATTTATTTGTTATTATAAGTAGATACTGAACGAACCAGTTCCCAAAAATAATACTATGCATATAGTCAATAAAGCGTATATTGCAGTAGCAAATAGAATACAAAACATTACTTATCGAGACTACTTATGCTAAGACATAAAAATGTTGATACCGCGATGTAGGAAATAGCGACAGCGCCATCTAGTAGGAAATTCCCACAACTAGCAGTTGGTGAACGGTCAAACATACCGACCACCAAGGAAATAATCAATATTTCATTTATTCCGACCACCGTGACACAAACAGGCTAGTCCTAAAATATATCATGAACAAAGTAGTATATACATAACAAAATAAACATAACAAACCAATTGATGGTTGACAAAAAAAACTATCTTACTATACTAGAATGTATGCTTTTTTACACAATAAAATCATACAATCGAAACTAAAACTAACTATTTCTGTTAGGTACAGAACCCTTCGGTACATCAACTAAACATCTAACTTATTTTACATGATTTTACTCGGAAGATACTGGTAAAAAACACAATTTCGATACTGGTCGTTTAATAAGATTACCTTTACATTTCAAACTGACAACCCTTGTAAGTCCGTCCAGTCCCGGGTGTTTGTCTACTACCATGCCATACAACCATCTAGCTGGAGGAATATCATCTTCTACCACTAACACAACATCTCCCACAGTCGGTTCGGGGGTTTTGTTGGTCCACTTATACCGATGGTAGAACTGCGTCAGATATTCTCTTGCCCATCGACGCCAGAATTCTTGGACCATCCGTTGGGTGAGTTGCCACCTCCGGAGACTGTTCACATTTGAACTTTCATAGTTGACATCAGGTGCTACGACTAGAGGTTCTCCAATAAGGAAGTGTCCTGGTGTCAATGGAGTTGGATCCTCTGGATTGTCACTTATTTTCGAAATAGGTCTTGAGTTGAGGCAAGCCTCGATTTGAGACAACACTGTAGTCATCTCTTCAAACGTGAGAGTTGAATTTCCTATGATCCGTTTAAGATGGTGCTTTGTCGACTTGATTCCCGCTTCCCACAATCCTCCAAAGTTAGGAGAATGAGGAGGGATGAAGTGCCATCTTGTGCCGTTGTTAGCCAGTTGTTCGGCAATCTCAACTGCTATGCTTGCTTTTTCTTCAGCAAATAAGGACTTTAACTCGCGTGCAGCGCCCACAAAATTCGTCCCATTGTCACTCCATAAATCTGCACAGTGACCACGACGAGCGGTAAATCGCTTGAATGCAGCTATGAATCCTTGAGATGTCAAATCGCTGACAACTTCAAGGTGTATAGCGCGCGTCGCCATACACACAAATAAGCAGATGTAACCTTTGTAGGAGCGATTGCCTCGACCTTTTGAGACACGAACATTGATAGGTCCGGCATAATCCACGCCGCTGTTGAAGAAAGGACGAGAAGCAGTAGCCCTTGCTGATGGTAGCTGTCCCATAAGCTGATGTCTGATGCGTGCAGCATGACGTATACATTGCACGCATTTTCGAACGAAGGTTTTGACTAATTGCTTAGCTCCTACGATCCAGTACTTCGAACGCAAGTAGTTGAGCATCAACTGTGGGCCTCCATGCAGCGTTTTCTCATGGGCATTAACTATCATCAAATCCGTGAAGTGCGACTTCATTGGAAGGATGATTGGATGCTTCATATCTTGGCTGAGTTGCGCATGCTGTAACCTGCCACCGATTCTCAAGATCCCGTCGTCATCAACGAATGGATTCAATGTGGTAAGTACACTTTTTTTACTAATCTCCTTTTTGTTTTTCAGGTCTTCGATTTCTTCACCGTATTGTTCTCCTTGACAAATCTTGATACATATTTTCAAACTCTCTTGTATTTCATGTCTTTCTATCCATGGATTAACTTTTTCCTTTCTGGAAAGCTTCGCGAATCTTTTGCAGAGAACAACAACACGGATCAATTTTCTTAGTGAAGAACACCTTGAGAAAATCTCTTTGGCTGCGTTTGATTCTTCTTCATTGTTACAGCGATTCACCAAACAAATCTTTTTAGTATTTTCTTCTAAGTGTGTTTCTGTTGACTTGATCTTTTTGTAATCAATATTTTCTTCTTTCAGCCATGTAGGACCTTGTTTCCACAAAGGCTCTTCTTCCAGATTCTTTGTTCCCCGTGATGCGCAATCGGCAGGATTATCCTTTGAGGACACATGTGACCACTGTTGTGGCTCTAATGCTGTTATTATTTCCGATACGCGGTTCGCAACGAAAGTTTTCCACCGATTGGGTCTGCTATTGAGCCATGCAAGAACCACTGACGAGTCAGTCCATGCGTGGATGTTTCTTTTCTCAAAACCCATGATTTCAGCTACTTCAACTAACAATCTAGTTAGAAGCACTGCCCCACAAAGCTCCAACCTTGGTATAGAGATTTGCTTGATAGGTGCAACTTTCGTCTTCGACGTGATCAACGTTACGAATATCTTCCCCCGACTATCTACGACGCGTAGATACACAACTGCAGCAAAAGCTTCATTTGACGCGTCAGAGAACCCGTGGAGCTCACGAAGTATATCGTCATCATTGGTGTTGATCCATCGCGGAACACTGAATTTGGTAAGTTGACTTAAATAGTTTCTGTAGCTTAGCCAATCTTTCAGCAATTGAGTTGGTAGTTCATCATCCCACTCAATTCCTGAAAGCCATAGCTTTTGTATGAATATTTTTGCCGTAATTATTACTGGTGCCAACCACCCTAGAGGGTCAAACAGGCATGCGATGTTGGATATTACTTTTCTTTTTGTTACAGGTACTGAAACAGGAGGCAGCTGCACTGCGTACTCGAACTCGTCGGATGTCCTATTCCAGGTAAGCCCCAAAATCTTCATGCATGCATCTGTTTTTATTTTTAAATTTCCTTCTTGTGGTTTGGGATCTTCGTTTATTTCCTGTAACAACTCTTCACTATTACTGCTCCATTTCTGCAGTTCAAAACCTCCACCTTTTAGTAATTCCGTCATTTGTTTATATATTTGTTTTCCTTCTTCCACAGATTTGCAGCCGGTCATCAGATCATCCATGTAGAATTCTTTTAAAACTCTTTCAGAAGCCAGAGGATAATCTTTGCCGTCGTCATATGCTACTTGGTGTAGACTGCGGACAGCAAGGTAAGGTGCGGAGGCAGTTCCAAACGTAACCCGTAACATCCTTAGATGTTGAATCTCATCTTCTGGTTTCTCGCGCCACAGGAGACGCAGGAAATCAGTTTGCTGCGCATTCACCTTCACCTGCCTGTACATTTTGACAATGTCGGATACTAGACATATAGGATAGCGTCGCCATCGCATGATGATATGCCGTAAATCATCTTGAAGGGTAGGTCCTACTAGAAGATCATCGTTTAGAGAGACACCATTGGTTCCAGAAGACGATGCATTGAAGACAACGCGAAGTTTGGTGGTATCTTTATCCTCTCGAACTACCGCATGATGAGGTAGGTATACCGCATCTGGATTGTCTCTTTGGCTCTCAGGTACAATTTCTACATGATCGAGTTCTAGATATTCTGATATCACATCAGAATACTGTGCTTTGAGTATAGGATTATTTTCTAACCTTTTTTCTTGCTGCTGTAGTCTCTTGGCAGCAATCATTCTGGAGTCTCCGTATTTAGAACCTGGATCCTCATCGCGGAACGGTAAATTTACTACATACCGCCCCGACTCATCTCTCTTCGTAGTTGCTGCGAATATTTGTTCGCACTTCTGTTCTTCCTCTGTAAACTGTGTCTGAGAATCTACAACTTTAACGTCAGTTTCCATTTCCCAAAATTTCTTCAGAAGATCATTTTCAGGGTTGGACTGGACATAATTACAGAGTAGTATGTCAGATGCCAAGTCTTGGACCACTGTAGGACCAGACAGAATCCAACCCAGTTTGGTTTTTTGCGCGACTGGTGTACCGGGTGGACCCTTGATAATTCCATCTAACAAGATTTGACCATAAATGTCAGCTCCGAGGAGCACATCAATTTTATTAAGTGTACCAAATGACGGATCTGCTAATTTTAGCCCTGTCAACTCGGACCAGAGCTCGATTACAATTTTCCTTTCGGGAAGAACTGAAGTGAGCTTGTTTAACACAATAGCTTGAATGCACAAACTAACATTGGGATCATGAAGTGCCTGAATGTGGAGAGAAACCCTCGACTTCGAGGCTATAGAAGCATTTTGGTCACTTCCTAATCCCATAATGGAGCTTTTGTGTGGTATTTTCTTTAGACCGAGTAATTGGACAGCGGATTCCGTGATGAAAGAAGCCTGTGATCCTTGATCAACGAGACATCTGAGTGTTACCAGCGTACCCGACTTTGAATTAGCATTAACCAATGCTGTGGCTAGTAACACTTGGTGATTCATATTTGCTAGACACGCTGTAACATTGCTAGTAGTTTCTACTTGCGATGTTAATGATGATGTTGCTTGGGCAACACCCTGTTCACCTGAGCTGTTGGGCTCAGTTGAATTAGTAGTATTTTTGGGATGCAGGAGGGAATGATGTTTTTTTCTACATATTCTGCACCGAGAATTGAGGCGACAAGAGAAGACTGAGTGGCCTGTTCCTAAACAATTGAAACATAACCCGTTGGACTGTACGAATTTACGACGAGTGTCAGTATCTGTTTTTGCAAAATTTTTACAATTGCTCAATTTATGATCTTCCGTACAGTAACAACATGACATGGTTGCTACAACATGAACTTTCGGATTGGCGCATGGAGTGCTATTGACCTGATTAGGTTTCTGTGATACATTGTTTTTAAACAATTTAGGATCTATGAATTCGAGAGCACGTGATCTGACTTCTAAAAAGTCCTTGAACTCATTGAGAGTGGGCAAAACGTTTGCGCTTTCACTGACTTTTAGCTCCCACTGTTTTCGAGACTCATTGTCTAACTTAAGACTAATTATATAAATAACAATGACATCCCATGTACTAACATCTATACCTAAATTATTTAATGCAGCAAGACATTCATTTGTGTTATCTAATAATTCTCTTAGTGCGCTCGCAGACTCAGTTGTGACATTTTTTTGGCTCATAAATTTTCTTAATATGCAGTTTGAGAGATATCTTTTATTGTCATATCTGTCTTCCAGTTGCTTCCAGCATAATTTGTAATTATCGTGAGTTATTGGCATGTGACGAAGAAGTTGTTCGGCTTCTCCCGTCAAGTGGCTTTTGAGGTAATGAAGTTTTTGTACCTCATCTAGCGCCTGGTTTTCGTGTACCAATGATGTAAATAAATCCCGGAAGCTCGTCCACTCTGCATACTTGCCCGAAAACGCCGGTATTGTGATCTTCGGAAGTTTTATACTGCACTCCTTGGTTGTGGTCGTTTGAGGACAAGGTTTGCTTACTTCTTTCGCCTTAAACTTGTCGAGAGCATCTTGTAGTTCACATTTGTACTGAATAAAGAGCTCTTCGCAATCGTCGTACAGATCCTTTGTGCTATATGTACTAGCCTGCAACTCTGCCTCATCGGAATCATGTACTATCTGCGTATGCGTTAATGAAAATTGAGACCACAATTCAAGCAATGCTTCCAATTTAGTGTTGAGGTACGCTGTTGAAGCAAGTCGATCTTTCGGAGACTTCTTAAAGTTTATTCTGGCTTTGTTTATTCTTCTATATAAATCTTCTTGTACCTTGATATTTGCTTCCATCTTGCTTTATTTACAAGTTGAATTAACCAAAATATGTCTTTGAGCTGCACTCTTAACAAAAATACTAAGTTTCTGTTCCTATATAAATGTCTCCACAAAAATATAAGTTGCAATTTCAGATAAAGTTTTAGAAAAAATACAAGTCCAAAATTTCTCAAAATTTTCTAAGTGTTTGAAACAGTTCAAATTCTATAGAAAATCGGGCATAGGTTCCCCGTAGTATCACTTTTAACGAAATTATTCTAAGTCCTGAACTAAACTTTAAAATTTTACAAGTCCATGCATTATCTCTAAAATTTTACAAGTCCCAAATTCCTTGAAATCGCACTAAGTTAATATAGGTATTCAAATGTACTCACAGTTGCACTTCACTCACTCACACACGAATTTCCGTTGAATTTGCGTCACGTTGAAGTTCCTCTTCAGCATCCAGGATCCGATGAGCACCAGCTAGGCAGCAGCAGCAGCACAGCAGCAGCAGCACAGCAGCAGCAGCAGCAGCTCAGCACCCTCAGCGACAATCGGTCACTGCGTCGGCACTCCGTGGATACTTAGTCGACACAATCCTTAGCCACAGTATAATACGGCAACGAAGGACCATGAACGAACCAGTTCCCAAAAATAATACTATGCATATAGTCAATAAAGCGTATATTGCAGTAGCAAATAGAATACAAAACATTACTTATCGAGACTACTTATGCTAAGACATAAAAATGTTGATACCGCGATGTAGGAAATAGCGACAGCGCCATCTAGTAGGAAATTCCCACAACTAGCAGTTGGTGAACGGTCAAACAGATACACAGGTACCTTACACATACATTATGTGTACATACATTTTTGTTACTACCTGCAAACCATAGCCGATCAGGCAATTTATATCAATGAACGTAGCGGTTAACTCTTCACAAAATCCGGTCGATTTGAATCAGTGAACAAGCCTGCAGCTACAAAATATTATGCTGCTCTTGTCATTTTAATTTTCCCTAAACCAACGAAACTGTCAAGTCTTTGTGTTGATATTTCGGTATTTCTGCATAGGGGTGTTTAGAATAACTAATGCTTTGTTCTCATTGTGGCTGTCAGTCAGCTGATTGACACTGTTTTGTTTCTGTACAAAGACAGTCCGCCAGTTTGCGGCGTCTTTTATATGGAAATATGATAGTTGCAGATACTTCCTTTTACTTATTCGCGTGTTAACCTCTTTTGAGGTTCACGTAAGGAATCCGCAATAGCGGGGGGGCAAATTGCCGTTTTTGGCTTGACGAACGGAAATTTCGCGCTCTCGCTATAGCCACTGCCATGCGATTCCGTAGACGACTCCCGGCCCAGAATAGAGCTGCCCGGTTTCGAATCAAGGTGCGCGAGGCGGGCATGATTTCCTGCATCGATTCGGAATCCGGCTGCATTCGATTGGTATTTGTCAGTAGATTGACAGCGCGACGATGTTATGTGGTAAAGCTGAGACATATTCCTGATACTTCATATACAGGATGTTAAAGATTATTGACGTGATAACGTCTTATAAATTGATGAACGCCAGCTGCACGCACGAAAAAGTGCCATGTTCCGCCTGATGTAGGTATTCCTGTTATGTATGACGTAGGTATTTACTAAGGAATGATTTTTCATAATTCAACCCCCAAGGGGATGAAATAGGGGATGAAAGTTTGTATGAAACTTATGACGTGATAACGTCTTATAAATCGATGAACGCCGGCTGCACGCACGAAAACGCATGACTCATTGTCACGTTCCGCCTGAGCCGAGCACGGAACAAGCGATAGAGAGGCACGATCGGCCTGAGCGTTCGGCTTGTGATGACGTTATCACGTAAAATTATCGTCCGTAAACCGACTTTACAGATAACCAATTTTTTACCGAGTTAAAAACTTAAAAGAAACCGACGTCAAGTCCATTTGTTCCACCCCGCTCAGGACGCGAATGTCATCTAAAAAGACGAACGTTGAAAACGTCCCGGGTACGAAACCCGGCTGGGATAGATTAGAAATATAAGTTCATGCCTTGGATGTTTTATTTTAGGTGACGTCACTGTTTCCACTTATCCTATTGTGGGGCCAGAAACAAAGTATGTGCCTAAGTAAATGTAATCATAAAGTAGGACAATACGACGTAGACATTCACGTATATCTGCTAAATCCGACAATGTGATCCGTATCATCCTGTCTGACCACTCCGGGCTTACAGAACCAAACGCTGACCGCCGAGCAGTAATCGGACCATGCCAATTTACCAGTGTACTAATGTATTAATGTCTATTAACCGCAGCTTACAAGTCTAGATTAGGCATCTGTACTCTGTATTTATTTATTTATTATTTATTTATTTATACTTTATTGCACACAAATCAATACATTATGACAATTAAAAATGGAAATGACATGAACAAAGGCGAGCTTATCTCTATCGAGAGATTTCTTCCAGCAAACCCAGGATGGAAAGGATAAATAAATCAACAATAGGTAGATCCAAGTGTACAACATCAAATACTTAAGTAAAAAAATATATATAAAAAATAATAATATAAACTACATACAAATACGTACATATATACCAGAATTAATGGATATAAATAGGAAATAAAACATACATAAATACAAATACTTAAATTTAATATGGAAGAGAAAGGTAGTGTTCTTTCAACCGACTATTTGTTTGAATTATCTTCGATTTGGTTAAATATCTACTAACGTTTGTAATACAACTCAATTCAAACGTATGATATGGTCATAAGTTTCGCACATAGGCACAGACAGCTTAGCAAGAAATCCTAGAAATAAAATAATGGCAAGCATATTACGGCCGTTTGCAATAACCTATCTATCCTCATAAATAGATAGAGTAAAATTTTACATAAGTTCCATAGCGCAACTGTCAAATCTAACTCTAGTAATGTGAAAACCATGGAGAAATAGATTATAGCAAATGGACGAGTGCACTACTGCGTTTATAGATTGTCAGACAAAATATGCCATAAAAAAACACGAAGTCTTCTGCAAAATGTTGCCATCATTTCATTCTAGCATCTTGCCAAGCTGTATAACTTACAACAGTGACTGGGAATCGCAACCGTAAAAATATTATCAAAAATTGTAACTACCCTGATGAAGTAATAGCGGGTAAAGCATAAACAAAATAAACTTGGCTTTTTTTAATGTCCCGGACACTAGTAAGACTGATCCGTATACAATACAAGATTATTTTTCTAGACAAGCACTTAATTCCATAAATTGAAAGAGTAGAATTCCATCAATCTGGATCATTTTCTTTGCATGTTTTCCTCAACCATTTCCACGTACAAGGAAAACGATATAGGCACCTTGTCTTTTCACGAATATTCTGATGCAATCACCCGCGCAGAATAACAATGGGATTTGTAAAAGCAATGGAGTATTGAAACACTGGCTAAAGGCGCAAGGCCCATAGTGCAGTTCTAGAGATTATCATTTCAAAAATCCTAGAGTTAGGTAGCTTTGATTTGCCTACATTGCCAATTTAAAATAAATTGTTCCTTTTAACTTAGATGTCGTTGACGAGACATATTAATTGGTTTCTAAATCTAAGTCTCGTGCGAAATCTACGGAAATAATGCAAATAAGATTCATATTATCTTAGACCTTAAAATGAAAGCTATGTTAAAAAAAAATGGTTGCCTGTAAAGTCGGTATACGGGCGAAAGTTTTACGTGACAACAACTTTGAGTGGTAAAATAATTTTAATGTGAATATTCATTCGTATAGTATAGTAGGAAGAAGGATGAAATAATAGTAACAATTTAAAACATTTATTTATACAAAGAATTATATTTAAAACATTAATTTATACAAAGAATCTCGCACTGAATTTCATATTAACAAAATTTTATTTTTACCTTTACACATACATACGTATTTAAATACAAATATACATACAATAACTTGCAATACACTATTAACTGTGCTCGAGTGGAAGGGACGCGTGCCTTTCACTTTTTATGTCTGTCTCTCTCGCTCTTAGGCGGGCTAACCATGCCCGAGTGGAAGGGACGCGTGCCTCTCACTCGCTCTCATTGTGAGCGCATAACGTGAGCGGAGCGTAACGCAGTTTCTTGAAGTGTC
This sequence comes from Argyresthia albistria, assembly GCA_963457715.1. NCBI lineage: Eukaryota > Metazoa > Arthropoda > Insecta > Lepidoptera > Argyresthiidae > Argyresthia > Argyresthia albistria. The sequence continues at coordinate 1,555,626 of OY735270.1, read as the reverse complement.
ACCCGGCAAACCAATTTATAAGACGTTGTCACGTCAATAAATCTTTCAGGACTCATGGAAAGTACTAATGGTAACTAACTTCCCACTCCTTATCTGTGTGGACAGTATTATAAGATTCCGACATAAAAACTTCCGGATGTTTGCTTGTTTTTGTCACATTTCTAATTTCAAACTTCAGTTGCCAAGTTTTGTACCGCGCAGGTTTGAAAATAAATAATTACAAGTAGAGTAGAGTTTGCATCGGAGGTACAGCGGCCCTAGACAAAGTTAATAACGCTACGAAAACGAAACGAAAACTCAAAATGTATGAGATTTGACATTCAGTGACGCGTTCAGCGTTTCGTGCAAACGATAATAGCGTTTTGCATCTTGTCTTGGGGGGCAGGTTCAAATCCCGGTCACAGATTACTAAATAGTTACTAGGTGCTGACCATGTATGTACCAATGAGATAAGTAATTTATTTTCACTGCACGGACGTTCTAACGGTGATGGAAATCATCGTGAGGAAACCTTCATTACTCCATAGCTGCGGCGATGGACTAGCCCCCTGTCGCGCAAAATGGAGTTCTGTATAACTGGCTGAGTGAGCACAACTGTGACTCTGCACACCGTATGGGAAAAGGCGTGACGCTATTACATATTGTTATTATCAACTATGTCGGAAATCTATTAGAAATAGAAGAAATATTTATTTGACAATTAAATATAGGGATATTAAGAAAAAATAGTACAGTTTATAGTGTATACAGTTTAAATGTCAAAATGGTTTAAGCTCAGCATGTGTTACGTGTAGCAGTGAGCTGCACGTAACGCTGGTTTTCAGAAAAACTTTTCTCTCCTAAAACTAGAAACTTAAAACTAAACGTAAGATCTGAGTAGAAGTAAATATACCGAAAGAGCTTAATTATGCGATTATGCACCAAAGGCAACAACAAGAAACTATCGGAAAAATAAAATAAAATAAATATATTGTTATAAATATACTGTTGTCAACACAATTATTTATTTAGTAAAAATACATTAAGTACAATAAAATATACACTTATCTACATTTTTAATACAAAAGGAAGCATACAAATTATTTTCATCCATTAGGATTCAGTCTTGTTAAAGTTGTATTGACAGGATGCCAACTTAAACTATGTTCTTTGTCTGAAATACAAATATAGATGTTCAATCGTCATTCTCTGAACTATGATACCGCAAAATTTATACGATTCCTATATTTTCATGTACACTTGATTTGATATTAAATTGATTTATCGTTTGTGGCCAATAAATTTAACTCGAATTTTCAGGAATAGTTGAAAATTAATTAAGTTTTAATGCGGACTGATGTATTGGCCCGGGGCTATAATACCAATGGGGTAGACAGAACCGCATGACAACAAAGTGGTTGAGGGTGATTGAGGAAATATTTCCAGTGTTAAAAGTATGATCAGATTTTCTATCTTGAACCTGGGCCCGACTTCTACTGTACACAAGCATACCACAAGCCTGGCACAAGCTTCAATACGACGCATTTGGTATACTACTAAAACCGGAATCGCAATTCACAAGCGCCAGCCTGACGCCAGCCTACTGTCCGACAGTAGAATACGAAGCAGTACCAAATGCGTCGTATTGAAGCTTGTGCCAGGCTTGTGTATGCTTGTGTACAGCAGAATTCGGGCCCTGTCTTGAGCATGTTTTGCTGCTCTTTAGCGCCACCCAGAAAGGACGTGAAGGGCTGTGGTATCAAAATATTTCCTAAGGCATGAGCAACTGCCTCGTCCTAAGTTCTTAGGATTTAGATATAGTAGTAAACTCAATTATTGCCTGTCAAAATTCTTAAATTTTGAATATAAACTTTCGGCGAGATTTCTGTAATCTAGACAGGTAAAGTTCGTTCAAAGACAGATGTACCTCGAAGATAGTCCAATTAATACTGCCAAAAGTAATTATTTAATTAAATAATCAAGACTACAGCTGTGACGAACATGACTTCTGTAAGATCTGTCAAGCCGTGTTAGATATAAATGGGATTAAAATATCAGTTCTATTAGATTAAGTTATTTTCATACTAATTGTAAATAACACTGGTACTATAGTGTAAATAGAAGAAAAATCACAAGGTTAGGTAAGTCGAATAAGGCTGGATTTTACCAACAAAAAGTTATACGAGAATAACTATCCCGGGGATAATTTGTATGACAATGACAGTTCAAAATGAGGTGGTGGCATGATTTTCGCGCCTTCGATATACGGATATCGAGACCTATATTGACAGATTCCCATACAAAATCACTCGACATAGGTGTAGATATCGTATATCGAATGCGCGAGAATCGTGGCGCTGATCTGGAGGATGATAAAGATACTCTCGAGTAAAATTTACTCATTCGGTGGTAAAATTCGCTTCCGTTAGGAATAATCAGAAGCATTTTCAAACAATTAAATCATTGGACATAATTTTGTGTAAATAACTATATGACCAACATTATACATTATGCACTATTCACAAACCCATGTACTTAAGGGTTCTTAAAAGTTTATCCTGTTTTGGTTACATTTTGCTACCTACTGCCAAAATCTCGGTGGACAATTCGTGGGGAAAAATTTGTAATCACTGTGGAAACTTGGACAAAATTAGCAATCGTAGGTTTTAACTACATATAATTAGAAGCTTTAACTTTGTTCCTTGGGGTAAGTCCGAGATGTCTTTGCACACCGCGGCTTATGGACATTTCGAATATGCGTGGAGATTGCCTACCTCCCGATTTGATCAGAGCAACTTTATTTTTCATTTCCCAGTATATTTTAGCCTGGGTGGGTCAGCTGATTTGTATGGAGAATTGAAAAAAAAGTTGCTTTGATTAAATCGGTTTCATAATGAAAGTTGCTCAGAATGATGTTCCTAACAAAGCAGTTTCTCATTTTGCGTTAATTCATTCACACCTTGTATACGCGAGTTCTCGACGCGACATCCGCGCGTAACAAGAGCGATCAGGTTATCTATTGGTTCTAGTTGGTTTTATCATTTTCCTAAGCAGAATGAATAAGACCTTATTAGAGATAAGCTCGCCTTTGTACACGTTTTCTATGTTTTTTACTGTCCTATGTAACTGTTTGTGTGCAATAAAGAAATTATGAATTATGAATGGTCTACACGGTCAAATGCCTTTTCAGACACTGGCCAAATTAACCGATCTGTTGAACCCGCACTGAGCCAGCGTGGCAGAGTATGGCTCAATCTTACTCGCATCCGGGTAAAGGCCTGTGATTCTCAGTGGGAACATTAATGTACCTTGAAAGGATGATATTTTTTTGGTAGAAGTGATTGATGACATGTTTAATGATATCGGCCTGACAGAGGCGCGATATGTTTGGCATTCATTTGCATCTTTTGAATTTTGATCATTATGATCAAAAGGTCACATTTTTACCAAATACTGTGTTTTCAGGGTTCCCTGTACCAGAAGGGTGCCAAACAGGACCCTATTTATAATCTACTGTCCTTCCTTCAGTGAGCTGTTTCTCATGTACAGTATTTTATAAAAGCATCTTTCGTGAATCTGGAAAAAAATAAGTAGGTATGTTGATTCTACCTTCAAAGCTATTTATATGATAATTCACAAAGTTAAAAACTAAAAAAAAAACGACTTCGAGACCTTATTACTCAATCCTCTCTGCTTGCGTTGCGAATGTCGTCTAAAAACACGAAGACGAGCCTACAACATCTGTGTTCTGGCTGATAAGTCCACACATATTACACAATAGACGAATATCGGTCCCTTCAGTCAGCCCGCAGTCACAGAAAGGAAACAATACGTGATTTTGTTTACCTTTAATGTAATACGTTAAGTAAGACATTATACTTTTCAGATATTTTCATGTAGTGACCTAATTACTGGACCAATTCCTGATTTTCAAAAAATGAGACTAAGATTATGAGGAATTCTTTCAAACGAAAATAAATAATTATTGAAATCGGTTCACAGCTTCGAGGTAACACAAAATAATAATGATAAAACAAACTTACAACCGAATTGAGAACCTCCTCCTTTTTTGAAGTTGGTTAAAAAGTAACTACAGCATTCCTGTAAATGCTAACCTGTAAATGCTAAATAAGGACAATGAATTGCAAAAAGTTGCAGTCGCACTGCATCCGTTTAGCGAGAGAGAACTACCAACCTTCTGTTGTATAATCGCGATATCATCACGTTGAAAGTTTAAAATGTACAAAAGCTTTATAAATTATGTTCAACAGTTATTCAACAGTTACTCCATTTTGCGCAACAGTGGGGGTGACAAAATACATGAAGGTTTCCTCACGGTATAGGATGAATCTAAAATATAGATCTAAACTTTTGTTACATTCTTCTTAATAATTAAGCTTCTTGCTTTACACGTAAGGCAAAGAGTATTAAAATATCTGGCTAGAAGTGAGCACAGTTTTATATCTGCCACTCCGTATCGTAAAAAGCTAGCCGATATGTTATGTTAATAAGGCAAAACAAATAAAAAACCTAAGTATAGAGATTTCTTCGAATTCATTTACGAAAAACAATAAAAGACGCAAGTCATTTGTGTGTTCTTAATAAAAAGTTATTATAGAAACAAAAAATGGAATACAGAAAAACGTACTAAGTATTTACAAAGACAAGTGGTATAGGAATAATCAGAAAATTGGAATACAAGGAGATATTGCCGGCCGGCGGCGGTGGCGGCGGCGGCGGCCGCGTAGCCGGCTCGTAGCACTGCTACGACGTCTGAGGCTACGATACACGATTTGGTAACGGGTAGAATTTGATAGGGCGATGATGCTGCATACTTTATTTTATAAATACTAGGCTAGGGAAATATTTGTTGGTTTTGTGATATAAAATGTATTAGATTTAAAATATGTTATTGCACTGATCATATTTGTTTCATAGTAACCCCTTAAAATATTAGGTGACGCTATGTACTATAGAGTATATTTTTGGAGTTCGTCAGCGTGTCGATGAGATAGTTTAAGTAAAAATAGCTTAACATAGAAAAAGAAATGTACAAAGGCGAGCTTATCTCTAATGAGATTTCTTCCAGCAAACCATTTTGGGTAGGAGACGGAGATGATAGGTAAGGGGAAGAATTGCGCGTACAGTAAGACTATTCTAGTATACTAGTATAATGCATATTATTATTACACATACATATAAGAACCTATTTGTCATTTTACATTGAAAATACTATAGAAAACTCTGTTACATTTAACTAGCTTGTATAGCTTCTTTGATGTACTTGAACAGAAATGCTGGACAGAATTTAATCAAATCTATCGTATAGAAAAAGAATCTCACTTGCAAATGAATTCTTTGAGCTTTATCAAAGGGCTAGTTAAGTTATACCCAAGAAAGTCGTTTGTGCGTTGCTGAAGAAGTAGATTGCTCATAGAGGGTGTAATCTAATGACATGTCATAGATACATGTACCTCGAGCGTTTGATGAACAAAGTGGAAGTATTATAAAAATAAACCCGACTGCATTCTCTTTCGAAACCACGTACAAACGTTATGAATGCACCGCACAAAATTTTACGAGAATCGTTAAAGGAATCGCTCGTCTTCGGCTCGTCCGGTCAATAAAATATAATACCGACTGTATAAAACAGCTCAAGATATTTTTTATTATTAACTTTTTTACCCAATTGGTGAGTGAATGGGCTATGGGCCATCCCACATGACCGAGTTGCGGCGTCGCAACGCAAAAATTCGCGGCGAATTACATTAGGAATGTTGGCAGAGTTTTGCGATCCGACGCCGCAACGCAGAAATCCGACGCCGCAACGCGGTCATGTGGGATGGCCCTATCCCGATATCGGCCACATTATGACATTAGTTAATTTAATAATTAATAATATAATAATGACAATTGCACTATAATTTTACTATAACATACATGAGTATGATCTTGACATTATTATTATTATTATTATTCCATTATTCTGACATTATTTAATATTTAATAATATGATGACATTTATAATTTATTAAATAAAAGATGAATGGAGACATAGTGACATATTACAGAGTACATAAGTTAAGTATAAATATGTTGATGATGATTTTATATGTATTCTGACCCCCTTGTGACTTGTAATGTATATTATCAATAAACGATGTCTATGTCTATGTCTATGTCTATGTCTATGTCATCACTCATCAACTACCGTATTTTAAGCGCTTAGTTAATTTAGAAGCCTTCAGTTGCTGTGCTGTGCCCTGTGCCCACCAGTAACGTCACATTTATTTCATCATCATTCATTTCATTTCATGGCGCTGGGCGCATGGCTTTACCAATCAGGGGGCAACTCAGGTAAGAGACAAGCTTATCAAAAGAATGGTATTCCAATAACAAAAATATCGATGCTGTCTAAAGGACGCTGGCCTTACTCGGGCATATCAGAAGCGTCGCTTGATTGATGAAATTATCTTGTATTAGCATTAGGCCCCTGATCTTCCTTACCCTTTTTTAGGGTTTCGTAGCTCAGAGGAAGAAACTTATGGATCACTCGTTCGTCTGTCCGTTCCTCCGTCCGTCACAGGCAATTTACTCAAAACATATTGGACCGATGAAATTGAAAATTCGTACACATATCTATGACCCAAAGACAGAGGTGCAATGTAAATATTTAAATATTAATATATGTATACATATTTATTTTATTTTAATGGGGGCCACTTTTGAGGGGCCAAATGAGATAATTTCAATAAAAAAAATCAAAATATGCTGTGTGACATATCAAATGAAAGCGCATGGTGCGAGAATCTTAAATGTATTTTTGTAATATTTTTAAGGCTAATTTTGAATAAGTTGTGCTTAATAATATGACCAATTCGCATGTCATCAAAACCTCTAGGGTACTTCCCGAAGTCCTAAAAATCTCAAATTTGGTATACAAGCACATGTTTGCACCCATATCCCATAAAACCTCCGTAATTTACAACTTTAACCCCCTAAACCCCCTAAATCTGGCGTGCAAAGTCTGTATGAAAAACTGAATTTTAGGGCACTTTTAGGATATTTTGTTGGTATTATTGTTGTTCAAAACCCTCTCAACGCGAATCTAACTCGCACTTGGCAGCTTACTTCGGTTTTAAAATAACCAAAATATCACAAAATGAAAAATCTTTATCACATTAATTTTGTTCTATGTTGCATGTTGCCCCAGGTTTGTTGTATTTTAATGTTTTTAATATTTTCCTCAATTAATAATTAATGTAACGGTATGATCCGATTTGTACGAAAATTCATTAAAAATGTAAAAGCGCTTTGGGACTATATTTTTTATTAGCATAAAAGCCTGTATCGCTGCGTTGTTGTTAAAAGCATCTGCCTTGTTTATGTTGTATGATTAAGCTAGAAAAAATATTCACAGGGAAAGAAATAAAATTCAATCATCATCAAAGCGTCATGTCTTTTCCCATACGAGGTGGCAGAGGCACAACCATGACCACTTTTAGCCAGTGATTTATGACTCGTAGCGTAAATAAAGGACGGACTGACGGACAACGAAGTGATCACATAAGAGTTCTTTAAACTATATCTAGGAGGACAACGTAGCAACGGATTTCGCTGTAGCCCTGGCTCAGATATGGGAGACATATCATGTTGCAGACACGTGATATCGAGGTATCGCGAAAACTAGCCAATTTATTGATTCATTGTGGTCACAATTATTGGTAAAGCGTTAAGGCCGATTTACAACAAACAAGCGAATGTTCATTCTATTTACAACAAACAAGCGAATGTTCATTCTATTTACAACAAACAAGCGAATGTTCATTCTATTCCCAATCTTTTTGTATAAGTACTTACAACAGACATCGATTCTTTCAATGTTCTATGCTTTCTTTTCCACTGACCGACTTATTAATAATAAAAACACTCTACTCTGTTAATAATACTTCTGAGACTAGTCAGTTGTCTTGGGCAGTAAACATGGTGTACGTAACTTAGCAAAACATCCCTTACGCCTAGAGTAGAGTAGGGTGATCAGTGGTTCTAGTCTGTGTTTAGATAAGACGGTAAATGATCAAGAAATAATGTTTTTGCTATAGTTATAATCTCTGTTCGTTTGGTGGAAATGTTAAGGTCCATAGCGGAGGAGCGGGCGGGCGAAAATCGAAAATCTGGCGTCGTAAACTTCATCACCTCATCCGGGCCGCGTAGATAGAAATGCTACTTCAATACGTCTCCGCCGCTACGACGAACTGTGTTAGTATTTTCTGACGATAAACACGCGTAAATTCTGCGTAGCATGCGTCTGTATCCCGGTAGCGCAATGATCGCAAAGTGACATTGATGCCACGAAAACGCTGAACTTACCTTTAATATATTAGGTATGCTTTATACAATATATTTTATAATATTTACCTTGTATATATTTTTATATTGGGTTTGCTTATACAATATGTTATAGTTAAGTGTGTACAGGCGATTATTCAGTATCCATAACAGATATCAAAGAACTTTAAACTGATATTGAAAGTGCGTTACCGAACCAGTAAAATGACATCAATAACTTGTTAAAAATAAAACGAGAGATACGAGATGCAGGTTTGCAACCCGGTGCTGACCATGCACCAATGAGATAAATAATTAATCTCAAGTACTTTATACGGGTGTTCTAGCGGTGATAGAAAACATCGTGAGAAAACCTTCATTACTCGTATAGCTGCGGCGATAGGCTTGACGCCTGTCATGCAAATTGGAGCATTAAATCACTGGCTAAAAGCGGCCACAGCCTCTGCGACCCCTTATGGGAAAAGGCGTGAAGCTATGTAATTGTAATAAATAAAATAAGCAAGGAGTGGCAAGGAGAAAAATTATTTATTTGTTTATAAAATGTCGCGTCGTGCGCTATCAAAGGGTGTAAAATTTACAGTGGTAGTTTCATGATAAGATATCCAATCAACTTTATTTCTACCTTTAATTAACTAGGAAAAAAAAACTCCAAGCCAGTAAATGAATATTCTACAGTTGAGCGTCGTCGTCGCGTCACTGTCACTGAGCGGTCATTGTGCTTACAGAATTGGGCCCCCAGAAGTTACATAGCTGTGATAATACTTTAAGAAGATTTCGATAAATGCCCATCCTTGTGGTCCTCTCATTTCAAAGAAGGTAATCCTGTTGAGGGGCTTTCCGAATCCAGAAAAATATCTGTTATATTCCGGGTGTCGAGAGTATACACCTGTATCTATAGTAGAATAAAACTACCTGACACGGGCTTCCTATAATTCTCGCGCCTTCGATATACTGATATCGATACCTATATTGACAGATTCCTGTACAAAATCACTCGATATAGATGTAGCCACAACTATTTATTAATCTGTGCCACTGGTCCTGAGAATCTCACTCGCTGTGTCAGTGTAATGGACACCTTTAACAATAATAATAATAAATCGTTTATTATCAAGCTACTATTTAATTCCCATTAAGTACATTACACATTAAAATATAAATTAAATTACAAATTAAATGACATAAGATTAAATTCAAATAATTTAGATTAAAATGGGCGGTTCGTTTTTATAGTTATCTTGTATTTTTTGTACTGTGTGTACCGGGACGAAACTTGTTTGTGAATTTTTGGCCTGTAATTAACGGTTTCGCCATATTTAATATCTTAAATTCACGCGCTCGAGATACATCTTAGAGCTGAGTGTGGTTTATTAATACGGGCCTTACAGTATTTGAGAGATTTACATAGGTGTAGATTCGTAGAAAAACTTAAAAATTGTATGTATTTGCAAAATGTTAAAATGTAACAGTAACATAATAAGAGCCGTTAATAGGCCGAGGTTTAAGTTATTTATTGTGCTGTATATCTTTTATATCGTGCTGTGGGCTCAGTTCCCAAATAAACAAATAAAAAAGTATAAAAAAGTTCCTATAGCTTACTTCACAAGATATTCTGGTAAGTACAGTTGTTTTTCTAGTTTGATATTGATACCGCCGACCTAGTACTTGAAATATCTTGCCTAGTATTTCTCTGCCTACACGAATCATACTTGTAAATATCATTATGAGAGGCCATTATGTTAAACATGTTTTCTTACCTGTAAAATATATTTTTATTATTTATTCATTGTCTTGAAAAGGTAATCTTTATGATAATGTTCAGAAAAAAATCCTAAGAATTGAAGGTAACCTATTCACAAGATATTCTGGTATGTACAGTTGTTTTTCTAGTTTGATATTGATACCGCCGAACTAGCACTTGAAATATCTTGCCTAGTATTTCTCTGCCTACACGAATCATACTTGTAAATATCATTATGAGAGGCCATTATGTTAAACTTGTTTTCTTACCTGTAAAATATATTTTTAATATTTATTCATTGTCTTGAAAAGATAATCTTTATGATAATGTTCAGAAAAAAATCCTAAGAATTGAAGGTAACCTAGAAATAAGAAATAAAAAAGAAATAAGTTTATTTTAAAAGATAAGGGTAAAAAGGCTCTTACATATCATACAAATAGAACTCCTTAGTCAGCTATTAAATTGTAGCATGCAAATTTTTGAGATCTATTCTCATCAAGTTTAGTCTTTATTCAAGACATAGAAAGAAACAAAATTCAAGAACAGTTTCACCTACGTTTAAAGTTAAGAAATTCGTCAACAGAGTAAAAACAGTTTTGCAGAAGCCAATGGAATCATTTACCTACGTTTAAAAGTGTTGACTGGCAACGTTTTTATGTCATCCGGTCTTCGATCATATATGATCGAAGCATCCGGTATTTTGTTATACACAATCACACACTTTGCTGAGCAGTTTTTCAAATACAGTGATGTTCTTGGTGTGTGATTGATTAAATGCAATCCCTGTTCGGGTTTCTAGAGTTTCTCGAGAAATAGTCTTGAGCTTTTACGAAAAGCTCAGGATAAGCTCTAAGTTTTTATAAGCATACAGGTGTAGGCAATATAGTACCTAGTCAGGCAGGATTGCAAAATATTCTAAAAATTAAATCTTTTGAATATCTTTCCGCGTAATTTCTGTAGAAAAAAACACGGGAATTTCTTACCTCGCAGCAAAAAAAATGTAAAAGTAACTATATTTAGTGTTTCAAACAAAAAACTCACCTTGAAGTTACCGTTGTAGTATGAAGAGACAGCCGACTAAAATCTTCTCATAATTACGATGAAACTTTGTCGCGACTCGAACGCACCGCTTGCAAGCGCGCGAAAATTCCCTCCAAAACTGAAGGAAGAAGCGCGAAAACTCCCGTACTTACGTCATCGGCCAACCAATCAGGGAGCTCGGACGCCTCCGTCAAACTGTTTCCGACCAATCAGATCAAAGGCGAGCCACTTGAAAACTCTAATAGGTTTCCCGTGTAGCCCGTTATCACGGTATGTGTGTAATTATTCAGGAATAATCGGGGAATCAGGTATCTATTGGAGTACTACTTAGTTTGGGACTGCATTATCGCTGATGTCATTCGCCGAATTCGTAGGAGGGTTTTATGCACAGTAGACTTAAGTATTAAATATTACGTAGATATATTACTTCTTGTGTACTTAATTGGTAATGTGCTCATCCCATACTAGAACGAGTAACCCTTCGTAATAAAAGGGAAAGCGTGAGGTGTAAGATTTGTACTTTAAATTAAACGCCATGGTTTCAGTTAACATACTTCTAGGTAGAGATAATCTTATAATAAATCCTACGCCATCTCGTGGTATTTGCAATTTTTCGATAGTGCTGCACCAAGCAATAATGGACTCGAACTAAAGAAGCTTCCGTAGCATCTCAGTTTACGCCGGTGTCATATTTTGTTCTAGGTGGTCTATCTGTATTAGTATAATATTATAGTATCTGTGGTATAGTCATAATGTGTCAAAGGCCCTAATTAATACGGCAGCTTGATAACTTCTGACAATCGGGTTGGCCACTGGCCCGACACCCCCCTGCCATCAACCTACACTGGCCCGACACCCCCCTGCCATCAACCTAGACTGGTCCGACACCCCCTGCCATCAACCTACACTGGCCCGACACCCCCTGCCATCAACCTACACTGGCCCGTCACCCCCCTGCCATCACCCTACACTGGCCCGACACCCCCCTGCCATCAACCTACACTGGCCCGACACCCCCCTGCCATCAACCTAGACTGGTCCGACACCCCCTGCCATCAACCTACACTGGCCCGACACCCCCTGCCATCAACCTACACTGGCCCGTCACCCCCCTGCCATCACCCTACACTGGCCCGACACCCCCCTGCCATCAACCTACACTGGCCCGACACCCCCCTGCCATCAACCTACACTGGCCCGACACCCCCCTGCCATCAACCTACACTGGCCCGACACCCCCTGCCATCAACCTACACTGGCCCGACACCCCCCTGCCATCAACCTACACTGGCCCGACACCTCCCTGCCATCAACCTACACTGGCCCGACACCCCCCTGCCATCAACCTACACTGGCCCGACACCCCCTGCCATCAACCTACACAGGCACGACACCCCCCTGCCATCAACCTACACTGGCCCGACACCCCCTGCCATCAACCTACACTGGCCCGACACCCCCCTGCCATCAACCTACACTGGCCCGACACCCCCCTGCCATCAACCTACACTGGCCCGACACCCCCTGCCATCAACCTACACTGGCCCGACACCCCCCTGCCATCAACCTACACTGGCCCGACACCCCCTGCCATCAACCTACACAGGCACGACATCCCCCTGCCATCAACCTACACTGGCTCGACACCCCCCTGCCATCAACCTACACTGGCCCGACACCCCCCCGCCATCAACCTTCACTGAGCCCGATGGTACGATATACTGGTGGAGTAAGGTTTCAGCGCTTACTTGAGTCTTTGTAACCCGATATGGTTAGAAACCTGTCATTAGAAACCTGTAAATGGAATATTGCAAAGCTAGCCTCCACCACCCCAAGTCCCTAACCATTCCTCTACCACCCCGTATGGGAGAGCGTGTGGATATGTTTGCTTTAATTTACAAATTTTCGCGATTACTATGAAATCCAACAATTTTATACAGCATAGACGGTCGTATCGTTCGACACACGGCCAGACGGACGGACAACAAAGTGATCCTATAAAGGTTTCTTTTTAGGGTACCGTACCCGAAGGATGCCAAACGGGACCCTATAACTAAGGCTCCGCTGTCTGTCTGTCCGTCCGTCCGTCCGTCCGTCAGCGGGTCCCAGAGCACGAACCGTATTTAGCTAGAAAGTATAAATTTTCACATAATGTGTATATCTGTTGCCGCAGCAACAACAAATACTGAAATACGAGAGATTTACAAATTAAAGGGGGTCCCCATAAAAGAGACTTGTTTTGATACACCCACGCATTCCAATGTGATGGTATATTTCGGGTCAACCCACATCGTTGTGGTAGCTCAGCCGGTATGATGTAGGCCTTAAATCCGTAGTCGTGAGTTCAAATCACCGATAGACTGCGGTTCTTGTGGCCATGTGTGGTCTTCATCATCATATCCGCATCAGAATATTATGCTACCGAGTATATGCACGAGTTATTATCAATAACCGGCCAAGTGCGAGTCGGACTCGCGCACGAAGGGTTCCGTACCATTATCTATAAAAAAAAAACGCAAAAAAACATCATGTTTTGTGGGAGCCCAACCCTAAATATTAATTAAATTATTTATTTATTAAGTAAATAATATAAGTACTCAATATATTGTGAACATTTTAAGCGTCTACCTGCTACCATTATCAATATTGAGCAAAAATTTGCAAAAAAATAACGTTTGTTGTATGGGAACCCCCCTTAATATTAAATTTCTTTTGTTTTTTAGTACTTGTTGTTCTAGCGGCAACAGAAATACATCATCTGTGGAAATTTCAACTGTCTAGCTACCACGGCTCATGAGATACAGCCTGGTGACAGACAGGTAGACAGACAGCGAAGTCTCAGTAATAGGGTCCCGTTTGGCACCCTTCGGGTACGGAACCCTAAGAACGCAAAAATCACTTTAGGTCTGCCGCCGTCTGCCCATAATATTTGAAGAGTTCCCGATTTCTCCAGGATCTCATCAGATCCTGACCTGGTGTCAATGGGATCAATTGGAAGGTAAAACCTTTCAAACAAAAAATATTTTTCCAAATCAGTCCATCCGTCTAGCTAGGCGCAATCGGGGCACATACATTTAAAAAAAAACCGACGAATTGTAAACCTCCTTCTTTTGTCGTTTAAAAAGGGGTTACTAAGAAACTTACTAGGAAAGTTCGCTAGTTGCGATTCGCGTCAGTAATCAGTTTCTCAGTACCTCCCTAGTATACGTAGGCTGTCTTGACAGTTTTCGGCCCAAAATCTACACTTTGTGATGAAAGTGTGGGACTTTGCTTAGTTGTTGCTTGAACCAACTGAACCATTTTGGCCAGGGGGGGGGGAGAGGAGAGGGGGGGGGGAGTGTGGTTCTCCCGCGCCTCCAACAAAAAATTCTCGCTTATGCTAAAATCAATCAATGCTCCAAGACAAATAAACCGTTGAGCCGTAAAGGGAGGATGTCAACAACTCAACAGTCTGCATCTGCATTGATATTTTCTTTCATTTTCCTCCTTTACATATTCAATTCTTTTGATTACTGTGCGGGGTATCGTTTCAGCATTTTATTGAAATAATATTTAAAGTCTGTTCACTTAGATACAGCCGCCCCTGCTTTGGTCTTATTTTAGTTGAGTCTGCTACAGGATAGCCATTGGGTAGGTCTCAAAAATATTCCCATGGGGGGGCAGTAATTAATGACATCATATTTTTTTTGTATGGGATTTGAATTTTATTTTTTTCAGAAACCTATCGTGTGGTGGTTTCAAATGAAAGGGTTTCATGAGCCTATTCTAAAAATACTAATACTTAATATTCTCTGTCCATCCTGGGTTTATATTGTCGAGTCGTCGGGATCCCACTGGGTGCGATTGGCACAGGACCGGGAAGATTGGCGCTATAGAGAAGAGGCCTGTGCCCAGCAGTGGGTCGATGTGGGCTGAGGATGATGATGATGATGATCCTGGGTTTGCTGGATGGAAGAGATTCGATTCGATTCGATTTCGTTCCAGCCTTTGCACCTAAAGTATTTACTTATTAATAGCGACGTCAATCAGAAACGCGAGTAAATCTTCATATCTCTATATCTAGCATATCTGGCTAAACCTCTACTAATCCGTAGGGGAAAAGGTGTGACGCAAAGTAATGGAAATGTGCACCCGACGAGAAAAAGTGCACTTTTGTATGGGATGAGCACCTTGTGGTATACCTCAGTCAGTATTAGGGACACAAGACACAGATAATAAGGCAACAAGCAACACCAGTGCATTGCCTCATGCCTGCTTTACTTACCTTAGCAGAATAGTACTTCTGCTTTGTCTGAAACCAGTGTACAGCCAGACGATGTGAGTCACCTATGAAATGCTTCCTGAAAGAGAAAAGGTTCTTCGGGAAGCATTCGAAGCCAGATTCTAGAACCAGGATAGGATGCACAGATTTATAAACTAAACTGTAGGATGTGATGTGAAATCTGAGAGGAGCGCTGAACACAGCACTGAATAAATGAGCTTGTGAACGTGTTGTGAACAACCTCGCAGTGCCATCTAGCGATAATGAACAAAAGTTTTAATTTTCATGATATTTTGTAGATTTCAGGAATGGAGTCAAAACGCCATCTACCTAGAACTACTTACACTTCAACCATGGAACATCCATCCTTAGCTTGAAGGTTTTTGAAAATCTAGCCGATGGCGCTAGTGTGTTGTGCTGTTAGTTACATTTTGTTTGACAAGCAAGACAACAGTGTTTTGTTTTGTTTTGAAAATAAAATTGTGAATTTGTGATTGTTTGCTACCTACAAATACGCTCTGCACTGCACCAGCAGTTTTCCGGAAATTCCGGATAGCTTCTTCAAGGTATGTTACATTACTTTACATATCACTAAGAATATTCCATAAGTTTCCATAGTTTGAGGTTATGTTATTGCCTCACAAAGTTGGTTTTTGTACCTCCGTTCGTCAAACCTCCGTGTTTCGACATTTCGTACGCATATTATTATATTAGTGTATCTCTTTATTCGTACGTTCTATTCTACAGTCCTGGTAGGAAAACTGTATTTACGATGCAAGTAGACCAGCAATAGTTCCCAAAATCCGTTATTCGAAAGTTAGCTCGCCACAATTCCAGAAATGGGAGCTGATTCAGATCTTCCAACTGGTTGGGAGACGAGAACTAGCCGGTCCACAGGCATGTCATACTACCTCAACGTTCACACCAAGAAGGCGCAATGGGAGCATCCGATGAAACCAGCGGAACCCGCAGAAGGTATCCGTTGCAGTCACATTCTTGTGAAACACGCAGAAAGTCGCCGGCCTACCTCTTGGAGAGAAAGTGAGATATCCAGAAGCAAAATTGATGCTTTGGAACTTATAAAACGATACCGTAAAGAAATTGTAATGAAAGAAAAAGATTTTGTAGATGTGGCATTGAAGTATTCTGATTGTTCATCGGCAAGGCATTGTGGTGATCTCGGACTGTTTCGTCATGAAGATATGGAGAAGGTGTTTCGGGATGAAGTGTTTAAACTGAAAGTTGGGCAGCTAAGCCAGCCATTTGAGACAGTGTCTGGATATCATATTGTTGTTCGGACAGCATAGATTTTGGGGAGCTGAAAATAAATAATTAAATATTATTTTGTTACACTATTATTTGCCATAAGTTGTTGAAGCATAGGATAGGTGAAGTTAGTTTAAGATGCTATTATTTTCATAGTTAAGAGGTCTTTCAAAAGTAGAGTTAATTATTAACTGTTCTGTATTTTTTTTTGAGAGTTCTAATTTTTTAACACTTAGCCATCTACTAAATCCTTAATTAATTTTACTTTTGATCCCAGAAGATCCTTTTTTCGTTATTAGAAAACCATATTTTGTTATTTGAGTATTGGAGAAATACTGTAATTTAGGATTACGATAAATGGAGAGGGTGAAGATATTTTCAGAGTAACAGGAAAACATAATAAGTATTAAATTTAAATTTTGATCTTGTTTTGGTTTTCCTTGAATAGGCAAGCTAATATTCCAAGCAAATATTCCCTCACAGAACTTTGGAACGGCTGAACCGTTTTTTTATAAACCGCATCATAATTTGTTTACCCGTTTGATCACTAGAGTGCCTTGGACTGGACACATAGAACAATCTAAAGAACGACCAACCGACAGACGAAATACACCGACGGATTCTAATGTGGTTTTCTGTAAATGGTTGTACTCGTACACTTCCCTGCGAGAGTTCTTGGATAAGTTTTGTTAAAATTGGTTCAGCAGTTCAAAAGTTATTAGCTTAAATCTAGGCTCAAGAAATACCTAGCTATTATAGGGTGGAGAGCTTCTTTTGACGAACTGTACTGTAGGATAGGAAGTAATAGCTGTATAGAGCCCGCCATGGTTCCAAATTGTAGCTAATTTAGTCTACTTAGAACACTTTAAATTAACTATCTTTCACTGCCATGTTGAGTAAAAACTGAAAAATTACCGAAAAGAACATCGAACCTTTCTGAGATACCTACCCTTTGTTGAAATTCGCTAAAATTACGCTTTTTCCGTATTCACATAAAAAAACAAATGTCCATCGATAGATAATTACAAACAACAAAATATTCTCCAATGTGGAATGAGCGGTCTCCCCTAACACAGGTTTTTATTAACTTAAAAGGGGAGTCCCACGACCTGTGCTGCTGTACTTACTGAAATAAACTAATTTTTGTTTGTTTGTTTTGTTTGTTCTTTGACAAAAGTTTCTGAGATAATTCAGTTTTAATATATAAAATAATGACTTAATTACATATTCGAATATGATTATATCAGAAACGCTACATTTTGTCAAAGAACATTTGATGAATTTTTAATTGAATTCTTTATCGATGGACATATGTTTTATAGGTGTACACCTAAAAGTGAAAATTTAGGGTATGCAAGTACTTACCCCAGTCACAGAATAAGTACTAGTAATAGTACTAGCGTATCCCCAGTATCCCAGGCACCATACAGAAATATTCGATGTTCTTTCATGCTATTTAGGGTACCGTTCCCGAAGTGTGCCAAACGGGACCCTATTACTAAGGCTCCGCTGTCCTGTCCGTCCGTCCGTCCGTCAGCGTATCCTAGAGGCACGAACCGTAATAAGTTGAAATTTTCACAAAATCTGTTGCCACAGTATCCCAAGCACCATACAAAAATATTCGATGTTCTTTCATGCTATTTAGGGTACCGTACCCGAAGTGTGCCAAACGGGACCCTATTACTAGGGCTCCGCTGTCCTGTCCGTCCGTCCGTTCGTCCGTCAGCGGATCCTAGAGGCACGAACCGTAATAAGTTGAAATTTTCACAAAATCTGTTGCCACAACAACAAATACTGGGAAGGACTTTAGTTCCTGACCTACTGAAATTGACCTTGGGAGGGGGGGAGGGAGGAGGGGGGAGGTGGGGGGATGCCCCCCTACTATTCCCCCCGCGCGGAACTGCATAGTTTCTGAGATGTTTTTTTTAATTTTTGGAGGTTACATAATATAAGGACTTTAGTTCCTGACCTACTGACCTTGACCTTGAGGGGGAGAGGGGGGAAGGGGGAGGGGGTAGATGCCTCCCCTACTTCTCCCCCCCGCGCGGAAATGCCTAATTGCTGAGATATGATTTTTTAAAGTTTTGAGTTTTGAAGTTTTTTTGCATTGTACACACAACAAATACTGGGAAGGACTTTAGTTCCTGACCTACTGAAATTGACCTTGGGCGGGGGAGTTGGAGGGGATGAGGGTTGGAGGGGGGGTTGCCAGGAGTAGGGGGTCGCCTCGCTCCGCTCTGCTTCGCTCCGGCTCCCGGTTCTGCTTATAAGTGTGTACCTAACAAACCTATCTTTAGTTTTCAAACAGGAAGTAACCTATAATTGATCCAATCGGATTCAAAATGGTCGCCCAACCAACAAAAACTCGGACAGACAACACCCCAAATGCATTCCGTTTCACAAAAATTATAACTTTTAATTTATCAAAAGTGATATTTTACGCATTTTACGTTTAAAATAGATTCATCTTTTCAAATGTGCGTACAACGAAACGTAAGTAATCTATTTTGACCACAGACCATAGATTTTTACATATTTTTAGCGTTTTGAAAATCTGAAAATATTGTAAAATTATATTACAATATTTTCAGATTTTCAAAAAATCATATCTTAAAAACTACTGAATTCCGCAACCTGAAACTTTCAGGAAGATGAATAAATGACTCCAACTATACGCTAAAAAAGTTTGGACGACCTAGCGAGTAGGTCAGTAACTAAAGTTGAACCGTGTTTTGTTTTATCGTTTTGAGTGCTTAAGTTGTGTTGTACGATGGTACGGTACCCTTCTTGTGCGATTCCGACTCGCACTTGACCGTTTTTTTTATACCGCCCGCTCGCACAGCACTTGGAAAATTGCAAATCTGGTAGGTAGTTTTAACAACATATAAAAAATTCAGAACGACCTGACCTTATGCAAGCAAGTATGTAGCTCTTGACCGGACTATCAGCAAGTATGTAGCTCTTGACCGGACTACCAGTGAGAGTTCATTTTATTCTCATAAATTGCCAAATAATATAATTGATTTAGTACCAAGGTGATAAGGAAGCCGGCAATATTGCCATTCGCCGGCAATATTGCCACATAATGCCGGCAATATTGCCACATAATGCCGGCAATATTGTTTTTAACCGACTTCCCAAAGGAGGAGGTTTACAATTCGTCCGGATGTTGTTTTTTTATGTCTGCACCCCGATAGCGCCTAAACGGATGGACCGATTTGGAAAATTATTTTTTTGTTTGAAAGGTTTTACCTTCCCATTGGTCCCATTGACACCAGGTCAGGATCTGATGATGGGATCCTGGAGAAATCGAGGGAACTCTTCAAATATTATAGGTAGACCTATAGTGATTTTTGTGTTTTTCATAATAACCCGTGCAAATGCACATGGTAAGCATAATATTGTGATGCGGAACTGCTGATGAAGACCACATATGGCCACCAGATCTGCTCAATACTAGGTACAAATACAATGCGTGGCTGACGGGCAGGCAACGCATAGCCTAAACCGGTGGACCTAGAGCCATGAAACTTTGTACAGGGGTTCCTTAGTAGCGTGGGTTAGCAGTGATATGGGATGTGACAAAATTAATTCCCCAAGAGGGGGGGGGGGGGGATAAGGGGTTACAGTTTGTATTAAACTCAATCTAATCAAATAGGGTTTGTGGAAGTCGGTTTTTTCTAAAGTTTACTTTTTGTTTCAATTATTTCCCCACAAGTCAGGATATGTAGGCTAAATAACTGCTAAATGCATTAATAACTTAATTATCTTTAATGTTCTTTAACGACTTGCAGAATAAATAAATATGAAGGTATTATAATTAAAAAAAACTGCTAGTACATAATTACAGTAGTACCTACCTAACATAGACTGTCTTAGTGCCATTGAACTTCTATTACTTGGTAGCTCAATGCTTAGTGCTTTTTCAGTTCACAATGACGTTGCCTTTGATAAATCCAGCCATTCTTCATCAAAGGCAAGGGCATGCTTTCTCGAATGGAATACATAACACCCTCTTTATATGTTTATATGTATATATGCATCACATTTCAAAAAACTTAAAATTAGTCCCTAATATGCCGAAAAGTAATATTTTGAAAAAGTACATTATAAGTAGGTACAAGGAATAAAAATTGTACGGATCTAGGTTTCCTGTAATATAACAAAATTAATAAAATGGGAATACTGTTACTCGTTAAACCATATCGTTCATAATTTCATCTTATGTAATGGTCCAAGGTCCGAGAGAGCTCGACCTTCATCCATATGTTACTGCGATGTAACTTGGTTTTTATCAGAGTTTGTATGCTAGAAATTACATCGCGAGTGGGTTGCCTAGCAAAATCCTGGCAAGGCAAGGCATGATTAATGAATTAACGGTCAAGTTCGTTTTAAGACTCAATATGCAAGCAGCTTGCAATTTATTTTCTAGCTTACAAAATTTGATAAAAACCAAGTTTCATCGCAGTAAAACATGGGTGAAGGTCGATTTGTCTTCGGATCTTAGGATATAAGAGTAAGATAAGATATATGATATTTATTCGTAATTGTCATCATTACATGACAAGGAAATACATTGAAATTCAGCTCAAATATTGAGTTAACTATTATATCAATCAATCATATTTAATAAAATCATTAATAAAGTAATGTCAGGGATCAATACCATATGTTCACAGTAAAATGACTGATGTAGACGTCAATTTAGATTTAGGCTGGATTCGACCAACAAAAATTATCCGGAGAATAACTATACGGGTATAACTTGTAACTTTTTCATAGACACCAGTGAAACCTAGGTGAGGTGATCTGATCTAGGTGTCACTGGTGTTTATGAATTTACAAGTTATCCCCGGGATATTTATCCTCCGGATAACTTTTTGTTGATCGAATCCAGCCTCAGACATTTTAGAAGAATCAGCTAGTTAACACTTAGGACGCTGACAACGTAAGTAGTATCTTGCCTTGCCAACCAACACAATAATTATGCACCCGTAGTTAGCACGCACGCCAGGGGCCCTCTCGCCCGGAGAATGTAAGTGTGACAAACTCACATTTGCGTCATTGGCACTCAATGTGTTAAGGGTTTAAAATGAAAAGTTCTAAGATCCTAAGAATGACGAAAAATTACATAAAAGGGACCGTTATGGCACTCTCGGGTCACATCTGCCTCTAGCGCTCAGGCAATTACTCCTGAGCAATACAATTCAAGAAAACGTGTTGTCCATTCGGTGAGCTCTTGCGTAAAACGAGCCTTTCGTAAATGCCGTAGACTATCTTTATTACAACTGTATCTATACGTATCTATTTAGCTATGCTAGTTCTAGAGCTTACACATACTGAGGACAGGGAGTTTTGGAGAGCTGTATTTACTATTTACTTAGGCTTGTAGGTCCATTCGTTCCTTTCAGTATTCAGGCCACCGTTTTTGATGAGCAATATGGCGTCCAAAGTGGAGTCTTTCATTTCATCGGGGGCCGGAGTCCAGACAGGTCCGATAGGCAGCGATCGCTTGCCGCCCCAAGCGCTAAACTTCACTTTCCTCTTACCGTCCTTCTTTAAATTGATATCTGCATACGGATGTCCAACTTTAAACAGCCTAGGAAGGTTTTCCAGGAAAGTCTTGAACGGCATCGCTTCTCTGAAAGCCGCATTGTCGAGTTTGGTACTTAGCGCCATTAGATTCATCGGGTAACGTTTGTCCATCATGGGAAGCATATTCACACCAGCTACAGCGATCCTCTGGTCGTTTGGATAGTAGTTGGAAATCAGACGTGTTAGTTCTGGCAGTAGTGTGGAGTAGATTATGCGTGTGGCTTTCTGTCCTGGCTTGAAGACCAGATGATGGCCGCTTCGTTTTCCGCCCCAGGGGCTAAAGCGGACCCTTTTCGGCATACTTGGCTCTCGAGCGTTCATAGCTCGTGTCCAAGTCCTCATCTGTTCCAGAACGGGCATGTCAGCCCGTTTGCCACCCCACGGACTGAAGTTTCTTTTGTCCAATGTGATTATATGCGTGGTGTTATTCTTCATTCCGCCTGTAAACCTTTGAATAATGAAGCTCCTAAAGTCTCCCGTGTGTTTCCCTTCGTTAATTTGGTTTTGTGGCCACATAGCGTTATCCTCTGCGATTTCCCTGTTTTCTCTGACCAAAGGGTTAAGATCATCATTGTTGTAATTATCCCTGTTAGGCTGCGTATCTTGTAAGGCTGTAGGGTAGTGTGGCGGGTGCTGGTCGAAATTGTCGAAGTATGCTTCGGACCGGGGCTCCTCCGCGCTGATGAACTGAAGACTGACGCTCCCGAGCCAAGAGAAACTCAGCAGAAGCAGGGAGCAGTGAGACATGTTTCCTGGAAAGAAAAAGACATTACTTAAGTATCTTTATTTTATCTAGTTTCTAATGAAAGGTTTATTTCGCCAATGAAACGTATTATTATGGGATCCAAGTATTTCATGACGTGAGCAACTATTCCTCTAGTTAAGTTAAAGCATGGCGTTATATGTAGAGAAGAGGCCTATGCCCAGCAGTGAGTTTATGTAGAGAAGAGGCCTATGCCCAGCAGTGAGTTTATGTAGAGAACAGGCCTATGCCCAGCAGTGAGTTTATGTAGAGAACAGGCCTATGCCCATCAGTGAGTTTATGTAGAGAAGAGGCCTATGCCCAGCAGTGAGTTTATGTAGAGAAGAGGCCTATGCCCAGCAGTGAGTTTATGTAGAGAACAGGCCTATGCCCAGCAGTGAGTTTATGTAGAGAACAGGCCTATGCCCAGCAGTGAGTTTATGTAGAGAAGAGGCCTATGCCCAGCAGTGAGTTTATGTAGAGAAGAGGCCTATGCCCAGCAGTGAGTTTATGTAGAGAACAGGCCTATGCCCAGCAGTGAGTTTATGTAGAGAACAGGCCTATGCCCAGCAGTGAGTTTATGTAGAGAAGAGGCCTATGCCCAGCAGTGAGTTTATGTAGAGAACAGGCCTATGCCCAGCAGTGAGTTTATGTAGAGAACAGGCCTATGCCCAGCAGTGAGTTTATGTAGAGAAGAGGCCTATGCCCAGCAGTGAGTTTATGTAGAGAAGAGGCCTATGCCCAGCAGTGAGTTTATGTAGAGAACAGGCCTATGCCCAGCAGTGAGTTTATGTAGAGAACAGGCCTATGCCCAGCAGTGAGTTTATGTAGAGAAGAGGCTTATGCCCAGTAGTGAGTTTATGTAGAGAAGAGGCCTATGCCCAGCAGTGAGTTTATGTAGAGAACAGGCCTATGCCCAGCAGTGAGTTTATGTAGAGAAGAGGCTTATGCCCAGTAGTGAGTTTATGTAGAGAAGAGGCCTATGCCCAGCAGTGAGTTTATGTAGAGAACAGGCCTATGCCCAGCAGTGAGTTTATGTAGAGAACAGGCCTATGCCCAGCAGTGAGTTTATGTAGAGAAGAGGCTTATGCCCAGCAGTTAGTTTATGTAGAGAAGAGGCCTATGCCCAGCAGTGAGTTTATGTAGAGAACAGGCCTATGCCCAGCAGTGAGTTTATGTAGAGAAGAGGCTTATGCCCAGCAGTGAGTTTATGTAGAGAAGAGGCCTATGCCCAGCAGTGAGTTTATGTAGAGAACAGGCCTATGCCCAGCAGTGAGTTTATGTAGAGAAGAGGCCTATGCCCAGCAGTGAGTTTATGTAGAGAACAGGCCTATGCCCAGCAGTGAGTTTATGTAGAGAAGAGGCTTATGCCCAGCAGTGAGTTTATGTAGAGAAGAGGCCTATGCCCAGCAGTGAGTTTATGTAGAGAACAGGCCTATGCCCAGCAGTGAGTTTATGCAGGCTGAACATGATGATAGTGAAATTCTTGCGCCTGATTTGAGTAATTAGGTACAATATGAAAAGTTCGATGTTGTATAGCTTGGCAATATAACTACTGCAGAAAAAAATGGCAATTTGTTAACTATGCGTGTTTTAAAAAGAAGTTACTTTTTAGACTTAGGTACTGTTCTAATAAAACACGCAGTAGTCAGTTAAGTTGCCTCTTATTTATTTACTTATCTACATTTTCCTCCGAGACATTCTACATCTAGTCGCCACGCCAAGCTGTATCTAAATATTTATTTTCTCAAAAGTTGTATTCGATGCTGTACTTATTATTGAATTTAGTAACGTTCTCTCATTCCTCAGATAGCGTTTATATGTCTGTTTATTGGCTGGGGCTTTTGACATTTCACATGTACAAAAAGTGTCAAAAAAAGTTTTCTGACTGTTTATCCGTCTCTTGAGAGACCCGGGCCTAATCAAGTACCAAAGGCAATAAGCCAAATACTTTACAAAAGAAGCGCAAATACTACTCAAAAGAGTTATTCAAAACTGCTGCACCTGCTTTTCAACAATATCTATTTTTAAATCGCAAATCTTTCAATAACTCTAACAAGTGACCTATCGGAAGGAACCTTTATACCCCTGCTGCAATGCATCGCGTATCATTATTCGTAGTACTGCATTATAGCCGGAATACAAAAGAAAGTCGCAATATCGAACAGGCCGCCTTCAAAGAAACTTTATCCTCAACATGGTTTCATAACACAAGTTTGTTCGTTAAAAAGATGGAACAGTTCATGCGGGGCACGTTACACGCACACGCAGGCATGTTCCGTGCTTTGTGCTTCGCGAAAACGCCCCGACACGCGTCGATAACAACATAACAGCGACACGCCTCTTCCCATACGAGAGGTGGCACAACAATTCCAGTTAGCCAGTTCATTTTGCGCGACAGGGACCTAGCCCAGGGCGCTGTAGCTATGGAGAATGAAGGGGTTTCCTACCGATGTTTTCCATCACCGTTAGAACGTCCAACGTCCATATAACGCCTATGCCCTCTTTCCCTATGAGCATACCTTTCCTACCTTACGCCTCATGTTTACTGACGACATTGTTTGTGGAGTCTCGTTGAAAAATGTAAGAATCTTTCCTCAGAACTGGAGCTTGTAAACACGACGGTTGGTGTCGCTATTGTTATAGCGACGTCCGCTAGTATGCCTTATTAGCACAGCCTGGTGGGAAGTATCTGTTTACATGTTACGTTGTTATCTTTGCAATGATACGCGTTTTTAGCGCTCCGTACCCGAGGGGTACAAAACGGGACCCTGTTACTAAGACTCCGTTGTCCTTCCGTCTGTCCGTCTTTCCGTCTGTCACCGGGAGCGTGATTCTCGCGCATTCGATCGACCCGCAGGCTGTATCTCATGACATGAACCTTGATAGTTAGAAAATAAATATTTAAGGAGGCTCCCATACAACAGACATTATATTTTTGCTGTTTTTATAGATAACTAGCTGACCCGGCAGACTTCGTACTGCCTCAATCGATAAATAAAAGACCTAAACTTTTGTATAAATTAATTTCAAAACAAAACATTATATAATATCACAGACTTCAATAGTATATATCGATGAATAATATGAACTTTATTGAATAGCAATAAAGTTCAAATTGACTCTAGAAAACGATTGACTCTAGAAAACGTTTGTATGGGAAATAGAAAAGGGCTGTTTTTAGGGTTTTCCCGGAAACTATTCGATTTTTTCTCGCCTTTTAAACCTTCCCTAGACCTCCGCGAACATTTAAAGACTAAGATAAGATAAATCCGTTCAGCCGTTCTCGAGTTTTAGTGAGACTAACGAACAGCAATTCATTTTTATATATATAGATGGTACGGAACACTTCGTGTGCTAGTCCGACTCGCACTTGACCGTTTATTGATGCAATTTGTTGACGGTTGGATCCGTGACGTTATTAACTATAATTGTATATACGTTATTATTATTATTACGAGCCTGTAATGTCCCACTGCTGGGCAAAGGCCTCTCTCCCCCTCTTCCACTCTATTAGATCCTGAGCGGTCTCCCTCCACTCTTTATCCCATAGACCCAACTCATCACTCCATCTCTTCCTGGGTCGGCCACGCTGTCTCTTTGCATTTTCTGGAAGCCAGTCTGTAGTTCTCTTAACCCAACGGTTTGGCAGCATTCGAGCAACGTGACCGACCGTACATATAGGTTACTCTATGTTTATTAGTTCGATTTTCGGATGTGTTGCACCGTGTTGCGTTTTGGCGACGTGCACAGTGAAATTATTCTTATGGCCTGTTCCAAACGGTTTCGATAAGCTCTACGAAAAGTAATGCAACGAACCTGTCATCAACACAGACCTTTTTCATCCCTAAATGGTCATTACCTGTCATTACAACTTGTAACTGTCACGCACGGCGCGCCAACAATAGATCGTCGGAAAGCTGTACCACAGATAACTATAATATTATACCTACTTACATTTTTAGGGTTCTGATCCTTAAAAGGAAAAAAACCGGCCAAGTGCGAGTCGGACTCGCGCACGAAGGGTTCCGTATTATCTATAAAAAAACCGCAAAATAAATAATACGTTAGTTGTATGGAAGCCCCCCATAATAATAAAATTTCTTTTGTTTTTAGTATTTGTTGTTATAGCGGCAACAGAAATACAATTATCTGTGAAAATTTCAACTGTCTAGCTACCACGGTTCATGAGATACAGCCTGGTGACAGACAGACAAACAGACAGACAGCGGACGGACGGACAGCGAAGTCTCAGTAATAGGGTCCCCTTTGGCACCCTTCGGGTACGGAACCCTAAAACAGGAACCTTTATAGGATCACTTTGTTGTCCGTCTGTCCGTGCGTCAAGACCTTTTTATCGAGAACGCGTCGACGACGTATCAAGCTGAAAAAATCAATTGCTCAGGTCTGTGGTCGCATGGCACTGTGAAAAAATCAAACGCTACGACCGTTTATGCTGTAAATATTGGATTTTAATAGTAATCGCTATGGACCCAAAATCTATAGGGTACTTCCCGTTGTCCTACAATCATGAAATTTGGCACAAAGCAAGCTCTTTTAGTACATTTAAAGGTAAAAATCTGAAAACTGCAAATTTCCGTCTTTCCACAAAAATATTCAAAATGGTTTACATGGATGACATCAAACTTTAGTTGTTTTATGTGGAAATCTAATCACATGCGTTACCCTTGGTGCGCGAGTCCTACTCGCACTTGGCCGTTTTTTTATTTATCTTTTCCATATGCTTTTTTTTAATGGCTATTTGTTTCTTTTGCAAGAACAACTTTGCCAGCGTCAGGTAGGTAGTCGGCGAATCACGATATGATATGAGATGAGACAATGAGAATGAGACACATTGAATCGCGTAATCGTGGAATATCTTTGTGCTTTTTTTTTATTAAATTAATTATTTTTTCCATAGGCTTTATTCTCTATTCTTTATTCAATTGCACTTGTACATTTCCTTTCAGGTCCTTGGTCCGTCAATACAACGTCCGTCTGTCCGTCCGTCCGTCCGTTCTTTCCGTCCGTCGTTTTCCATTATTTCCAAAAGCATACGGATTAGCAACAAGTTTAAACACAGTCGAAAATAAAAATCAATCCAAACGTCATTTTTCCCAAAGTGGCTATCCAAAATTAGAACTTAACAGACCCAAAGAAAGCAGTAGAATAAGTTACAGTTCACTTTACAAAATTAGTTAGAAGTGCCTTACCTATTGATCATAAAGCTAACACAAGTTAGGAGAAAAGAGAGAAAAAATAAAAGTTAAGCACTTACGACTCTTTTTTGACAATTTATCCTTTTGACCTTTCACTAAGTAATAGGAACTGAAGCTATATTCGACTACAATAAACTATTTTATTGTTGTAATCTCTAGATAGTATAAATGTTTTTCTATCTGTTGCTGCCATTTCCCTTACGATAGCTTTACTTCTATGATGCTGCGGCCATTATCGCCGATAAACTTAATTTTTAACACCCTTTTATTAGGTCGTCTTGTAACTAAATAACGTCATGCTACAAATCTACGACACACTTCTAGTTCTTCAATCATTGCGCCTTGTTAGGCAAATGCCTAACAAGGCGCAATGATTGAAGAACATCAATCCCTAAATGCAGATTATTCGTAGATATTTCTTTAGCGCTTTTGATACTGGCCGTTAATGTGGCGATACGCGATACTTCTTTCATATTCTTAGGGCCCTGCAAATAGCCCTATCGTTCAAACGTTGGAGCCCGGAACTCTCCCGACTAGATATATAAGATGAGATACCGCCTTTGTTTTTGCGTAACTCTGAGGTCTCTCTTTATTTATGGATTGCTTTCGGGAAGTCGATTGATAAAAATAACGCGTAAGTATGTCAAAATAGATCGTGGCTGAATGTTGACCCGAGCGAGCATAAACTTGTCAAGGATTTATTTATTCCATTTATGTAGACGAAAAACTCCAATTACATACACCCCAAACACATTTTAACTAAAGGTCGTCGATAATAAGTTTCCCTTTTGACCGTTTTACAAATGCGTAAATTTGCCTGTCAAAAACCTCAATAGCCACAGAACTTACAATAAACCAGACATGTCACTGCTAGTGAGAGGTGAGAGGAAAAGCCAACTTTATTTCGACATACAACATACAAAATGGAAAAATATGTTTTGTATCATACAGTTAACGGGATATGTAAAGATATACACCTCAACTATAATAATAATAATAAAATTGTTTATTTCAGTCCAAAAAATGGTCAATAAATTAATGTAAAATACCAAGTAAAAATATTATAAAATTAAAAATTATACAAAAATAAATAAATAATAGTCTTATTTCCTATTCCCGTCCCGGTGCACGGAAACCCAGTGTTGCAAGTACCTTTCCCTTTCCATATGGTTTGCTGGAAGAAATCTCTGACTAGACACTATTTAAATTCAACCTTCAATCAACCTTCTAGGTCAACGCAATCGAACGCTACGACCGTTTATGCTGTATTTTTTTTGTATTTTCATGGTAATCGCAATGGACCCAAAACCTATAGGGTACTTCCCGTAGGCCTACAATCATGAAATTTGGCACAAGTAAAGGGAAAAATCTGAAAACTGCAAAAATATCTCTTTCTACAAAAAATATTCAATTTGGTTTACATGGATGACATCATACTTTAGTTTTTTAAGTGGAAACCTAATTACATGTGTAACGCTTTCCAAGTGTGTTCCCCTTGGTGCGCGAGTCTTACTCGCACTTGACCGTTTATTTATGTTAGTTTACATTTTTAACCGACTTCCCAAAGGAGGAGGTTTACATTCGTCCGGATATTTTTTTATTTTTTTTTATGTCTGCACCCCGATAGCGCCGAAACGGATGGACCTATTTGGAAAATTATTTTTTTGTTTGAAAGGGTTTACCTTCCCATTGGTTCCATTGACACCAGGTCAGGATCTCATGATGGGATCCTGGAGAAATCGAGGGAACTCTTCAAATATTATAGGCAGACCTAAGTATAGTGATTTTTGTGTTTTTCATAATAACTCGTGCAAATGCACATGGTAAGCATAATATTGTGATGCGGAACTGCTGATGAAGGCCACATATGGCCACCAGATCTGCTCAATACCAGGTACAAATACAATGCGTGGCTGACGGGCAGGCAACGCATAGCCTAAACCGGTGGACCTAGAGCCATGAAACTTTGTACAGGGGTTCCTTAGTAGCGTGGGTTGCACTGATATGGGATTTGACAAAATTAATTCCCCAAGGGGGGAGGGGGAGATAAGGGGTTACAGTTTGTATTAAACTCAATCTAATCAAATAGGGTTTGTGGAAGTCGGTTTTTTCTAAAGTTTACTTTTTGTTTCAATTATAGTAGTAAGTGTTGAGGTTGCGCAATTCCTCGAGGTTTAATTTCTTTTCTTATAACGTTATCATGTAAAATTGTCAGCGTCAGGATGGCCGGTCACTAACTTATACTAAGGTATATGACGTTGAAATTATGACTAATAATTGCTGCCCAATTGCTTCTATTTGCTTCCTTTAAGTAGATAATTGCTCCCATCGCATTTTAGGAGAAATAAAACATTTAAGGGTGACCGGCCATCCTGACGTCAGGTTGGCCGGTCACTAGCTGTGGTACCTTAAGGCGTGGAATAGATGAATTATTCATCGGCCAAACATTACTGCCCATTTGCTTCCGTAAATCTTTTAAGACTCCGCACCTCAAGCTATCATGGAAGTAAATATATTGATCAAGTCTCTTTTTTAATCTTCAGCGCCTTATAGAATGTAACGAGCAAAAATATGTAAACTAGTCCCTAGACGTATTTATCGTTCAAGTTATGCTAAGTATGGCCAATAAAATTGCTGCCCAATACCTAGTTTATTTTTGCTTTCTATATAAGTACATAGACAATTGCTGCTATCGTTTATTCCCACTTCCGTCATATTTTATAAAAAAATAAAACATTTCAGTATATTACTTATTTGAAATGATAAATATTACGTTAACTGAGCTATCAAACTGCAAGTTATCCTAAATGTAACAGTATCAGTCTAGAATAAAAATAACCGGCCAAGTGCGAGTCGGACTCGCGCACGAAGCGTTTCGACTGACCAGTTAATGGGACCTTTTGGAAGGTAAAACCTTTCAAAAAAAAAAAAAAATTATAAATCGATCCATCCGTCTAGGCGCAATCGGTGTACATATATAAAAATAAAATAGAAACCTTACCAATTGTAAACCTCCTTTTGTGAAGTCGGTTAAAAAAAGGTCTTTCGAAATACATATTTTTTATTGGAAGTATAAATAAAGGGAACTTCGTAACTTGCGGTACGAGTTCCTTTATTAATTTTTATTTCCTTTATTAATACTTCCAATACCAAATAAGGGTTCCCTACGCCATTTCGAAACACTGTTTATACTTAGAATGACGTTTCCCCGACGACGTTCAACCGACCGATCATCTAATCGAATATATGTTTTAACAACACCCATTTTCTCGATGATTCATGAATGTTTTAATTAGGCGTGCTAAATATAGGTATCGAGAAAAGTTTACTTACTTACGACATTTTATAAATAAAAAAATAAATTTTATTGATTTCAGAAGTTTTTTTTAAATATATTTTCTCCATCTTAACATGCAAGAGTACCTATATGTATAAATCAAAGTTTGGACACAAGTATATTTTTTATGTATCTATTTATTAATAATTATACTTATATACTTTATTGCACAAAATAATACATTTTACAATTTAAAGTGGACAACACATGACAAAGGTGAGCTTATCTCTATTATGAGATTTCTTTCAGCAAACCTAGGATGGACAGGAAATAATTGAACAACAGGTAGACCCAAGTGCACAACATTATATACGAGTAAGTTAAAACAATAAACTACTTAACAATACGTACATAAATAACAGACTTATAGATATAAATATGTTCTACAAATATACTTAAATAAAACTACTTAAATTTAATATGGTAGAGAAAGATAGTGTTCTTTCACCCGACTTTTAAATATGTTGAGTGACGGACTGTGGGGAGTTTGTTCCAGAGTAAAAATAAATTGTTAAGTATTAAAAATTATGAACCATGCACCTAAGGGTTAATGAATAGTAACGAGTAGTTAGTTTTTACCAAAATAGTGATAGAAAGGTAGGAATTTTCTTACTTACTTACTCAATTCCTAAATACATAATTAATTACACAAATACGCAGTATTTATCTTACACAATCCGCCTGATACTACCAGGTGTAATTACTTTGGTAAACATGGTAGGAATCAGCAAATATCTACATAAATAAGGGTAGAGCTTCTTCAAACTGCGCCTCACTATACAGGGTGTAACAGAAAGGTGTAGTGATATTTTAAGGGGTTGTTAGGGAGACCATTCTGAGCAACTTTTACTATGAAACCGATTTGATCAAAGCAACCTTAACAAATCAGCTGATAGCTCGGACCAAAATGTACTGGGAAGTGAAAAATTATGTTGCTCAGATCAAACCGGTTTCATAGAAGAAAGCTACCTTCTGGCTCCTGCGTTAATAATGACTTATGCCCGATTCCACCTACAGTTAGGGGTCACTTAGCTCTTTTTCTTAGCTGTTTTGGAGGCCGGCCACTTAAATTTAGGTGATCCCCTAGTAGCCTAGATGAATCTTAAACTTAGGTCAAAGCCACAGACATAGATTAAAAGCTAAAGAAACCGGTAGGTTGCCCCTGAAAGGAAGTTAAGTGTCCCCTAAAGATAGGAATCGTTGGTGAAATCGCCCATCAGTCAGTCAGTAAGGACTCCTTTTATAATATTCATAATGATGATAATGACTTCAAAAGATATTAATTTATGGCCGATTTTGAATACTCAGAAATGTATAAAAAAACAGGTCTAGGATGTTTACATGTTTGTGATGTCGCTGTTTCTGGTTCCCACTACACAGGGTATCCTAGTGTGGAGCCAGAAGCAATGTACGTGCCTGTATGTAAATGTTTATGTTAATTATTTAATGACAAATAAAGTTCTGACAGTTTACTGAACATGGGTGTTGGAGGCTGGATAGATAGATAGAAACAGAGACTATATACAATTGACTGCTCGCCAAAGTTTGTTGTATTCAACAAACGTTCGCATACGCAATGAATGTACGATGACGGGCCGCCAGACAGTTTCGCAGCGGCTGACCAATCACAGCTCTCTTACCTCGTCCCCCGCCGCCCGTAAATTGGTGAGTTGAGTTTCAAAGGAAAATGTATCTATGTGCTCTCCACGATAGAAAGTTCTGACTGTTTAACTGATGGACATCTCCGCTTAGTTCTGCACTGTATCTTTCGTGCATGTCTTCAGTGGGAATCAAGAGCTTAAAGGTTTGTATTGAACGCAGCCTTTTGTATTGATGCTAGGAAACTGCAGCAAAGAAGCAGCTTCAATTCAATTAATTCGTTTAATAAAAAG
This sequence comes from Argyresthia albistria, assembly GCA_963457715.1. Taxonomy (NCBI): domain Eukaryota; kingdom Metazoa; phylum Arthropoda; class Insecta; order Lepidoptera; family Argyresthiidae; genus Argyresthia; species Argyresthia albistria. The sequence continues at coordinate 1,522,204 of OY735270.1, read as the reverse complement.
AACTCAAAGTATACACTAACAATAGTACTACTAGTTATTGGACTGTTAGATAAGATAAGATAATATATTTATTTGACACATTACTATTTCTTACATAGAGGTTTTACATTGGATGGTTTCCTAGTAAGAGTTTGAGATGTAATTAATTAATGATTATTCGAGATCTAAGCAGAGCCTGTACTATAGATCTCAAAAGTTAGCTGTTAGCTGGACGAATATTATAAAAGAAAAAGTCTTGCCTGACAGCCTGATGTGGTAGAATATGGCTCAATCTTATCGTATCCGGGTGACCCGTGCCCCTCGATGGGAAGTGTTGCGGCGCCAATAATTGTTTTATTATACTCATTTGAAGGCCATTCACAGTAGGAATGATAATTCAGTGTTTTAATGTGCGACTTACTTATTTCCTACCCTTGTAATCAAGCCGTTATGTATATTTACTGCCACATTTTCTTTTTGTGAGTGCCGTAGGAAAATGTGACAAAGGAAAATACTGTAGAACATTTTTTTTTAAATATGTAAAACAAGGCAAGTCGGTGATTCGTGAAGCCACGCTTTCTTTTTACATTTTGGGAATGGTCAACTAATTCATCATTCGCCTTTTTGGGGTTCCTTAGGCAACACACCACAGTAGAATGATTATTAGAGAGTGTAAGGTTCTTGTTCTGAGGGGTGTTATTTAAGTTTGAAGAGTCTGTCAGTCAGAAACCCTACTATTAACGACATTTTGTCAAAAAACATTTGTTGTTTGTAATTAAATTTTCCATCGATGGACATTATGTTTTATAGGTTTACACAAAAACGCAAAATTTTAGGATTTGCAAGTACCCCAGTATCCCGGGCATACAGAAATGTTCGAACCACTTTATCCATAGGATAGTATATTCTAATACTAACTATTACTGAACGCATACTCACACAATCAATATTTTGACACGGCTACTCTACTCGTAGCACTAATAGAAATAAGATCAAATACATTATTCCAAGACACGTAAACTATTATGGGTCTAGAACAGCTTGTAGGGTGCTGCCTAAGATACTAAATAATATGCCAGATAAGTTCATTACAGATACAATTCCCAAGAGAAAGTTTAAATGTATGTTGAAGCAATATTATATTAAAAACCTTTAAATATCATTAAAAATGGAACGGGGGATGGGCTTAGTATTAAAAAAAGTACATACTGTTATAGTTAAGAGCCAAACCAACCTGCCGACAAACTGCCTAGCAGTTTGGCAGACTTAAATTACTTAATTAAGTGCTTTTTTCTCATGAATAAACGTTATAAATAAATAAATTGTAGCATAAACTTTTGAAATAAATTTCCTATTGGCAGAAAACTTTGTACACCAACTCCTTTGAGTAAATCACCGGTTGTAACTGGGACAATTATCCTGTGGGAATGATACCCTCTCAGGCTTATAATGCGCGGCGCATGTGATGTGAGTAAAGGATTATTAGGATTAAATAAAGGAAAGGATTATAAGGATTATTAATATTATATTGACGTTGACTAAGCAATCTGTATGATTTTACGGTCAATTTTTTTTTTACGAGGTTACAAAAACCATTGTTTCTTTCTCAACTATTTACTAATCAGTGCTCTTATTGTTATTTTTGTCTGTTTGTTAAGGCAGTCATCATTGATGATTTTTTATATGTTTCTCATAACACCGTCTAAACTACAGGTCAGCAAAATGTAGTTTTTTAGGGTTCCGTAACCGAAGCGTGCCAAACGGGACCTGTTACTAAGCCCCCGCTGTCCGTCCGTTCGTCCGTCTGCAAGTTCTATATAACCGAAATACCTATGTAGAGTTGAAATTTTGACACGAGTGATTTCTATTGCAATAACAAATAATAAACCACGCGAAATTTCATAGATTAAAAGTAGTCCACATACCTACAAATGCAAAATACAAAATCATTTATTCAAAAAATTATTTCAATTATAAAATAATACAATAATTCTTACAAGATACGTGTTCAGAACACGCTTGAAATAAGACTATGCCATGGGCTGGCCATATTGTTTGGTTTTGCCTCCAGAGACAGAAATCAAAAATTTTGAATTGGAGCCGAAGAGTGAAACCGAATGATTAACTTGTATTTCGGTCAATGGTACAAGAAAGATAAACTAGTACCACTTGCACCATCAATGGTACACCTGGTCCAGGATAACGAATATTTCGTTTCTTAGTCATTCTGCCGTTTAATTTAATTAAACAATTAATTTAAACCATTTCATAAATTTCAAAGGAACCAATCAAACTATTGTCAAACTACACGAGCGGTTTATATTAAAAGTCAACGACACAGAGACTAGACAAATATTTATTATTTACTCACCAAAAATTTTCACTGCATACCGCCAAACCGCCAAGACTCCAAAATATTCCAAAACAAAACACAAGTCAAAACTACTTTGACGATATCTGTCTTTTAGTTAAGTTATCAATTTGTTAAGTTAGTTCCACCCCACATGGGCGGTGGGTTTCTCTGTGGGTTCCGAATTCAAATGGCTCGTTTTTCCGAAGTTAGACGCTTTTATACCGAACGCCGCTGATCCTGACGATTAGGTACCGATGGCAAAGAAAGAGGCTTTGAAAAATGCTCGTGCAACTGGAAGTGAAACTCGTAGTTGGAGAATTTGTGCACGGCAGGATTTTCCTCTGATTTATAGACATGTTTTTTTCTACTTTATTTACTTACTTTATTTTTGAAAAGCGTTTTGAAGTCAATGCGGTTTTAAAAACCCTGCAACTGTCAAACCCTGAGCTGCACGAAACTTTGATATCTACTACTCGACCTGTTAGACCTCAAGTGGTTCATAACGATAAGTAGTATCATTCCCCAAACTATGGTCAGCAAATTTAATGTCACCCTGTATATAGGGTTCTGTTTGGCTTGAATTCTAAGCTGTCATGCGCCAAATAATAGCGGTAGAGTAGTAAGCATATCCTTGGTATGAGAAACAAATGATATTCTCGCCATTAAAGGACATGGCTAACTAAATCGTGTACGGGCTTATGCCCCGCAGCGTATAGGCATCACATCTAGCCATACACATTCATGGATGGCTAAATATCGTTATTTTATTTTTCAAAAGTTTGAGGAAATTGTCAGATATATTCACAATTCTGAAAATAAAATCGTAAATCTCCTGTGAGGGAAGTTGTCTAAGTAAACTTCAAGAACGAGTTTACGAGGATTTGCGAGCATCTTACGTTTTTATTTACAAAAAGGGAAAATAAAGCTTAACAACGTATCATTATTTAATTATTTCATACACGTTCTACAAAATAGTTACAGCTGCAGTATAATACATGAATTAATATTTAGATGCTGTTTGTTAGTGAGAAGTCTCTGTACGCTTCTGGGGTACCTAGATTTTTTCCATGTCCTTTGATAAGTGACAACTTTTACTAAATCGTTTCGTGCACTCTGGGTTAGTCTACGGTACATCTGTTACACATATTCAAGTTATGCCCCTCAAAATCTAAAGTCTATCTAATAAATAATAAGTACTTATGAAGTTTCAAAATGTAATCCGGCATTTTTTGGTGACGGACGGCCATCTCGGTTTTGATATCATGATGATGCCTAGGTACCTTATATCAAGTATAATAATAAGTAATAACTCATATTGCTTAGTAACTACAAATACAACATAATATCATAAAAAGTTTCCCCGATTTGCGTTGCTATCCGTACCTTCGTTGCGACCAACTGTTGAATTGCAATAGGACATTTTGTGCCCCTCTGTAGGACGAAACGTCACTGTTTGCCAGTATGTTATACAAGGTGTCAATGAATTAACGCAAAATGAGAAACTACTTTGCTAGGGACATGATTCTGAGCAACTTTCATTATGAAACCGATTTGATCAGAGCAACTTAATTTTTCACTTCCCTTTTGTCCTGAGTGGATCAGCTGATTTGTACGGAGAAGTTAAAAATAAAGTTTATCTGATCAAATCGGTTTATAATGAAAGTTGCTCAGAATGATGTCGCTAACATTAATTAATCAGGATGTATCGGTGTAAAAAAAATATTTATACCGATACATCCTGATTGAACATTCTGAAGAAAGGTGTTTGTATAAATGAAATGGGAATACATTTAATATTACATTGGATATACATAATAATATTAATTACATAATATATTAATTATACACTTAATAATACATTTATTATTATTTAATTACATTGTTTGCTTGTACTGTTACATGTAACAGTACAAGCAACCAATGTAACCTAAACAAAATTTAATTTGAACCGCCGCTTGAGTGGCGCGCTTTGCACATCCTAGATGCACAATTAATTTATTCGCCTTTTATATCATTTCGGAAAAATATTTGTGATATGATTACAACACACAAAAAATACCGGCACGCAGTTTTGCATTCATTCTCATAAACAATAAATACCATTATGCTGACATAATGCACTCATGCATCCCATACGGATGTTTGAGGAAAATAACCACAATGCTGATTCCCGCAACTTCGTTTGCGTGTACCTAGGAATTTTCATTTACCGAAAAACATAACCCTCCTTCTAGTGCAGTCGGATAAAAAGTATCCCTGTTAATCTAGCTCATAAACTATAGGTTGTATGTTAAATTTCATTCGAATCCGTTCAGCCGTTTCAGCATGAAAGAGCCAAAAACATAAACACACAAACACACACACGCACAAAATTCAAAAACTCTAAATACCTACAAAAACATACAAAAATACAAAATACAAAATCCTTTATTTACTAAAAGCGTTTTACATTAGGTTACCTATGGTCTCCACACTAGGTGAAGCCTGTGTCGTGGAGGCCATACATTCAAGACATTACTGAGAATAATTGAAACAAAAAGTAAACTTTAGAAAAAACCGACTTCCACAAACCCTATTTGATTAAATTGAGTTTAATACAAACTGTAACCCCTTATCGCCCCCCCCCCCCCCCTTGGGGAATTAATTTTGTCATATCCAATATCAGTGCTACCCCACGCTACTAAGGAACCCCTGTACAAAGTTTCATGGCTCTAGGTCCACCGGTTTAGGCTATGCGTTGCCTGCCCGTCAGCCACACATTGAGTAGTAGTATTGAGCAGATCTGGTGGCCATATGTGGTCTTCATCAGCAGTTCCGCATCACAATATTATGCTTACCATGTGCATTTGCACGAGTTATTATGAAAAACACAAAAATCACTATAGGTCTGCCTATAATATTTGAAGAGTTGACTCGATTTCTCCAGGATCCCATCATCAGATCCTGACCTGGTGTCAATGGGACCAATGGGAAGGTAAACCCTTTCAAACAAAAAAATACTTTTCCAAATCGGTCCATCCGTCTAGGCGCTATCGGGGCACATACATAAAAAAAAACATCCGGAGAAATTGTAAACCAACTCCTTTGGGAAGTCGGTTAAAAACAGTGGAGCTATCTGTGGCAAGGATTCCATTATACATATAATGGGCAAAGATTATTTAGAATTAGAGCAATAAACTACACTTGTTAGAATTTGGAAAAAATAAAATAGCAAAAACCCTTGTGCATATAAATATAAATTCATATTAAGTGTATAATATGTATTCATATTTAATGTAAGTGGGAAGTGGGATTAGCGGTATTATTTCTTGAAAGACTTGTTTCACCCTGTACAATGAAATAGAAACTCGTTATTTGTTCTATCGGAAGAAAATTCACTCGGCTCTAAGTTGGTGTTGAAAGTTGAAAATAGTTCCTGCTATGACGTCACTTGACTCTGGGAAAATGTATTTTGTTTCCATGCCATAATATTTCTAATTAAAGGAACATTCCATTTCGTTTAACTCGTAAGCAAAAAGTTTCAAATAAATAAACATAGATAATAATAATTTTGAAGGCTTACGTTCTATTATTTTCAAAGTCACCATTTCTAGGCAAACACTCGCGAATGGTTTGAAATAAAAACCGGCCAAGTGCGAATCGGACTCGCGCACGAAGGGTTCCGTACCATTATCTATAAAAAGAGCAAAAAAAACATGTTTTTTGTATGGGAGCCCCCTTTAATATTTATTATAATCGGTTTTTTAGTATTTTTTGTTATAGCGGCAACAGAAATACATCATCTGTGAAAATGTCAACGGTCTAGCTATCACGGTTCACGAGATACAGCCTGGCGACAGACGAACAGACGGAGAGACGGACAGACATCGCGATGTCTCCGATGCATCGGAGCCTTAGTAATAGGATCCCGTTCGGCACCCTTCGGGTACGGAACCCTAAAAACCTCCCCTTCATTTCCTTGGTTGCGTCCTCCACTTGCACTATAGTACAAATTCCACCACTTTGCTTGGTCCCGATGACCACTCGACTTTCTGTTTTCTCTGTCAAATATCAAAACAGACTATTGTTTGTCACTATAGCAGGCAATGCTCAGGTCTAAATCTTTGTATGGCGGATGGAGGCGCGCGCGTGTTGAAAAACTGCTGCATTGTCGCGTGCGAGTTGCACTAGTGTAAATAAGTAACATTGTCACTGGATGCACAGACTTGGATGGTATAATTGTAATCTGATATTTCTCCCATTCAGCAGCATTGTGCAGGCTTTGTTATGTTTTCTTTGCCCACGTTCACCCAGTGATTAATTTCATTACAATTATACATCTCTTTTCAGCAGCAGCTGCATTTAAACTATTGTTTTACAATAACCTTTGTGGCTTGTGCCCCTCGGTGGGGACATTATTGGGCTACATTTATTTGCTCATACATTTGTTTATTTACAAATAACTTATTTGTCTCTAGTTTACCAACATAGGTATCATTGACCTATAACCAACTATCCGAATATCTCCATCAAAAATGATCTCGATTCATAATTTTTATATCGATCTAAAACGGCTAGAGCTATGTCGGTTAGTCGTAAAGCGGATCGTGGGAATAGCTTTTTTGTTATCGCTAGAGATATTCGGCATCTCGTTATCTATATTTCGACCATAGAGATGATCTCGACAGCGCGAGAATTGCCCCCTGCACGTCACGGTCACGATTATGTCTGCCAGCGTGGGTCTCGTTCGATTGAATAATTGATTGAACAAAAACACCCGAATGAACGAGACGGGAGCTGCAAAAATACTTGAGATTAACTTGCTGATCACTATTTTACGGGTTGAGCTATAGATAGATAGATAGATAGATAGATAGATATATAGATAGATAGATAGATAGATAGATAGATAACTCATTTATTCATTGGACATGGTACACACACATAATTAATAACAACAAAAAACAGTAGGTTCCTACAGCTGTGTGGTTATGTGACTGTACCACTGCAGTGAAATGGCCCTGACTCAGCAATGTCACAGAGGAATCTGTGACGCTGGTATTCTGCCATGATATACGCTGATTGATTATTATTACTTGTACCTTTACGCCGATTTGAAGAATATTCTCTACCTGGAGTCTAGACCCTCGTTTCCTATAAACGCCGCATGCCTGTTGAGGCCCCGTATGCTCAGACGTTTCCTATAAACGCCGCATGCCCTGTTGAGGCCCCGTACGCTCAGACGTTTCCTATAAACGCCGCATGCCCTGTTGAGGCCCCGTACGCTCAGACGTTTCCTATAAACGCCGCATGCCCTGTTGAGGCCCCGTACGCTCAGACGTTTCCTATAAACGCCGCATGCCCTGTTGAGGCCCCGTATGCTCAGACGTTTGCATCCAACGGTTTATCTTCTAAACTAAAACAAGAGATTGGGGGCGATTTGGGAAAAAAAAAGTTTGCACTAAACTAAAAAGGCCATTAATGCCCGATTTCACCAACAGTTAGAGGACACTTAGCACTTTTTCATAGCTGTCTGGCGACTGATCCGGAGGTCAGACCATTAAATTTAGGGGGTCCCATAGTGGCCTTGTTGATCCTTAAACTTACGTAAAAGCAAAACAACAGCCAGGTGGCCCCTAAAAGAAAATAAAGTGCCCCTAAAGATAGGGATTGTTGGTGAAATCGGGCATAAGGCATCTAAACGTCATAATGACGTTATTTTACTTTATATCAACAACTAATATGACGTCATTATGACGTTTAGAGGCATTAGTTGTCTTTTTAGTTTAGTGCATTTTGCTCCCAAATAGGCCCCATTGTCTATCATTTAAATTGAAATAATTGAGGAAACCTTAACATAAGACTGTCAAGGTGCTGTCTAAGCATACGGATGTAAGATACCATTTTTATACGGTCCGCTGTTTATCCGTACGTGTCGTGAGAAGAGCCCCGCTTTGTAAACGCATCAGTAAAATACTTATATAATTTGGCGACACAAATTGACACATGGACATATAGGTACCTATACGAGGATGTCCATGTGTCAATTTCTGTCGCCAATCTATACCACCCACCAGCAAGTATAATACCTATTGATTGTTAGTTTGTGAAAGTCGAAATAGTAGAATATCGTGTAAGGGATCAGTGGCACGATTCTCGCGCCTTCGATATACGGATATCGAGACCTATATTGACAGATTCCCATACAAAATCACTCGATATAGGTGTAGATATCGTATATCGAATGCGCGAGAATCATGCCACAGGATACTTCTTCTCTTATCCCTTCAAGGCCTACGCAAACCGGGACGGTATGGCAAGTTTTTACCAAAGGACATTCAACGTATCGATATACAGGGTGTAACAGAGCAATTTTATTTTTCACTCCACCATAGAGATCAGCTGAGCGCTAGGCCAAAAATGTACTGAGTTAATAAAAATAAAGTTGCTTTGATCAAGGTTGCTCTGATCAAGTCGGTCCCATAGTGAAAGTTGTTCAGAATGATGTCCCTAACAACCCTCTTTCAGCTTGTACACCCCGTTCTGTTACACCCTGTAGAAATAAGACATAAATTGCTATAAGCATCCCGCGGGATGCTTCGGCATAATTTTAAACCATATCAATATAAGTCTTATTTTTATAGGGATACGTTTGAATGTCCATTGGTAAAAACTTAAAATCCCTTGCCATGCCGTATGCCGTCCCAGTGTGCGGTATCCCTTCATTCACCTTCGATTGCCTGTAATGTTTTGTGGTGCGTTTTTAGACCTTTATTTTAGACATTTATGTTCAGTTTTCTTCTATGCAAGGCTCTAGGCCGGCCACATACAGTCGGTATTCCGATACCGAATTCCGTAACGGAATTATTCCGAACGCAGTAAATTCATGCAAATGTATGGATCTTCCACATACATAGTTTTCCGTTCGGAATTGTATGGGAATGAACAGTTTCGGAATTCCGAATGTATGTGGCCGGCCCTACACTACAACTTACACACACGCACATACATTATTTCCGGTCCCACACTAGGATACCCGGTGTCCTGGGAACCAGAAACGGCAACATGACAAAATCAAAATGAAATCAAATATATTTATTTCAAAAACAGGAAATGTACAGCGAAAGGTAATACAACAGATTAGTAACAAAGGAATCAACTAAATATTTTAAGGGTATACGTACAAATAAATACGTAAACATCTGGGACCAGGGGTATTTTTTTCTCGGCAGCCGGGATTCGAACCCAGGACCTCTCTTGGGAAGCACAGCCTCAGAGGTGAAGTGTAGGTAAACCGGAGAGATTTCTTTGTAAGTGTACTTTTTGTGAAGCCTTATTAAATATTCGGGCGACGAATCGCCGATTGTTATTCAGACAGTAATCTTTGCAGCAAACAGTTTCGACTTGTGAGTGAGAATAATAAATAAATCTTGCTCTAAAACCAAGAAAAAGTCTCATTAATTGAATTAATAAGTACTTTGAATAGTAAAATTATAGGTACAAGGATACCTAATAAGATGCCCTGTGGACCTTGAACATAAAAAGCAGATTTTGATGGGAAATACGTTGTAAAAGACGAAGATATGATATGTAACGTATTAACACGCCCAGTCGAGTAAGGACAGAAGAGTCCTTTCAACAATATTGACATTAAAATTATTTTGACAGTGGGTACCAAGACGTCAATGAATGTCTAATTTTTGACGTTGGTACCCACTGTCAAACTAATTTTAATGTCAATATTTTTCCCTTTTCGGCCAGGAGAATAACAATGGCTTGACTTAGGGGGCTTAATAACATACTCATCCGTATTGTAGGTACAATTCAAGCCATGCCACCGTCAAACCCATTCACTCGTAAACTACTCACAAACTAGATGTTAAATTTGATGAGGCGTATATGTATGATGCACGCACACACAACACATGTGTTGGTGTCTGTATAGTCAGTCTTTACGAAATGGCTCGACAACATTACTATGTTAATTTAATAGGTACCCAACAATTAATTGTGTTGTGAGCCTTACCGAGTTTCACGAAACAATTTTTTATTTTAAGCAAATCTTAGCAACTGAAACTATGAGATTCTCGCGATTTAATTAGTTAAGTGACAACTTAAATTTCTCAATAGTTTCGTAATAGACTAACTCAACATTAGTAATTTTGTAGGTACAGTATTCCCTAGAAAATAAGTCCGATGACCGTGTGTCACTTAACATAAAACCAGATAGCTTTATCCTAGCGGTCCAATTAACGGTCTAGAATGATAAAAGGGTTGTCTCTTCTCTCTATCTCTGTCTATCAAATATCATCAGACTTATTTTCAGAGGAATTCTGTAATGTAAACGACTTGAAGAAACCTATTTGATAGCTTCGGCGATGGGCTAGTCCCTGTCACGTGAAAAATCGATTTACTATGACTTACCTCGAGCCATACAAGGTGTAAATGAATTAACGCAAAATGAGAAACTACTTTGTTAGTGTTAGTGACATCATTCTGAGCAGCTTTCATTATGAAACCGATTTGATCAGAGCAACTTCATTTTTCACTTCACAATACAAACCAGCTGACCCACTCAGGCCTAAATTTACTGAGAAGTGAAAAATAAAGTTGCTCTGATCAAATCGGTTCCATAGTGAAAGTTGCTCAGAATGATGTCCTTAACAAAAGTAGTTTCTAATTTTGCGTTAATTCATTTACAGCTTGTAATTATAAGGTAAAACCTTTTTCTTCCTTTTCGGCTCGGATTTTAACCCTGGACCTCTCGCTTGTAAGATAGAACCTTGTACAGCGAGCATCAGATACATGTGAGCACGCAAGATACGTACAGACGAATATGTCCAGCGTCCACAAAAGACGTAGAGATTTTGTATTGACATCATTTTGAGCGCAGCATTCTAAGTGTTCGTAGGACGGACCACATTAGGAACACCACACTGCGCTCCGTAACTGGCATCGCTGATGTGGGTGCACAGCTGACCCACTCAGGCCTAAATTTACTGAGAAGTGAAAAATAAAGTTGCTCTGATCAAATCGGTTCCATAGTGAAAGTTGCTCAGAATGATGTCCTTAACAAAAGTAGTTTCTAATTTTGCGTTAATTCATTTACAGCTTGTAATTATAAGGTAAAACCTTTTTCTTCCTTTTCGGCTCGGATTTTAACCCTGGACCTCTCGCTTGTAAGATAGAACCTTGTACAGCGAGCATCAGATACATGTGAGCACGCAAGATACGTACAGACGAATATGTCCAGCGTCCACAAAAGACGTAGAGATTTTGTATTGACATCATTTTGAGCGCAGCATTCTAAGTGTTCGTAGGACGGACCACATTAGGAACACCACACTGCGCTCCGTAACTGGCATCGCTGATGTGGGTGCACAGGCCGCTAAGCTAAAGTGGAACTGGGCCGGCCACGTAGGTCGCATGCACCCAGACAGATGGCTGAAACAACGCCACTGACTGGGTGCCGCAGGACGGATACCGGTGTAGGGGCAGGCCTAAACGGAGATGGCGGGACGACCTCGACAAGTTTTTGCCGGGGTGGCCGGAGGTGGCGCAGTCCAGGGAAGTGTGGACGAATAAGGGGGAAGCCTTTGCCCAGCAGTGGGACACTTAAATGGCTAAATAAAAAAAAGTTTTGACACTTTTCCTGTGTTGATTTCTGGTTCGTTCAGATGTGTAACTTCATTTGAGTAGCTTGCTTGCATGCTCACTTTTAAATCTAATGCTGACACTGTACGATACGCCACAGCGGCGGTTGCTCATAATTTTATTTTCTTTCGTTTCAGATCTATGTTTTTTGCAGAAGCAGTGTAGTAACTTCAGCTGCATAAAATGGTACGATAATTTTACAATAATCTTGCTTGTTGTTTAAGTTAAATGCAAGTTAAGTAGCCTTCTAGATTAGGGGACGTCAATTAATTACGTGAGGCGTTAGGGAGGAGCCAAATCTTATCTTTTCTTACTTTGGGGTCCCGGCAAACATCACGTTATATATTTTTTTCGCAAGAAACCGAGTAAAATTGAGATAAAAATTAGTTAAATAAACTAAAATTTGTTGTAATTATCTCTGTGATATTAGCCTACTTTCGAAGCAATCTTAAAAATACTAGTCTGAACTAGTCTTACTTATTATTTTTTATAATAAATCAACGTCTTTACCATAGAAACACACATTTTTCTAAATCTAACGTGAGATTGGGGGATGGGTGAAGGCGTTGATCAAAATCTCACGAAATCCCACCAAGGGGGGAGGGGGAGGGGGGTTAGAAAATTGCCGAAACCCCCACAAGTAATTTAGTAAAACTTAAAAAATCCGACTTCCACAAGCCCTATTTGATTAGATTCAGTTTAATACAAATTGTAACCCCTATTTCCCCCCATTGGGGAATTAATTTCGTTAAATCCCATTTCAGTGCTACCCTACGCTACATAAGGAACCCCTCCTGTACAAAATTTCATGGCTCTAGGTCCACCGGTTTAGGCTATGCGTTGCCAGCCCGTCAGCCACGGATGGTAGATTGTGTTTGTAGCGAGTATTGAGCAGTACTGGTGGTCATATGTGGTCTTCATCATCAGTTCCGCATCACAATATTATGCTTACCGTGAATAAATGCTTGAGTTATTACTAAAAGCACAAAAATCACTATAGGACTGTCTATAATATCTGAAGAATTCCCTCGATTTCTCCAGGATCCCATCATCAGATCCTGACATGGTGTCAATGGGACCAATAGGAAGGTAAACCCTTTCAAACAAAAAATATATTTTCCAAATTGGTCCATCCGTCTAGGCGCAAATCCCGACGAATTGTAAACCTCCTCCTTTTGTGAAGTCGGTTAATAAAGTGTTCCTCCCGTATTCACAGAAGTTCAAGTTCTGCTCGGACGGCGACTGTCCTCTTTGGGCGCTAGCCGCACTCCACGCGCTGGGCGCTCTACCAGCGCCGCTGTTCAGACGACTGCTGGAGACCGTGGTAGATGGACAGGATGTGAGTGCACTTAATTAATATAATAATAATAATATATAGATAGTTTATTCAAGAAAATTGTACGGCATAAGTCTTTATTTATTTATTTATTTTTTGTCTTGCTTATTATACTGGGTAACGAACAAAGGATGTTCACTACTCCCTAAAAAAGGGCGAACCCTGTGGTATAGCACTTTCCTCCGAAAGGGAAGCCCAATAGTTTGGTACCATTTTTTAAAATCAGGTATCGGTCCAGTAGTCTACATAAAAAAACTGTGAACATCAATTTGTTTTTACCTGGATGACATTATACATCCAATCTTTTTGGTGTTGATAGTCATTGTCGTGAGATAAATTCTGGCTGTTAGGATCGTATATTCGTTTATATTATGTAGGTAATACGTGTGGACTTCACTGTTAGGAGACAGATTTGGTAGGCTCGTTTTCGGATCTATGGACGATATTTGTGTACCGAGCGGGGAGGACTAAGAGATAGGTCATGAAGTCGGTTTTTTTTTTAGTTTTTATCTTGGTGTATTATTTTGAATCATCACAAATGCTACATAAGTATAACTTCTCTATTCATATTTCAGCGCGTGTAAAAGTCTTCTCAAGTACTTACACATAAACAGTAGACTTGTAACCTACCAAATATAGAAGACTTTCGTTCTTACTCCCCATAAAATAAGAACTACAGATACAGACGCTAGTAACACGTGGATATTTCTTTCCAACAGTATAATATACTGAAGTTACTCTATGATATACTGTCTGTCTATCTGATATTATCAGGTTCACAAACTCAATTTTATATCGGTTTCCTTTTCCATTTGGAGTAGGCTTATTGTGTTACAAAGTAGCAGTAATATAAGTTACATTGTAGATGGCTAGATATCATTAATCGTTTCCAAGATGAATTGGAACTATTTGGAACAGAAAATATTGACACAGGCAGGCCCGATTCTATTATGCACGAATTGCGATAATGTATCGATTGCTCCGTATGGTGCAAAATGCCGTTCTTGGCGGTCAGTCTTCAAACAAAATAGGCGACGTCGACAAGGCAAATACTTCGTTATATTCCCTTGGAAGCAATCAATACGCTATCGCTATTCGTGCAAATTTATAGAATAGAGCCCCAGATAGAACGTGGATTAGCTCTCTTCAAGCTCTTCAGTCACTTTCGGTCATTCTGAACGATCGTATAGTGAACTAACTTATCGTGGAATTTACGAAGGAAGCGTCTGTGGTCTAGATTCCTCGCCTGCCTGTGAAGCGGAAAATTCCGGTTCGAATTCCGGTCCTGACTAAATACCAATAACAGAAGTCATTCATCTCACGAAAACCCCCACCTAATGGTATGACTTTATACAATCATACATCATAGGTTGACTATGACTATTTGTATCACATAAACACATTACTGTGTCCATTTACCAATTTGGTTACAATAAGCGAAAACATTATTGTAATTTTTTCCTCTCTATGCTTTGAGAGCATTATCTTTGTGGCGATTTGGCTAGAAATAGATGGGGGAAAGGGAATTTTGATATTATTTCGCGAACGCCTACGTAACCATTTTACGTGCGACGAAGCGTTAGGTGGCGTAAGTGCCTTTTCACACAGACCGGTTGCCGGGTAACCGGCGGCGGCGCCGGCTAACCGGTTATATTTTATACGATTGCCCGGCAAATTATGCTGGTACGTATGAAAGCGTACGTACATGGCCATACACTTCATCGTCGGCTATCCGAGAACCGGTGGTTGTGAAAAGGCACTGTCCTAGCGGTATTCGCAAATCGGAAACGATCGTGTGATCGTGTGGGTAGCGACATGTGGTGGCCGAGACGGGTATTGCATGGGTGATCGATTCTTTGTGGCATTTATTTTGGGTGTTTCCGAGTTTCGCTGTAGATCTCGGGTACTATCATCGCTGTAAAGGCTCATTAATTTAATTACACACAATCCAGGGTAAAATTAAGGACATCGATTCTGATAGTGGTATACTAGATATTAAAAGATCATTTGATGTTTTCAGGATGACCAAATTATGGATATTCTGAAGGACACGAGTTTGTGTGAGTTTTTCCTACTGTTAATAACTACATGAACCAGCAGACTGCTGCTAAAGTAACGTTCGCGTTCATTTCCCGAGTGAAAGAGAGAAACACATCAGCGGGCGAGATCATGTCCATGGTCGAAATATCGATTTTGAGATGCCTACCGAAATCTCTATCAAAAACAAGAAAAACCTATTCTTACGACTAGCCTTTCGATCAACCGAGATATCTCGACCCGTTTTCGATCGAAATAAATACATTTAGGGGATACTTTTTTTCCTTTCGGAAAAAAAGTGTCCCCTGAATGATAGGGGCTTTGTGGCCCCTGAAAGATAAGAGTCGTTATAACCCGATGATGATTGACATCTTACCGATGATTTAATGTAGTTATTTTTTTATTTTTTTTCATTTTATGTTTCTTAAGTTGACATTTATTTTGGTTTTTCTAAGATTATTTTATCATTGACATTTTACTTTCTATTCTACTTATTATTTGTATTGAATTTATTGGACTTTATGTCTGGAAATAAAATGATTTAATTTAATTAATTAATTTAATAATTGAAACAAAACGTAAACTTTAGAAAAAAACGACTTCCACAAACCCTATTTGATTAGATTGAGTTTAATACAAACTGTAACCCCCTATTTCCCCCCCTTGGGGAATTAATTTCGTTAAATCCCATCTCAGTGCTACCCTACGCTACATAAGGCACCCCAAGTTTCATGGCTCTAGGTCAACCGGTTTAGGCTATGCGTTGCCCGTCAGCCACGCATAGTAGATTGTATTTGTACCTAGTATTGAGCAGTACTGTTGGTCATACATACGGTCTTCATCATCAGTTCCACATCACAATATTATGCTTCCCGTGAGTGAAATGCCACGAGTTATTACTAAAAATACAAAAATCACTATAGGTTTGCCTATAATATTTGAAGAGTTCCCTCGATTTCTCCAGGATCCCATCATCAGATCCTGACCTAGTCCATAGTACAAGGAAGGTATAAACCCTTTCAAACAAAAAAAAATATTCCAAATCGGTCCATCCGTCTAGGCGCAATCGGGGCTCAATCTAATCAAATAGGGTTTGTGGAAGTCGTTTTTTTCTAAAGTTTACGTTTTGTTTCAATTATAACGACCCTTATCTTTCAGGGGCCACCAAGCAAAAAAAAACATCCCGACAAATTGTAAACATCCTCCTTTGGGAAGTCGGTTAAAAAACTGGCCATTATTTACTATTTCAGCATCCCGCGGCGAGTCCGCCCGGGCCGCCGCAGTCGTTCGCTGGGTCCTGCGCCAAGCTTGGTCCGCCCGCTGTTCGGGTCCGCAGCTCACTAGGGACCTCCTAGTGCTAGGGGTCGCTAGGACCCACGCGACAGCCCTAGCAGAAGCCGCGGATAACGGACGGGAGGAGTACGAGAGAGGGGCACGGGACGATTTTATAGGTTTGTGTGTTCATTGGCGTTGAAGTAAAGCTCCGTGTGTAGGTCTTGGCTCTATCGCTACTTAGTGGTAGTAGTCGTAAAGCTGTGTCAGAGGCAGCTTGATAACTTCCGACAGTCGGGTTGGTCACAAGCCCGACACCCCTCCATCAATCCGCACTGAGCCAGCGTGGTGGAGTATGGCTAAATCTTACTCGTATCCGGGTAACCGGGTATGAAAGGCTATGAGAGGAGTACAGGATGACTTTATAGGTTTGTTTTATATTGACAACAGCGTCACGTCTTATCCCATACGGGGTGCAGAGGCTAGTTGTGCTCACTTTTAGCCAGTTATGTAATGGCAGCTATGAAGAAGGCTTCCTTGCTATGTTTTCCATTACCGTTAGAACTTCTAATACTCATCTCATTTGTACATGGTCAGCACCAGAACTCGAACCTGCATTTCCTGCGTGAGACGCAACGTGAAACTAGACAACGGAGCAGCTGCAGGATAAATCTCTCATTCATTTGATTGGCGTTTGTTGTTCCAAAATATTTTAAGTCGAAACAATACTTATCGAATTCGGAATCGATACAGGGGAGCAATAATTATTAAGAGAGTGGTTCGAGATCATCTCCATGGTCGAAATATCGATTTAAGCTACCGAATATCTCCATCGGAAACAAAAAAGCTTTCTCACGACCCGCCTTACGTTCAACCGAGAAACAAATATTAATCGAAACCATTTTCGACAAAGATATACGGCCTACCGACATCTCGACTATGGAAATGATCTCGATAGCTTTTGAATTGGGGCCAGGTGTTCATTGTTCCTACTTTAATCATATTTCCTTTCCAGTGAATCGACTGACGGACGCCGCCGCCGCCGGCCCCGGTCCCGAAGGCTCTGACACAGTCAGACTGACTCTCTTCTCGGAAATGGCGGGAGAAGCCAGCAAGAAGGATCTGTTGTTGGATAGAACTCAAGCGAAAGTGATGTTGGAAGAGTTGAAGACGGCCTATGGCAAGTTAGAAACTTTATGTTCTGAGTGAAGGATAGGTTAATAGAGATTTCGTCGGGCTACTAGCAGAAATATTGTGTTTATTAACGCTTATGTCTTGTGCTTATAAATGTGTTAATTTTTACTGTAAGTACCTACATTCCAAAACTGTTTATTTTAGGGAAAATAATAATAAATGAATTAGAAAATAATTTGTTCTTTCATTTCATTACAATCAAGGAATTCTTGGCCCCCCTATGTACGAGTTCGCTAGGTTATTGTTATTAGTCGTGTTGTTCCTCAGCCCCCCTATGTACGAGTTCGCTAAGTTATTGTTATTAGTCGTGTTGTTCCTCAGCCCCCTTATTCCCTCATTCATTCATTTCGTTTATTGCCATAAATTACAGTAATTTAGGTACCGATGGTCGTACAGAATAGCTCTATGTAATTTTACTCAATGAGTGTAGCAGATATAACAGGGGAGGGGATATTACTCATTTTTACGGATCATCATTGAGTGATGATCACTGATCAGTGATGGATGATCATTGATCACTCAATGATGATCCGTAAAAATTAAAAAGTTAAAATAAGCCGACTTATTTTGATACCCTTTGGTCCAATAGCTTCTTAATTTTCACGGATCATCATTATCTCAATGATCTCAATAGTGATTACTTTCTCTGTGGATCTCAATAACCTATCTCTATCCGTGATCTGCAGATTACGCGTTAAATTTGACAGTTGCGCTATGGGATTTATGTCAAAATTGACACTAGCAATCTCAAATCTGCAGATTATGGATTATTGAAGATAGGTTATTAATTTTGGCCAGGGCCGGGGGCAGGATCGGTGTTGAAAGTTGATGCATGAACAAAACGCAAACACAATACAAAACGGTTGCAGAATCTAAACGCTGTTGACAATTTGACAACTGTTTTGACATTTTGCATTGGGCCAAAACGGTCGTGTGTGTCGGTCGGTCGGTCGCGTTTGAGCGCAATATATTTATAAAAACTCTTACATTTCGTCTATTTATAAACGCACTGAATTAGTTTTAACTACTATTTTCGTATATCATCGGCGTCACAACTTGTAGTGTTTATATTCGTCACGTAACACGCTGGAGCGATGCATTATCAAACGTTCCAGCTTTCAGTACCAAAAACCAATTTGTTTACGAAAAGATACCACAAAAACTGTGCTACGTCGTAGTTCTATCAATATCCAATAGCTGGTTGTAAAGTTCGTTCAATAAATGATGTATTTATCAATCAGCTGTCAATGAAAACAGTATCGGACATAGTCGTGAATGATTAGAAGATAAAGATCTCCTAAGTGCTGATAAGAACGTCCTAAAAGTGCTAATCTTACCTCAAGAGGCTGATAATCGTTCCCAATGTGTAGTGCTAACAGGCTTGTGGACAGAGCATTACCTGAATTTGAGTGCAAGTGCTAATAGGTTATGTAAATAAATAGAAAAATGCCAGGGAAAATTAAAGTGAAGGTGCTAGCAGGTAGAAACCTGCCGGTGATGGACAGAGCTAGTGACACAACGGATGCGTTTGTTGAGATCAAGTTTGGAGGGGTGACGTTGAAGACTGATGTGTGTCGAAAGTCATTGAACCCGCATTGGAACAGTACAGAGTGGTATAGATTTGAGGTAAGTATTTTACTTCACATGTACCATTGTAACATGAAAAGCATTGATTCAAACTTGCATTCTGTAGCATCATTCTGAGCCCTGTTGCTCATGCAACAAGGGTACCTGGCAAACGCAACACTCTTGATATGATACCGACTTTGTTATGATACATTATACATTTTAATGGAGTATTGGATAACTGGCATGGTAATCCAAGGTAATCCAATAAATCTAGAAACAAGTCTTAATGTACAAAATAGGCTTGTGGCCTGTCAAGTCAAAATAGATACTTTTTATGAACTGCCAAAACGGAACTTTTGTTCCTGAGTTCTATGAAATAACAACAGAATGACATATTTTATAAAGTCAATTTTGTGCAAAAAAAGACAGCATTTGATGGCACTTTTACATGACATCACTCTGTCGATATTTCATAGAACTCAAGAACAAAAGTTCTATTTTGACAATTCCTAAAAAGTATCTATTTTTACTAGCAGGACACAAGCCTTTTCTGCCACTGCATATGGGAAAAGGTGTGTCGATGTTTACATTTATATGTTATAATGTGCTATAAATTATAATTTAGCTAAGAGAGCCATAGACCGCAATCCCCCACCCAGGAAATGTAAAAAAAGAAATGGTGACACACTGTGGTTGGGTCTATGGGACAAAGACTGGAGGAAGACCGCTCACAACTGATTGTAGATAGAGTGGAAGAGGGGGAGAGAGGCCTTTGCTCAGAAGTGGGATGGTAGGCCCGTAATAATATTATTGTGATTGTTCAATAAATTCTGGTTTTTTTTTATTATACCGTTTTATGCTGTGTTGTATTCAAAATAATTTGTATTAATTTGTAGCCAGAGTAGCAGCATTCTAAAAGAGATCAACAGATTCAGAAAAATTTATTAAAGAGGCGGCATCAACAGCAACATAGTCAACCAATTCAATATTTATAAAATATCTAGGATGGGACACTGGTTCCATGCCTAAAAGTCTGTCCATATATAACAAAACAAAACTACTGATAAATGTCCCAGATGACAGATCGCAGTAAAAGTGGATGATAAAAAATATATATATATAAAATTTTAGAATTGCTTGCTTCAATAAATTGTTTTGGTTTACGCCAGAAAAATACTAGAATATTAAGATAATCATAAACTGAAGCTGCAAACTTTGCAAGAAAAGCCAATTAATTTGATATTAAACTACAAATAGTTTAAGATACTGTGTGAGAGAGCTCTACCAAAGAGTGAACATATTCAAAGCTTGAAGTTTGTCAGAATTAATTCTCTTGAATCTGATGTCTAGAGTTCTGCGGGTCGATTCTCGCGCCTTCGATATACAATATCTACACCTATATTGAGTGATTTTGTATGGGAATCTGTCAATATAGGTCTCGATATCCGTATATCGAAGGCGCGAGAATCGACCCGCTGGACCTGCATAAATAGCATCATGCCTTTTCTCATTTAGAGTGACAGAGAAACAATTTTGTCTAAGTTTAGCCACATTGACTACTCATACTCCTACTAGAGCAAGATAATCGCGAACAAACAACAACATGAAGGTCACACATAATTTTCTGTCTCTTTTGGCATTTGGCGGCGAGACAGAAACCATGCGCCCGGTATTTATACGCGTGCGCACAGTATGTCTGGCGGCTGTCTGCGATATGCAATGTTATATCCTCCTCTCCATACCTACCTAACGTACAGTCTTCCAACAATGTTTTGGCTGATGAGTATTAACAGGGGGCGCTACTTTTACGCAAGTATTTGTATTTGTATTTTATCTATTTATTTGCATCAGCGCACACACACACAATATAAAACATAGAAGAGTTAATGCAATGGACCAGGCCCCCAATTCTACAAACGGATGGCATGCCGGTTGCCGTAGCAAGAGGGCGGGAACCAGTTATGGGCTTGGTGACGACGACGAGACGGCTACAAACAAAAAAAAAATACGCGTGTAGCACCGTACACGTGTTAGAAGTAAAACTTCTGTAGCTAGAGATCATTAAGTGGTACCTATACTATACACCTATACCTACCTACCTATACTAAAAGAGATTTAAATTTCCAATTTTGAGATCCAATCTCTGCTTCAAGTTACTTTTAAGTTTCAGACGTCCGATTATTTGAAATTATTTTATACTTGTACTTACTTTTAATACGTCATGTCATTTATTTCCCACCATTCCTTATCTACAATTTGTCGCGCTCGTGGTGATATACTTAACTCATTCAATAGTGTCACTACTATTTGCATCTCGCTCAGATTATATACCATCTGACGTCACGTCTTTAAGCCGTCTCGCTCAAATGTATGCATTGCTTTGCTTGTCTCTGTGCCCAGTCCCTTTATTTAATTGATCGAGTACGTATTTTCAACTATTCCAAGTTAATGTGTACCTGCGGGGCTACCATAAGGCTTGCCACTCACCTCAGTCGCGCAGATAAATGACAAAGAAGATGGCTAAATCAATATATGGACGACTGCCCCAGACATGTACAAAGACTTCTCAACAGCCTTAGCATTTAAATATTCATTCATAAATTTAATTTACTGCGTCTGTATTTAGTTTGTAGAACTTGAAGAAAAACCAGCGAGGTTCGCAGATATTTCCGACGGCTTGTAGGTATAGGTAGGTTGGTTGGTACTTACCTCTCAATTCGACATGTTAAAATTCCTATTCCATCACGCCATAAACATCTTTGCATGGTGGTACCGTTGATTGTTGATTTTCATCCAATAACTAGCTAACACAAACACAACACGAACATCGAACAGTCGAAATCAGCAACGACGACAAAAATGCAAAGAAGACCACAGATCAAAACATGATGACGAGATATTAAGTCAGTGAAAAAAATTCCGTTTCATTTGTTGTTGTTTGGTTTTGTTTGTCCCAGCCAGCGGCGGCGGCGGCGGCGCCATCTTGGCCATACCGGAAATCAAGAACTCGTGGAAGAATGCTTAAAATAATTTTTATTTGTTAACGTTTCCTACTAACGAACCTACTTCCTTACTACAGTATTATTTTTCTAAAATATTGACTTACATGTAACTTACAAAGTAATTTTTAAAAAGTACATACGTAGGTACTTATGTTAAATTTTATTTTATTGCCAACCAAGTAGGTACACGAAAGATGCCTGGCTACCCATGGCACAGGGTATCCTAGTTTGGGAGCCAGGAACCCAAAATGTAAACTAAGTAGGCAAATAAAACGTTTTCATTTCATTTCATTTCATTATCTTATCTGATTAGTTAAAAACCGTATTGAAAATAGTTGCGGTTTTAAAAGTCTTCAGCCGACCCTGACGTCACCGTTTCGAATTTCCGTTACCATTTCTTAGCCACTCGTGATAGCACCCGGCTAGTAGCAATTGAAAAGCAAATATATGAATGACCCACAGTTGAGAGTTTAAATAAATTTTACCCCCGTGCCCTAAGAAGTTTTACTTCAAAAACTGGTTTTTGGGCCCTCGCTATAGACACTGCCATGCCATCCGTTTATAGAATTGGGGGCCTTTTATCAACCGACCTTTCTTTCTTCATTGGTCATTAGGTAGTTCCAACTTTGTCATCGCGCGCCAAAACATCGTTGGATAGCTGTACCTGTGTACCTATACAAGCCGCATACTTATCTGACGCGGTGACGGCGGCGCTAGCGTCAATGGCATACGAATGACATTTCAAACTGGCGACCGTAGTCCACGTATCGGCCACCGAGTCAGATAAGCTTGTGACTCTGTACTATAAAAGCCAACTAAAAATAGGACTGTCAAGACGCCATCTTGTTCCGCAATATTCACAAACTTCATTAATGATTTGTATGGTGTGCAAAAAAGGCCGTGCCGCTACCACCCCGTAAGAGAGAGATAGAGAGAGAGAGAGAGAGAGATAGAGAGACCCAGAGACCCAGCCAATACAGGGTGTAACGAAAGGTGTAGTCATATTTTAGGGGGTTGTTAGGGAGACCATTCTGAGCAACTATCACGAAGAAACTGGTCCTCGCCTGACGTTTGGTAGCTTGGAAAACGCAGCGTATTATCCCGACAACCTCTGGTTTTTTTTTTTTTTTATAACGTTTATTCATGAAAAAAGCACTTAATTAAGTAATTTAAGTCTGCCAAACTGCTAGGCAGTTTGTCGGCAGATTGGTTTGGCTCTTAACTATAACATTATGTACTTTTTTTTTTAATACTAATCCCATCCCCCGTTCCATTTTTAATGATATTTAAAGATTGGATATTAAGGATGTCTCGCGTGAGAGTGTAAAGCTGGCATGATATCCTAGATTGGCGCATATTATGGCGCGTTAGATTTTAGATCGCATTATGTAGTTTACAAAGATATCGTGCAATGTGTGGTACTTCATGTAAAGGACCCAGGTGCATTCACAAGTTTGTTTTGGTATTGAAAGAAATTTCTTTCAATACCAAAACGCAATTGCATTAATTACCTAGTGCCACTAGCTAAAACCACAGGGTGCTCAACCCATACAAATTAGAATTAGTAACCCTTCGTAAAAAAGAGATGGCGTGAGGAGTAGGATTTGTACTTAAAACGCCACTTGCCTGCGATTCCGAAGGCAACACGAACTATACTAACTAAACTAATTAAAATCGTGTGTTTGAAAATGGAATCTGTGGTCTCCGCGGAAGAGCTGTCGGATTTGGAGGTTGTCAGTTTAGTGTCTTTAGTTCCTTTAGTTTAGTGGTTTTGACACCTCAAGAATATCCCACATTGTTTCAGTTAACGTACTTCTAGGTGGCGCTAGACTTAGAATAAATCCTATATATATAATAGCGCCACGCCATCTCGTGGTATTTGCCATTTTTCGATGGTGCTGCACCAAGCGATAATGGCCTCGAACTAAAGAAGCTTCCGTAGCATATCTCGTTTACGCCGGTGTCATATTTTGTTCTAGGTGGTCTATCTGTATTAGTATAATATTATAGTATCTGTGCTAAAACGTAACTTCACTTTAAACTTAAGTAAACCACGTTAAATGACAAGTGGCACGTATAATTGTTTGTTTAATGGTTCCACTGGTTCCATACTCTACCGTGTTCTTATATTCAGGTGGATGAATCAGAGTTGCAAGATGAGCCCCTGCAGCTTCGGCTGATGGACCATGACACTTACTCCGCCAACGATGCCATCGGCAAGGTGGGTAATATTGGCATCTGCCATCTCAGTACTTCTACTTCTATGCTAGTAAACTTATCAGAATATTGTTCAGAAGATAAAATGTATGATTTTGTCTGTCAAATAGGGCTTTTATCCAGATATCGTGAAATCCTAGGCCGTGTCCAGTGTGAATGCGCAGTGACTATGGCCTACTCAGTGCGTATACACATAGAACGCTGGCTACCAGCGCTTATTAGCGTAGTAGCGCTTATCTATACTTTGTCCGAACCAGCGCCGATAAGCGGCGACCAGAGCGCGGATACGCGCCGACCTGCGCTGGTAGGCTATTTTGTATCTTGCGTGCTACTCAGAGAGACTGCGCCAGTCAGCTTCTGTCTGCTTTCTTTATGTAGCTGTTGACTGCGCCGACCGGCGCCGATAAGCGCTGGCAGTCGGCGCTGGTAGCCAGCGTTCTTCCTGAATACGCCCTTAGTCACTACAGAATGGACGCAAGCTGCGGTTTCGTATGTGCGATATTTCGAGCCCGACGTCGCCACCCTGCTCAAGCCCACTCTGGATCTGTACGAGCTTTTAGAGCCTTTTCACATGCCACGTCACGACACACACGGTTACGGTGCCATGTAAAGAAGAAATATATGAGCCACACTGGCAGTTGACATTGACACATGGCCACAGAAGAGATAATAGTACTCCGTACAGAACGGCCACTCCCTTCCCCGCGCTGATTCAGATACCGCACCCCACCCCTGGCGTCAAAAGATTGGCTAGAGGATCAATAGACAGGGCTGAACGCCGGAAGAGTGACTAAAAATATAAGTAAGCTAAAAATACTACTCTGTGTAAAAAGTATCGGGAATATGTCAATAAAAAGACCCGCGTAAAAGAGGTCGTTCTAATTTTTTTACTGCATGTTGGTAGCACTGTACTGATTTAGCGCGCAAAATTTTAGCGGGATCTGTCATTTAATTTGTTTTTCATCACATCTATTCAAAAAGATCTACTTTAGTCCCGGCAAACAGGGACTAAAGTAGGTCATTTAGTCCCTAGGGACTAAAAGTAACTTTTTAATTTTGTTGCCAGTACAAAGGAAAAAAAATGCTGTCACTAATCAGTTTCACTACCACTCAGGCTGACAGACCCAATTAAAAGAGAGATCGATTCTAAACGCAGCCAATAAAAAAAAAGTTTGTACTAAAATGCGTACTCGACACAGATTAGATAATCCGATCTACCGAATCGATTAACACCGATTGGTGACAACAGAGAAACAACCTTACAGAAATGATATCGAAACACGGACCAAATAATTAAAAAAGTTGTGGAAAATTTGTAAACAAAGCGCGCCAAATCTGAATGCTGTAATTATTTCAATTTCGTTTGCGGATATGAGTAAAGAATATGAGTGAAAGTGAGTGTCTAACTCCAGATGATAACAACAAACGCGAATGACAAATACAAGATCTGTTACCAATAAAATCACGAGGAATATAGGTATGTAAAAACTAGTGGTTATCTGAAAATGCTTTTTGAATCAATTTTCAAGATTTAGCCAATACTAAACAATCTTTAACTATGTGGAGGACATATTCGTAATTTCTTTATTGTACTAACACAAGAATAACATAGGTAAAGCAAACTTATAATAGATAACAAGAGATTTCTTCCAACAAACCATTACACACAACATAATCATGACAATTGTGTAAATAAATATAGGGTCTAACAGAAAGGGGTGTACTGTAACCTTCTTTCGACTTGTACACCGTGTACAAGTCGAAAGAAGGTTGTTAGAGACATCATTTTGAACAACTTTCACAATGGGACCGACTTGATCAGAACAACATTATTTTTCACTCCACCATACAGATCAGCTGAGCACTAGGCCCGAAATGTACTGAGTTAAAAATAAAGTTGCTCTGATCAAGTCGATCCCATATTGAAAGTTGTTCAGAATGATGTCCCTCTTTCAGATTGTACACTCCTTTCTGTGACACCCTGTATAGGTACATGTATGTTATTTTATTGATTACTTACTACTTTTCTCATAGAGGGTGATGAAAAGTAGAGTGTCCACCTCAGGAGTAAAAACTATTTTTGGCTCGAGTGATGTACTTTGAATCCCTCGCTCCCTCAGGATTCTACTTTTGCGTCCCTCGTTACACTCAGGACTCAACTCTAGAATCCCTCGGTCGCTCAGGATTCAAAAAACACTCTCGCCCTAAAAATAGTTCTTTACTCCCTTGGTAAACAATCTACTATTAAACTACACTTTTTGTTGGTCATAGTTTTGAGTCCTCGGCGATTTTTACAATGGAAAATATTGTTGAACAAAGAGTGTGCCTTAAATTTTGTGTTTCAAATGATATTTCATGTGGTGAATCACTAAAAATGTTGCGAAATACCTACGGGGAATCGTGTATATCGAAAACAAGGGCTTATGAATGGTATAAGGCTTTTAAAGAAGGCCGAGAAGTAGTAGTAGACTTGCCTCGTTCTGGTAGACCATCAACCGCTACGACCAAAGAAAACATCGACAGAATCAAGAAGCTAGTGCTCGAAAATCGACGTATGAGTCTGAGAGAGTTGGCTAGTGAGGTGAACATATCTTTTAAGTCCGTCCACAACATTCTCATTGACATTTTAGGCATGAAACGCGTCGCCGCTCGACTAGTTCCAAAAGAGCTAAATTTTGTTCAAAAAGCGCAGCGAAAGCATGTCGCTGAAGACATGGTTTCCCGAGCTTCTACGGATCCGACCTTTATGAAACGTAGAATAACTGCACCGTATTCACCTGATATGGCTCCGTCTGACTTTTTTTATTTCCCAAGTTAAAATTACCACTTCGAGGAAAACGTTTTGAGTCGATAGAAGCCATAAAAGAAAATTCGCTGAATGAGCTAAAGGCCATACCGCAAATAGCCTATGAAAAATGTATGGAAGACTGGGTGAAGCGGTGGAGATGTTGTATTGCAAGCGATGGGGCCTACTTTGAAGGCGATAAAATAAATTTAGATGAATAATTTGTATTTTTTGTTTTATTGACAAATTCCCGATACTTAGTACACAGAATGTATATAAAAATCTCTGTCCCTTTAAAGGTGGTGATTAGCCTGGCCCCGCTGCTGGCGAGAGAAGCGCAGGCGGCGAAAGGAGGCGCCGCGCCGCATAGCGGTGAGTCCACTACTCCAAGGCCCTGTTCAAAACAGTCTCGATAAGCTCTTGATCGGCAAAGCATACTACACTGTCACAGAGTTTTTAGAGGACAAAAAAACATGCAATTGACATCATATATGATTGCTTGCTTACTGCTACATATTATGTGTAATTTATTATTTTTTGTAGGACTTTTAATAAAATAATAATAATAATTACATTTGTATAATTTTATAATTTGACTTTCCAAAAAAATATTATCATTATTGTAATTTAAATTGACATTATATCTTCTCGGTGTGGCTTTTTTCATATTTCTATTTTATAATTGTATTTTTAATAAATTTGCACATCCTTATAGGATAAAATATAGTTAAGTTCAAAAATTGTACATAACATCTTAAGCACCTATATTTGCAAATAAATATCTTTGACTTTGACTTTGACATAAATTGATAGAAGAAAGAGATATATGCCAGGATTGTAGCAACTGGAGGTCTTTACTAAAGAAAGACCTCTACTCGTTACGAGAGACTAATGACTTTGCAGTCTCTGCCTACCCCGTCTCTCTGGAAAAAAGGCGTGCATACATATGATTTTTATGTGTATGACAATAGATCTACTAACGATTCGACTAAATGTAAGCAAAGCAGCGACCTAAAGTTAGTAATTTACTGTCTAGAAAGGTTGTCGTCGTTGGTTGTTGACAATGCTGTCAAATGTCCGCTACAACGTTACATAACAATGAGAGCCCGCTAGGCGCGACATGTTTCATACAGCTGAGTCATACAGTTCCTTATATTTGACATCCACTCCGCTACAGCTTTCCAAAACTTTTGGTGTGCGGTGACAGCAGGGGCCCGATGCTGCTCTGAGAAACGCACTTATATTGGAACGCTACCGCTTCTAAAACACCCAAAATGGCAATGTACGCTTGCTTGCAATCTATTTACGATCTATTTGCGATTCTTTGGGAGCATACCAAATGAAGCCATTTTGGGTGTTTTAGAAGCGGTAGCGTTCCAATATAAGTGCGTTTCTCAGAGCAGCATCGGGCCCCTGGATGGGACTGACGATTTGTTGCAGATTTGTTGTATGAAGGCTGGATTTTACCAACAAAAAGTTATACGAGAATAACTATCCCGGGGATAATTTGTATGACAATGACAGTTCAAATCAGGTGATCTGCGGGTCGATTCTCGCGCCTTTGATATACGATATCTACACCTTTAACGAGTGATTTTGTAGGGGAATCTGTCAATATAGTTCTCGATATCCGTATATCGAAGGCGCGAGAATCGACCCGCTGGAGCATGATTCTTGCGCATTCGATATACGATATCTACACCTATATCGAGTGATTTTGTATAGAAATCTGTCAATATAGGTCTCGATATCCGTATATCGAAGGCGCGAGAATCATACCCCTGATCAGCAGTGGCATGATTCTCGCGCATTCGATACACGATATCTACACCTAAATCGAGTGATTTAGTATGGGAATCTGTCAATATAGTTTCGATATCCGTATATCGAAGGCGCGAGAATCATGCCACTGGTGTCTATGAAATAGTAGAAAATAATCTCGAATTAAAGTTACTCTTTCGTTGGTAAAATTAAAAATTAAAATTCCGAATTCCGAATTATTTATTGCTACGTTGTGGTGGTAGAGTTCTTAAAATAAGAAGGTCCCGACAATGGACCCTGTAAGGGCACTGCAATTTCCCACAAACTAACTTATATCTAACACAGGGTTTAATATTATAAAGATAACGTACGATAATACGATAACATAATATTGAATTTTTATTTCGCTCTATTTTTATTAAATTCGCTCTAAGTTGCATAGAACTAGCGCCCCCAATCCCCGACCTCGTTTCCAGGAGCGGTCATGTCCGGCTGGATCCCCGTGTTCGACACGATGCACGGCATCCGCGGTGAGCTCAACGTCATCGTGAAGGTGGAGCTGTTCGCGGACTTCAACAAGTACAAGACCTCGTCCGTGGGCGTGCAGTTCTTTCATTGTGAGTTCTAAACGAATCATTTATTTATTTACAAAGTCATCAGCACAAAAACAGTTGAACATAGGCAGGATAACTTAGTCTAAACAAAGGCCAATTAACGACTTATATTTTATAGGCCAGACATGATTGGTAGGCGTGATATACATAAGATATTGGACGGGACGGGACGGCAGGGGACGAGAAGGAAGTGTGTGTAGGGTTTTGTCGTCGTGTGTGAGGTTATGTATGCGTGTGAGTGTAAGTGAGAGATGATGCAAATGTTATGGCTGGGAGAGACATCATATAAGGTGATATACCAAGCTGCTTACTCATTATAGCTATACCTATACACCGTCTTCGTCATCTTCTCATGCCTGTTCGCTTAAGGTGGAATCAGAGGTTAATTTTACGTTCATTTTCGTCTTTCATTCGGCATCCTTCACTCGAAATTAAACGTCTAAACACGGAATGAAAGAAACGTGCCGAATGAATTCAATTCAATGTTGGATATTTTCATTCGCATCTTTCATTCGCATAGGGAAATGAACGTTCATTAATTTGAAAGAGAAGGGAACGTTAATTTCCATAGTTATTTTATTCCCCACAGCCGCGTGAACATGGAATGCCGGAAAAGTGAACCAGGCACTCGGATGAACGTTCATCCGAATCCGAATCTATATATCAAATTGACTGCGCCTGCGGGGGAATGCGGCTCGCCAGACGTTCGTTGTATTCAACAAACGTTCGCATACGCAACCTATGTACGATGACGGGCCGCCAGACAGTTCCGCAGCGGCTGACCAATCACAGCTCTCTTACCTCGTCCCCCGCCGCCCGTAAATTGGAGAGTTGTGTTTCAAAGGAAAATGTGTCTATGCGCTCTCCACTGGATAGGTGCTCCCTGATTCGAATAAACCGACTGATTCCACTTTTACGAGGTTGCAGAGCCACAATAAGGTGTAATTGCTATTGTGGACACTTTTTTGAAAAAAAATTGAGGCCGTGATAAATGAGTATAAATTTTATTTCAGTTTTGTGAAGCCGATAAATGCCTTAAAATCATTAATTAATTTATCATAGTGCATTGTCGCGCGGAAACGCTAGCCGCCATGATGTTTCGCTCGTGACGTCACTCCGATAGTAAACACACGAGACCAAGTACGTCGATGGGATACCATCGGAGTGGCGTCAAGTCGTAATCAAAATGGCGAGTGGTGTTTTAGTCAAATGACGAACTGAGTAGAAATCACGACTTTTCAAAGTGAAATATAAAATTAACATTGCATTTTTTATGGTTTATGGTTTACCTCAGACATGCATTCTTAGATTTATTCTTACATGGGCAGTAATACCGTATTGTGCTGACATTCAGCCTAAGACTGGATTCTGTAATAGTTAGTACGGCAATAGGACATTCATTTAGAATTTTGGAATCAACACGAATGTCCATATTCTTTCCCTAACACATCGATATTCGGGCCGGAAGTCGCGTACAGGAATGGCATGGCGATAGCTATAGCGAGGCGCAAAAAGCCGGTTTTGTCTCGACGACGGCGCCGAGACGCGCGCGCCGACTACAAACAAACCGGAATTCTGCGCCCTCGCTATAGATATTGCCGCGCGGTTCAGTACGCGACTCACGGGCCAGGACCAGTTTAGGTCCACCACCAGATGAGCAGTGTGATACTGTCAGGTCCATTGAAAATTACACCAAACTTAATCAAAAACCACACTACAAAGACGTTCGTCTCAACCTCTGCCACCCCAGCTGATTCAACTTTCTACCACAGGGTGCTCATCCCATACAAATTCGAATTAGTAACCCTTCGTAAAAAAGAGATGGCGTGAGGAATAAGATTTGTACTTTAAACGCCATGGTTTCAGTTAACATACTTCTAGGTGGCGCTAATCTTAGAATAAATCCTATGTATCTCGTGGTATTTGCAATTTTTCGATGGTGCTGCACCAAGCGATAATAACCTCGAACTAAAGAAGCTTCCGTAGCATCTCAGTTTACGCCGGTGTCATATTTTGTTCTAGGTGGTCTATCTGTATTATTAGTATAATATTATAGTATCTGTGCTTCTCCCCAGGTCCGCAAATCCCGCCCGGCTACCGAGCCACAGCGATCCACGGCTTCGTTGAGGAGTTGGTGGTGAATGATGATCCGGAGTACCAGTGGATTGATAAGATCAGGACGCCACGAGCTTCAAATGAGGCCCGGCAGGTGGCGTTCATCAAACTCAGCAACCAGGTAAGTTGTAGCACAGTTGTGTAAATTATACTAATAGGCCACCTATAACGAAAAATTGCAATTACCACGAGATGGCGCTAAGATATATAGGATTTATGCTAAGATTAGCGCCACCTAGAAGTATGTTAACTGAAACCATGGCGTTTAAAGTACAACCCTTACTCTTCACGCCATCTCTTTTTTACGAAGGGTTACTAATTCTAATTTGTATGGGATGAGCACCCCGTGGTTGTAGGCTTTGTTTAGGTTAAGGTTATGTTCTGATGAACATAGAGGGGTTCCAGGACTCCCACCAAATGTCCTAATGAGGCAAAGGCGGGGGAGCAGGCCAACGCGTAAGTTGTATCCATGTAACCCGCAGCTACTACTACTCCAGCTGCTTCTGGAGTTAGGTTGGCTGAATTGAAGTGCAGGCGCAGGGGGAAATGCACAAAGGCTCCGCTCTCATGGGCCAGGTCTAGGCACATCATCCCCCTGGGTGAGGAAGTAGAACTCGCAGCTATTTCTGTGCACCCCCACATGGCTGTTCCAGCCTTCTTTTTGCTGCCGTCCGCCTGTTCTCTTCCCGCCTCTCACTCTGGGGCGCGGGGAAAAATGTAGAAACGTCGCACCCTTCTGGTGAAGTGGCACAAACTGTGTAAGTTCGGCACCGATTTCGCATGCCAGTTATAGTCTATTCGTGATAAGAATGCAGTAAAGTCATCACTGTCCGGCGGCTTAGCCACGCCCCGTAACCAATCAAATCGTTTCCAATTATCAAGCCAAGTGCACAGTGACCAGTTGAAGGCAAACTTTCGAACGCGAAGGTTGTGTCCTGTCCTGTGGAGTGTGTGTTAACAGATTTAAATTTAAATTTCACTGCATTCTTACCACGAATAGACTGTAGTTATTCCAGCCAAACTCTTGAAAAGGGGTTCCGCAAGGAGTTGTTTTAGTTCCTCTTTTTATAACAGTCTTGGAGATGTGAGCATTTTCTATATTGACTGGACAACAAATAAACCGGGCCGCCCGCTACCATGTAGTTCCAAGGGGGGCCCGGTTTATTATACAAGATGTAAATGAATTAACGCAAAATATGAGAAAAATAAATTTGCTTTGATCAAATGGGTTTCATTTGATCAAAGCAACTTTATTTTTCACTTCTCCATACAAATCAGCAACAACTTTAGCTGATATGATAACACTTATTACCCTGACTTCTCAGGTGCAAAGACTCGTGGGTCTGAAGGCAGCTGAGCTTGGCGCCAACGCAGTTATAGGATACCAGCAGGACTTCGACCTTGAAGGGGAAGCAGGAGTAGTAGCCAGGGCCATCGGTAAGTTAAAGAGGATCGTGTACTCGCGAGCTTCCATACAAAAAGCGGTAACCTTTTCCACCCCTTAAACCTTGTCCGATTTTTACATTTTTTTTACATGTTTGAGATACTATGGAAAACTGCTCGAACGTTTTGATTTTTTTGAAATAATGTATATTTTAGGAAATATAAGAAATTAACCCAGTCCATATAAAAATATAAGTTCCAATATTACCTAAAATATATAATATTTTGAAAAAAAACAAAACGTACGAGCATAGTTTTCCATGGTATCTCAAACATGTAAAAAAAATGTGAAAATCGGACAAGGTTTAGGGGGTGGAAAACGTTACCGTTATTATATTAGATAGAATATTGCTTGTGCCCAACAGGGTCCTTAATGATCTACTTACCATGATTTCTTAATACCTTATTGTTTTTATGGAGAACAATAAACAAATATGAAATACCGCTTTTTGTATGGAAGCTCGCGAGTACACTATCCTCTTAGGGCCGATCCCAATAACCTATCTCTATCCGTGATCTGCAGATCGCGTTCCATTTGACAGTTGCGGTAAAGGATTTATGT
Organism: Argyresthia albistria; assembly: GCA_963457715.1. NCBI lineage: Eukaryota > Metazoa > Arthropoda > Insecta > Lepidoptera > Argyresthiidae > Argyresthia > Argyresthia albistria. The sequence continues at coordinate 1,488,332 of OY735270.1, read as the reverse complement.
CAAAATTGACACTAGCAATCTCAAATCTGCAGATTATGGATAGAAGATAGGTTATTAATTTGGGCCATGTAATATTTTGGAGTGTTACGGGAGTAGCTCACGCTGGAACATTGAAAAGAAATGGGATGATGGCGGGAAGAGAAATGAACATAAGTCTCAAAAGTTAAAACCCCAACAGTAAAAATGTGTTTAATTTCAACGTCACAATCGTTGATAATTTTGAGAAATTGAAAATAAAATACATCATTTGGTAGAATTATTACAAAAATTATAACGTCTGCAAAATTTTTAAACGACAGTGCCTGTAGACAATATTAAACGCGAAGGATAGCGAAACGAAACGATATCTTTTCAACCGACTTCAAAAAAAGGAGGAGGTTCTCAATTCGACCCGTATGTTTTTTTTTTTTTTTTCTATATTTGTTACGCGATTGCTCCGCCAATTATGAACCGATTTGAACAAATCTTTTTTCGGCGTATAGGTAATATCTCAAGGGTGGTCCCATTGACACCAGGTCAGGATCTGATGATGGGATCCTGGAGAAATCGAGAGAACTCTTCAAATATTATAGGCAGACCTATAGTGATTTTTGTGTTTTTCATAATAACTCGTGCAAATGCACATGGTAAGCATAATATTGTGATGCGGAACTGCTGATGAAGACCACATATGGCCACCAGATCTGCTCAATACTAGGTACAAATACAATGCGTGGCTGACGGGCAGGCAACGCATAGCCTAAACCGGTGGACCTAGAGCCATGAAACTTTGTACAGGGGTTCCTTAGTCGCGTGGGGTAGCACTGATATAGCATTTGACAAAATTAATTCCCCAAGGGAGGGGGGGATAAGGGGTTACAGTTAGTATTAAACTCAATCTAATCAAATAGGGTTTGTGGAAGTCGGTTTTTTCTAAAGTTTACTTTTTGTTTCAATTATTATGTATGCGATTTGACATTTGGAATCGTTACGTGACGTCACCTTAGCGAAGCCAAATGTCAAATCGCATACTTAAAAAGTTATCGATTCGTTTCGCTAGCGTTAGCGTTTGTCTAGAGGGGCTGATCAACAAAACAAGCGTATACGTATAAAATACTTCTGAAAATGTATTTTGATTTTGTCTAACTAATTACCGAGTTACTAAGCTTCACACACACACACACACACATTCACACACACCACCAACACATCACTACACAACACTCACGTAGACACAAACATACACTCGTATCCCCTCTTAGTTTACCTTGTATGTTAATATGTATAATGTTTATGATATATAATAGTAGTTAAAGTAATAAATAATAAAAGTAAAATCATAAGTACCTACCTAAATATAAATGTTAAATGTTAATTAACTGAACAAAGGAGATTTAAAATAAGATAAGATATAAAACACGTTCTAATCACCCTATGTAAGGGGATGGGCCTGGTATTCCTTAATACAGATTATTACATAATCTAGCTAGGATACCAGCTCGTCTCACATCCTAAATGTACTACAAAATGTCTCATATTTATTTGTACGAATACCTTTAAAATATTTAGTTGATTCCTTTGTTACTAATCTGTTGTATTACCTCTCGCTGTACCTACATTTCCTGTTTTTGAAATAAATATATTTGATTTTTATTTGAAGCTTTTTTCATTCCGGAGATATTTCCAGTCTTTCAAACCTTCTACAGAATACGCTACTCTTTCTCAAGAGTTTATTCTCGACCTTGTGTTTCCAGGCACCGCAGTCAGCATCTATCCGCTCCCGGCTCTCAGCCAACCGCCGACCACGCCCGCCTGTACTCAGCAGTGAGTATATTGTACTTACTCACTCTTTATACTCAGCCTCTAGGAGAGAGCGAGGCAGATAGAAGTGCTATCGTTGTGCCTTTGTTGTGGTAGAAACTTACTTCAGTAGGTACTCTGTTAATTTATCTGTCTTTCATAACACTCAAAATGTGAGAAATCAAGCCTTTTTGTAGAGGAAATGCGAGATTAAACAATAACAAAAAACATTTATATCCAAACAAAAGCAAAGAAAACAACTTGAATATCATGACATCTCTGATTTGTTGCCGTTTGGGATTTGGTATGTTTGCTTTCTTTGTCTGTACTGTACAGTCGATGTTGTCTTCTAGATATATGTTAGGTAGACCTAATTAATCATGCGTATATACTGATATAATAATCGTTGCATGGTTTGCGTTGTGTCTGTATTCATCACTAAAACAAAAATAGACAACTAAAAAAATACCTGGGCATTTTGTCTGCGGATTCTGATGCCATCTCGGATCAATATGAATACTACAAAACTCACCAAGACGAACTGCAAAAACTGGTTCATATTCTACACCCGAATATGTCGTCGAACTTTCTAGATGACGATAATGATGATGAATCATCAAGCATGCTGCTGACTCGACAATCTAGCGTCCAAAGCTACACTGATAAAGTGTCAATTTTCCAAGATGATTACGTCTCGCAGAACAGCTTCAAAACCATCTCCGAAGACCAAACCGACCTGAACAGGCTGCTTTATAAAAACCAAAAAGACAAAGGCAGTAAGTCCAACGAAGATTCAGATTCCGACTCCTCTGGGCCGCTGCAGAAGATCAAAAAGTTGAAGACCAATTTCTTCGTCAAGAGACTCGGAAGTCTAAGAAAGAAACAAGACAAAGATAAAGATGACACAGTATCAATAAAATCAAACTCTTCCGATACATCACGCATCAGTTTCAACGATATCCGTCAAGAATTCAAGAAGTTGAAGCGAATTAAGAAACCGAAATTCGTTCGTAAAGTCAACAATTTTGAAGATCAGGGTGTTGGTATGGCGTCCATTTTGGCTAGATCTGTCATCCATGCTCATACTAGCCTACAGGCTATAGCAGAAACGATTGACTCAGAGGCCTCCCCAACTGGCACTATGAGACGCACTAGCGAATCAGATCCAGCTATAAGCATCAATGATGATGGGAAGATAAGCCCGCAAATTGTGACTGAACTTATTGAAGAAGAAAAAGATCTAAAAGAAGCAAAACCTGCTTCGTTGTCACTCTTGCAGCTGAATGTTGCTGAAGCTAAAATAAATCGTGGTGCGGAGTCATGCCCAAGTACGCCCATGGCTAAAAGATCGGAAAATCTACTTAAATTACCTGGAGAAATTGGTTATTTTGGGTCACTATCCTCTGCTCTGTCCGGTGATAGCTCCGAGATTTACTCAACTTCTGACGAAGACGACGAAAGTTCCGACAAAAGCGACACCGAGAGGTCTTTCGAGACAACCGCCTCAGTTGTACAAACTGTTTTGCAGCGACAAGTAAACCCCGAAATCGTTGCAAAAATGGAAAGAAAACTGAGTGTTATCGAGAGAATTCCTGAAAACGAAATCAAGACCAAAGGAAACGAAACGGAGTTAGAGAACAACAAAAACGAAAACCTGGAGAAGACTGCAGGCAGAGCCTCCACGTCCGACGACAATGAACCGTTCGTAGTACAAAAGTCGCACAGCCATCACCATTTCAAGTTCCATAACCCTTTCAACCACAAAAAGAGTCTCAGCGCTCCGTCATCACCCGTAGAACAAACTAGTTTCGTCTACCGCTCATCCAACCGCATACGAAGACAAATCTCCAAGATATCAAAGAGCAGCATGATAAAAAGCCTCTCCCATTACTCATTGACACCCAAGAAGAAACACGCAGAACCAAAAGTCTTGAGCCAGCCGGGCTCAGCCTCCGACGTCCCATCCAAAGCTTCATCTAAGGCGCCTAGCGAAACCGTACTAGGATCACCCTTCCTTTCATACACCGATCTGCTAAGCTTAGACAAAGAGTCTGCCGACATCGCTAAAATGCTTTACAAACCAGAAGATTCAACTCATAGTAAAGTAGAAATGTACATCGGTTCGGAGCCCGCTTCTAGAGCGTCCGTCAGCGACCCATCATCGCCATTCGGAAAAGACGAGCATCATTTGCACGAAAAGTTACATAAGAGAGAGAAAGTAGAGGTGAAACCCATAGGCATGCTTCACACGGCCATGGAGACTATTTTAATGGACAAAGTGCAGTCGCTACTCATCCCGGCTACCCCAGAAACAAGTGCTTCAGAAAAACAATTCTTTAAAGACGTCAACGTGAAATTAGAAAAAGTCGAGGAGGAGAGAAGCAAAAGTGCCGAAAATAAGGTCGTAGGAGAAGAAAGTAACGGAACCAAAAAGCTGACCCGCCAAAACAGCATCCATTCATTACAAGAATCCGAGCCAGAATCCCCGCGCGACATGTCCAAAAGCAATCCTAACCCCATCATCCCATGCAAAAACCAAACGCCGATGCTGCAGCACTTCCATCCCATTCTGAGTGGCGTGAAACTAGACACCGTTCCGTCATTGCCGGAGGGTAGCTTCGACCGTAGCCAGAGCCTCGACACAGATGGCGTTACAGACCCGACTAACCGTGTTAGTGTGAGTGATAACACGCATGCAGCGTGCGTTGTTGTCGGCAGGGGCGAGCGCGAAAGGGAGCCAGTGGAGCGCGGGTCGCCGCGGCACACGCGGCACGAGTCCTACAGCCGCGGGGGGGAGCCGGGGCAGGGGGGGAACTCGTCGCTCAACGCGTCCTCGACGCCCGTCGGGATGCATCGGAGGTCTTCGGACTCCGATCTGAGTGTGACGCCTAAAGGTAATACGCCCTTGTTATTCTTTAGTCATTTTCAGGGTTTGCAGCTTATATGCCGAAAATTGAGCTTCCAGTTACTTAAGACGGCGCCTAAGGCAAAAACAGCCTTTAGCAAAACACAAATCGCTCGGAATGATGAGTATTATTGCTGTATGTTTTTTCACTAGCTTGTTTATCACGAGTGTCAGCGTGACTTTGCTTTCCCATAAACGAAGTCTCCTGAAGTTGCCAGAAAATCTGTCTGTCACGATGTTTTATTTTACAATTTCGCACCGCATCTGAATATGTGTTCTTGTTATTTATCTTATCATTATAAAAATGGCACAGTATGTTCCTCAGTTAGACTTACTTAGCTTGGCTTTAACCTTTTTTATTTTTTATTCAATTTCCTCTAAAAATAAGTTAAGAAAGATATTCTAAGTTCTGATTACCTAGGGCCCATCCTTAAGGATAAATAAAACAATGTAAAACACCCTTTTGTATGTGCTACTGCTGAAACCAGGCAAAATTTCAAAAATTAATCCCAATTTTAGGCACCCACGATGCAGGTTCGCCTAGTGTGGGGCCATTATAAACCGATCGATTTTCCACTAACCACCTTCACACTTTCCCCTTTATCCCAACACAACCCATGATTGTAGTGGTGCGGAAATCATTTAGTTTACTATTTCAAGTACCCAACAAAATGTGTAACCTTGTGTCACAGAAGAGATAATAGTACTCCGTACAGAACGGTCACTCCCTTCCCCGCGCGGATTCAGATACCGCACCTCACCCCGGAGTCGGGGAGCCTCTTCGGGAGACACTTTGTTTAGGCGCTGAACGCACACAGTCACAAACGAACGAGTTTACACACACATTTGCACGTGTACAAATGTCATTAGGCTATGTAGTAGTAATAGGTGATTATTTTACGAGCGTTCTATGGAGTGTCCGAGGTGTGCTTGTGTCTCAAGTTTATGTGTGAATAAATAAACTATTTGATTTGTTTTGATGTGGTGTTTTCAGATAACGACTATGGGCGCAACACTAACTCATGGACATATTTTCACTTTCCTTAAGACTAAGCGAGCACTCATCTAAGTGACGTGATTTAAAAAAAGTAGACGTTCTCGGGCTCTCGGTTTAAAATAAGAAAGCTATGTGCGTCGGTAAAAAATGTCGCCCTATAGTTTTTAAAGCAATAACCTCTACAGGAAGTTCCCTGAACGCGTCGGTCAACCCTGGTAGCGGCGGTGGCGCCATCTTGCGGCCGTCGATGAACAGCAACAACTTGGACCTTCTGGAGTACCCCTTCCTTACTATGTCGGAGTACCCGGCCGGGTTTATTGTGCATATCGGTGAGTTAGATCGATCACAGATACTATAATATTATACTAATACAGATAGATCACCTAGAACAAAATAACACCGGCGTAACTGAGATGTTACGGAAGCTTCTTTAGATCGAGGCCATTATCGCTTGGTGCAGCACCATCGAAAAATTGCAAATACCACAAGATGGCGCTAAGATATATAGGATTAATTCTAAGATTAGTGCCACCTAGAAGTATGTTAACTGAAACCATGGCGTTTAAAGTACAAATCTTACTCCTCACACCATCTCTTTTTACGAAGGCTTACTAATTCTAATTGGTTTGGGATGAGCACCCTTTGGTTTTATACATCTGGCCCTACAATGCGGCGTGAACAAGAATTTTCGAAGGGCTTGACTGACAACCTATCTGGCGTTGCGAGTCGAAACTCTGCCTCCCAAGTTAAAGAATAATAATATTTTTTGTATACTACCGCCTGTTTGGAAGTTGTGGGCTTAGGTATGGAGCAAAGAAGGGCAAGAAACTCTCCCATACCTCTTTTATAATAATATGTCAGGGCCTTAAAAATACAATGTTATGTATTTCGACTTAAGTCTAAGGAAATACACCGAAGAGAGAAATACTGACTCAGTCCATCGCCCCTCTTTGGATTTCTGTGCGCTGAGATGTTAAAGACCACGCAGTTTTGTCATCTAAATATTCTTTCTTTCTAAATATGTGCCTGTATGTAACTGTTTGTTTAAACTCCCGCAGGCGGCTGCGTGTGCGCGCGGTCCGTCAAGCTCGTCGACGCCGGCGGAGAGAGCGCCGCGCGCGCCGCCTGGTGGGCCGAGCTGCGAACTGAACTAAGAGCACACGCTAGAGCGCTGCGGTGCAACGCTGTTGTGGCGTACACGGAGACTACCGCCATCTGGTGAGAAATGGCGGAACTACTCATAAACCTAGATAGCTCTGACTTTGGTAATCGGTGGAACTGAACTAAGAGCCCATGCCAGAGCGCTGCGGTGCAACACTGTTGTGGCTTATAAGGAGACTACCGCCATCTGGTGAGAAATGGCGAAACTACTACTAGCCTAGACAGCTCTGACTGATAAATCGGTGGAACTGAACTAAGAGCCCATGCTAGAACACTGTTGTAGCGTATACTGAGACTACCGCCATCTGGTGAGAAATGGCGGAACTAATTTATAGCCTAGCTAGATAGTTCTGACTCTGGTGATCAATAGAACTGAACTAAGAGCCCATGCTATAGCGCTGTGGTGCAACACTGTTGTGGCGTATACGGAGACTACCGCCATCTGGTGAGAACTGACAGAACTTATTCCTATGACAGACAAAATCCTCAATAAGACAGCCGGTTGTCAGAAATCACAAAACTGCTTCCTAAGTAGACCAATCCTTATTTAGACAAGGATACTGGTACTGATTGACAGGGTGGAGTTACAAACCGAACTGTGAACCGCTGCGTTGTAAATCCGTCATGCCAGCCATCTGGTGAGAACTGGCGAAACTACTTGCTAAACTAGACATACCATAGAAGATTTTTCCAGGCAATGCAAACGACATCTTTTGTTCGACTCGCGAGTTTGGCCTGCTTTGCAAAATCGTCTCATTTTATCTGATAGAGCTGGAAAAGGATACTTTGAGCAAATGTTTGCGGCTATATAAAATAAAAAAAGTTTATTTCAGTAAGTACAGCAGCACAGGTCGTGGGACTCCCCTTTTAAGTTAGTAAAAACCTGTGTCCCTGGGTATATCTGGCGCCTAATCTAAGATACCCTTTGTGGCGTGCTGCACCAATAACCTCGTTATGTTGTATTTCCAGTGAGGATGTGTGCGTACTCTCAGCGTCAGGCACGGCTGTTGTCATCAACTTAGACGTTGATTTCAACTCTGAATTGGATTCCTCTCTAACAGGTATTTGTTTTTAAATCGCTTGTAAATTAGCAGCTTTCCCATAAATTCGATCATTTTTGCTCTCTCTTTGATCGCGATTTCAAAGTGGCGGACAGTTAGTTGCAATACAGTACGGGGCCATTGTTTTGGCACGTCGGAACGGGACCCGACGTGCCCCGAGTATGATACTCGGCGTTTGACTTGGCGTGAGAGAGAGCGAGACGAGACCCGACGACGTGCCAAAACAATGACCTCGTACTGTACGATTTTGATAAAAGGAGCTTCATCACAGAAAAAATTACAAAAAAGTTAGATATAAAGTCCTTTTACGATTCCTAACCGTTAAAAATAAATGGTCCTTGGTATATCACCCAATATTTTCCAAGGTCACAGGACTTATTATTATCTAAATAATACCGGATTTATTTACTACATACATTGCTTCTTTCCCCACTAGGATACCCTGTAAACATGTAAACATCCAAGACCAGGCTTTTGTTTGTTATTCTTTATCCCCAGCCGGGAATCGAACCCAGGACCTCTCGCATGGTAGACAGAGCCACCACTGCTGCGCCACAGAGGTCGTCAAAAGATGCTATAGTAAGATTTTTTAACATGGCAATAGCGGTCATTGCTCCGCGAGCGAAAATTTATGCGATTTGACGTTTGCCGCCACTGCCGCCGCGGCGTCGGTCGCGGCAAACGTCAAATCGCATACATTTTCGCTCGCGGAGCAATGACCGCTATTGCCATGTTAAAAACATCCCACTATGAATGTAAGATTGCCACTGCCTTATGCTATGTAGAGTAGGCAAAGATCTTACATGCTCTACCGAAACTTGTTCCAGCACACAACGGCTCCAAGACCGCTATAGAGGAGGCGGAGCTCGAGAGCTGTAGCGTGGCGCACGTGCCCTACTCGCCCGGCTCGGGGCCCTTGAGGGCGGAACTGTCCTCTTGTGGCGGCTGCAGGTATGTCACCTGGCGGCTCGTTTGGAACTAAATCCAGAATTTACTGAGTTATACCACAGGGTGCTCATCCCATACAAATTAGAATTAGTAACCCTTTGTAAAAAAAGAGATGGCGTGAGGAGTAAGATTTGTACTTTAAACGCCATGGTTTCAGTTAACATACTTCTAGGTGGCCCTAATCTTAGAATAAATACTATATATCTTAGCGCCATCTCGTGGTATTTCCAATTTTCGATGGTGCTGCACCAAGCGATAATGGCCTCGAACTAAAGAAGCTTCTGTAGCATCTCAATTTACGCCGGTGCCATATTTTGATCTAAGTGATCTATCTGTATTAGTATAATACATAGTATCTGTGATTATACTATTATTCCAAAAGCACCTCTCATAAGATATTAATCCCGGATAAGCACATTTCCAAAAACACTTAACATCTTTATTTACTATGCTCAATACATTCCACTTTCAATTGAACCGGGTCCCATTACGAACGAGGCCCAAAACACACTACTCTAAATTTTACTTACTGTATAGTACCATTACACCCGAATTCCAAAACATCCCTATCCCATAATACCCTCATTTAGATGTTTAGTCACAGATCGGCGTCGCGTCGTCTGCGATGTCACGGATCAATGCCCCCATTATGTTCGCCACATTGTCATAAATCTACTTTAAAACAAAGCAAAAATGTCTGTTAAAATGCAATAATCTAATCTTCTAAAGTTCAAAGTTCAAAATTTTTATTGACCATAAAATCATACATATTACTTAGTCAACGTCAATATAATATTAATATTTTTGTATACTACCGCCCGTTCGGAAGTTGTGGGCTTAGGGATGGAGCAAAGAAGGGCAAGAAACCTCCCCCGTACCTCTTTTAAAATATCAGAGCCTTAAAAATACAATGTTATGTATTTCTACTTAAGTCTAAGGAAATACACCGAGGAGAGACGTACTGACTCAGTCCATCGCCCCTCTTTGGATTTCTGTGCGCTGAGATGGTAAAGACCATGCAGTGTTGTCATCTAAATATTCTTTTACACTGTAATATGACTTCTTCAATAGGCCGTTTTTGACATAGTTTTTGAACCTCCTTTCTGGTAGGTCCGTTGCTTCATTAGGTATTTTATTATAAAAACTAACACATACTCCCATAAAAGAGTGAGCAACCTTACTGAGTCTGAACGCGGGCATAGCAATCTTATTTCTATTTCTAGTGCCAATACTATGATTATGACCTAAAGTCTTAAATAAACCTATGTTTTTTCTGGTATACATGATATTTTCATAAATGTATTGACAGGTAACAGTAAGTATATTGATATTTTTGAATTTGTCCCTTAGTGATTGCCTAGCATCTAGTTGATAGATAGCCCGAATGGCCCTTTTTTGTAAGACAAATATTGTGTTTATATCTGCCGCTCTCCCCCAAAGAAGTATTCCGTAAGACATAATACTATGGAAATAACTAAAGTAAACCAATCTGGCAGTTCCTACATCTGTGATGTGTCTGATTTGCCTGACCGCATAAGCAGCTGAGCTAAGTCTTCGTGAGAGACTAGTTACATGAGGACCCCATTGAAGTTTCGAGTCTATAGTGATTCCAAGGAAAATTGTTTCTTCAACGAGGTCTAGTCTTTCCGTTCCTATGCTTACACTCGTGTCCACCTGCCGCACATTCGGTAAACAGAATTTGATACATTTTGTCTTCTTCGAGTTTAATAAAAGGTTGTTTACATTAAACCAACTTAACACATGAGAGAGCGTACTATTTGCATCGTCTAGAATTTCTTGTTGTCTTTTCACCTTAAAGATAATGGATGTGTCATCAGCAAATAGTACAATCTGAGTCATTTTCTCCACCATATACGGCAGGTCATTCACGTAAACCAAGAAAAGGAACGGACCCAGAATAGAGCCTTGGGGGACACCAATATTCATATGCGTTCCGGTAGACTTATTTCTATTTATATCTACTTTTAGTACTCTGTCTCCAAGATATGATTCCATTAATTTTAAAGCATTGTCTTTAATACCATAGTGTTGCAGTTTGAGCAGAAGGGTTTGATGATCCACACAGTCAAAGGCCTTGGAAAGATCACAGAATACACCAACAGCATCCTGTGATCCCTCCCACGCACTATAGATATTTTGTACTAGTGCTACTCCGGCGTCAGTTGTTGATCTGCCTTTAGTGAAACCAAATTGTTTTTTGTGGAGTAGCCCTGATGCGTTAAAGTGAGATTGTAGTTGATTCAGTATCACCTTTTCAAACACTTTGCTCAACACTGGCAAAACAGATACAGGTCTGAAGTTCGCAGGGTCTTCCTTGCTACCGGATTTGAAAAGTGGTATTAATCTGCTCATTTTCATGAGGTCAGGAAAAATACCTTCTGCTATACAACTATTGAACATGATTGCCATGTACGGAGCAATCACATCAATTACAGATTTAACTACTTTAACCGACATGCCCCATAGATCTTCAGTCTTTTTAACGTTTAGAAGTTTGAATGTTTTAAATATAGTTAGAGAGTTTATTGGTTTGAAGTTGAAGCCACTCTTGTGTTGGGGAACATTTTCAACCAAGTAATCTAGAGACTTTTCAGAAGATGATGGTAGTGCTTCTGTTGTTATTATGGGTATAGTACTGAAGAACTTTTCAAATGCGTTAGCAACGTCCTCGTTAGATGAGAGTAATTTACCATTAACTTTTAAATTAAAACTAGATTCACTACACCTGACCTTGCCTGTCTCTTTTTTAATAATGTTCCATATAGTTTTAATTTTGTCACCCGAAACTGTAATTTGATTGTTTAAATATAAGCATTTGGCTTTATGACATTCTTTCCTAAAATTATTAGAACAATTTTTGACAAGGGTGACAAATTCCGGACTGTGGTCATAAGATTTTTGTTCATACAATTTATATAGTTTGGACCTACTCTGTCTTAATTCCTCTGAAGCCCATTCAGAGAATTTTATTTTATTATTATTTCTCACTTCGGTCAGATTAAACACATTTTCGAATTCCGTAGATATAACTTGGAAGAAGTTGGAATATAGTGTGTTCGGATCTTCACAGTAAGGTGTTGAAGGCAGACTTGACACAAGTCTATTTCGAAATTTTTCCATCTTCTTCAAAGTCACTGGTCTACATAAAATTTTAACGGGTTTTTCCGCATTAATTTCCTCAAAAACTACCATCTGACCCGTGTGGTCTGAACTTAATGCGTTAACTATTTGTTTATCGTAGATACTACATTCACAGAAGACGTTATCTATACAGGTAGCGGAGGTAGCCGATATTCGTGTAGGCTCCAGAAAGACATTGCACATATTGAAAGACTTAAATACTGCTAAGGTCCTAGTGCGTATAGAGCGGTTTGCTTGGTCTAATAGATCTACGTTAAAGTCGCCACAAACTATGATGCGTTTGGACTTGTTTCTTGATGCCAGTTGAAGTACTTGTTCCATGACTGTCTCAAAGATTTCAAACTCTCCTTCGCCCCGCCTATACACACTAACAATTATATATTTTTCCATCTCAACACACGAGACTTCAGCATTCATCTCACTAGAGAGACTAACAACATCCTTTCGTTCTTTACACTTAAAACCATCTTTTACTAGTATTAAGGAACCACCTCGAGTTCTAGTCTTTCTATTGAAACAGCTGATTATTTTATAATTTGGTATACTGAACTGCATAGCACACTCTTGCAGCCAGTGTTCTGTCATACATCTTCTCTATAACAGACGCGCGCGCGTACCGTCCGTGTTGCTATCGACATGCGCCAAGCCGGCCAGACTCACCTCCTACGGCAAAGCTGTCACGCTGACTGCAGTTGGTAAGCTATAGTTGAGCTATGGATCATATACTATTTAGGCCATACAGGGCCGGTTTCTGAATAGAGAATTTCACTGCCTAAATACTTAAATATCGTTATGTGTCTGCAGGTGTGATACTTAAGTATTAACTCAGTGAATTTATCAATTCAGAAACCGGCCCACAATCTATTACCCACTACCAACTTGCTTAACTAGTTGAGCAATCGAGTTGAGCAGTGGGGCCGAATCCGATTAACAGTCTAAATACTTTAAACTATTTCTAAAATTCAAATCATTTTTGTATTACGTTTGTATGGGAAATTCACGCGGTCACTGGTCTCTTAATGGTTTATCTTGACAGCGGGTCGGCTGAGGAGGGCGCCGCCTGCATCGGAGCCGGGCGCGAGAGACATCTCGGACCAGCTTCCCTTCCTGGAGTACGAACTGCACAAACTGCTGCTGGCCAAGTTGAGGATGCAGGTCAATAAAAATGTTTATTAAAAAAAGATTGGTTGTCTGTAAATTCAGTTTACGGACCATAATTTAACGTGATAACGTCATTAAAAGCGAAATTAAACCTCGAGGAATTGCGCAACCTCAACACTTACTAGGTACTAAAATTTAAACAAAATAAATACGCAAATTTAAGCCGCTGTGGGTTTGAACTCAGGACCCTCCGCGCTGTTGAGTCTTGACTAATACCACAGAAGAGATAGTAGTTCTCCGTACAGAACGGCCACTCCCTTTCCCGCGCTGATTCAGATACCGCACCCTACCCCTGGCCTCAAACCATTGGTTAAAGAATCAATAGACAGGGCTCAACACCGGACGAGTGACGACGCGTATACTTAATATCGCTGCATTTGCCGCGCCACCAGCCCTAGCAAAGTTTACGCACACATTTGCACGGTATACAAACATCATTTGGTTATGTAGTAGTAATAGGTGATTATTTTACGAGCGTTCTATGGAGTGTCCGAGGTGTGCTAATTCGACTAGGCCACCTGCCCAGTTACTGCCTGCGACGAAAATAGCTATGCTAATAGCTAACACACCAGGCGGAATGTGACACTTTTTCGTATATATATTTTTCGTATATATTTATTGCACATATCAGAAAAAAACACAAACAATACAGAAAAGGCATGAACAAAGGCAAGCTTATCTCTAAAAAGAGATTTCTTCCAGCAAACCCAGGATGGACAGGATACATTTTAAAACTCAAAACGGGTAGGCCTATGTGCTAAAGTAAAAATAAAATATAAATAAATTATATTACTAAATTACTGAATATAATAAATACCTAAGTACCTACATGAATACATATTAATCATATATTTCTTAACTTAAATAAACCCTAATACATATTTAATACCTACTAACTTTATGAAAGAGAAAGATAATGCTCCTTTACACGATTTCTGAAAATGAAGAGAGATGGACTGTCCCTGATGGTGCAGGGAAGCGCGTTCCAAAGACTTATTGCCCTCATACGGAACCCATGTTTGTATGCGACGGTATTGTGTTGTGGAGTGGAAAGAATGGAGGCCGTGTGGGTTCTACGCGGTCGAGTCGACTGGAGAAAGGTAAATTTTTCACGTAAGAAGCTAGGATAACGAGGGTTAGTTAAAATGCTGTAAAGGGTAGTGAGGATATGCATATCCCGACGAAGACGAATAGGCAGCCATTTTAACTCCCTACGATACTGCGAGACATAGTCAAACTTTCGCAAACCGAAGATGAACCGAATCCCGAGATTTTGAAGTCGCTCGAGTTTGTTCAGTTGTTCTTCGTTTGCGCTGACCCAGCAGACATCTTTTTCGAACATGCTGCCGGTGTTTCATCGATTTATAAGACGTTATCACGACAAAACATGCCTGTATGGTGTTTTTAGATGATTTTGACTCTAGATTTTTTTAGAGTCGGGAACGAGATTAGAACTTTTATGCGGTTATTTAATACTCCAAATGGCGTGAACGAGGGACTAACGCCTGGTTTCACCAACAGTTAAGGGACACTTAGCTCTTTTTCTTAGTTGTCTAGCGATTGTTTCGGTGGCCGGACTCTTATATTTAGGGGTCCCCTAGGAGCTTTGATGACCCTTACACTTAGGCAAATCGAAACAAACGCTCGGTGGCCCCTGAAAGAAATAAAGTGTCCCCTAAAAGATAGGAATCGTTGGTGAAATCGGCCATAAGACATCGTCGCAGCACGCAGTATTTATAAGGTATTTGGCTTCAGCTATGGAGATTTACAGTTTCATCATCAATTTTCTTAAAATCAACGAAAGTGTTGTCACATATGTTTCTATACCCCTCAATCTGCCTTTGTAAAACTACTAACGTCCGGTTTCAATGACCTATCTATCCTCAATTTGACATAAGTTGTATAGCGCAACTGTCAAATCTAACTGTAGTAATGTGAAAACCGTAAAAAGATAGGTTATCGAAAATGGACGTAAATCTATCAGTACGACCCCCCCCCCCCCCCCACAGGGTGCCAACGCAATATTCAACGTGTCGACTCAGATCGCGATCGGCGAGCGCTGCGTGCTGGCGGTGGCGAGCGGAACTGCGGTGCGACTGGCCGCTTTGCCGGCGCCTACGCCGCCGCGGATCAAGGTACGGGACATCCAGAGACTATACATAGTCGGGACATAAGTTCTGTCACATGGGTAAAATTTCGAATTTAGAATAGAGGCCACAAAAAAAGTTATGGGAATTCGAAATTTGAATATTTCAAGAAAATAAAAATATAGGTTTTCTGGAATATTCTTCATTTTCCAATATGGAGTGGACGCGCAAAGAAGACAGAGTCGCAATAATTGCATTGCATCGTTGCGGCCACGCACCAACAGTGATTTTTAAACTGCTGAAAAATTTGAAAATTCCACTGAGATTCATTTATCGTACTATCAAACGATTCAGGGAAGATTCAAGTTTAAATGATAAACAAAGAAGCGGTCGACCTCGTACTGTTCGGACTCCAGCGGTCATCAAAGCAGTGAAGGCGCGAATCCAACGAAATCCTGTCCGCAAGCAAAAAATGTTGGCTCTGCAGATGGGACTAAGCAGAACCACTGTTAAAAGAGTATTGAATGAAGACCTAGGACTGCGTGCTTACAGAAAAAGAACAGCACATCTTCTTAACGCACGGCTGACGAAAATCAGACTCGAAAGATGCCGGGTTTTGTTACGACGGTACGCAGGTAAAAAATACCGCGAAATACTTTTTTCGGACGAAAAAATTTTTAATGTTGAGGAGAGTTACAACAAACAAAATGATAAAGTGTATGCACAGTCTAGTGAAGAAGCGAGCAAACGTGTGCCACGTGTTCAGCGTGGCCATCACCCTTCGGCATTCATGGTTTGGCTTGGGGTCTCCTATTTTGGTCCAACAGAGGTGTTTTTTTGTGAAAAAGGAGTGAAAACCAGTGCCCTCGTATATCAAAACACAGTCCTAACAAACATTGTGGAACCTCTTTCACAAACAATGTTCAAAAATAGGCACTGGGTTTTCCAGCAGGATTCTGCACCGGCCCATAAGGCGAAAAGTACCCAAAACTGGCTCAAGACCCATGGAATCGTCTTTATCAGGCACGAGGATTGGCCCTCCTCCAGTCCAGACTTGAATCCTTTGGATTATAAAATATGGCAGCACTTAGAGAAGAAGGTCTGCGCTAAACCCCATCGCAATTTGGAGTCACTTAAAGCATCTCTGATTAAAGCAGTCGCCGATATTGACATGAATGTCGTGCGTACTTGGATTGATGACTGGCCTAGCAGATTGAAGGCTTGTATCGAAGCCAGAGGAGGACATTTTGAATAATTTTAGTGTGGTTTAAATCTGTATTTTGTACCCTTTCATTTGATATATAAATGGTTGTAGTGCGTAACTCATTGTGTCATTTATTTAACTTTCCATATGTGACAAAACTTATGACCAGACTATGTACATCCAATTGACTGCGCCTGCGGGGGAATGCGGCTCGCCTAACGTTAGTTCAACTTACGCAACCTATGTACGATGACGGGCCGCCAGACAGTTTCGCAGCGGCTGACCAATCACAGCTCTCTTACCTCGTCCCCCGCCGCCTGTAAATTGGTGAGTTGTGTTTCAAAGGAAAATGTATCTATGCGCTCTCCACTGGATAAGTGCTCCCTGGGGACATCATAATGATTCGTAGTTTCTTTAGGGTTGCGTACCCGAAAGGTGCCAAATGGGACCCTATTACTAAGGCTCCGCTGTCCGTCTGTCCGTCATCGGGTCCTACGGCACGAACCGTAATAGCTAGAGAGTTGAAATGTTTTACAGAAAGTGTATTTCTATTGCCGCTACAACAACAAATACACGAAAAACGGGTGTTTAGAATTAAATAGTAGGTATTAAGTCAATTTCAATACAATAGCGCCTGGCATTTTTTAATAGCAAGAGACGACTGACGACGTGATTGAAGGTATTGCCGTTTTAGGCGCAGACGACGATGCCTTCGTGTGCGAGTCCGACCCGCACTTGATAAAATTTTTACTGCACATAGACGATTGGTCGTCATCACCAATATCTCGTGGAAGACCTCCCCAGAGAGGCAATATTCGCGCTATCGAAATCATCTCCATTAACAAGATATCGATATCGATATACCGAATATCTCCATCAAAAACAAAAAAGCTATTTGCACGATCCGCCTGACAACCAACCGTGATATCCCGCCCGGCCCGTTTTCGTTAGAAATAAATATGAATATAGATCGTTTTCGACGGAGATATTCGGTATCCCAAACGACATCTCGACCATAGAGATGATCTCGATAGGGCGAGAATTGGGGGCCTGAATCCGTTTGGCACAGGACCGAATAAGGAGGAGGCCAATGGTGACACAGACGATTATTGTTTACACATTAATATTGTACAAAGGCGAGCGTATCTCTAGTAAAGGACATTTTTAACCTCCTTACAAAGGGGACATTTAATTAGCAGACTGTTTTGAGGGATGATAGTAATACCCAAACATTATGAACATCCTTTCGCCAAGAAACATATGGTTGCAATAGGGAAGAGTTAAACAACTGTAGAGTACAGCTGTGTCCCGTTCCGCCGACCGTTCACTTTGCACAGTTTAATGCTGTGTGTTTTGTTGTTACAGGCATCAGAGAAGGATAAAGACGCAGTGGAAATACAGAGGGCGCTGTGGGACACCTTCACTGCTAACAAGACCGCCAACGGATATGACGTAGGTCAGTACGGTAACGGTTTCATTTGCGTACTAATCTGGATGGATTTGGACAATACATGGTGTGGATGGAGAGCGGCTAAACCTAAGTGTTGCGGCTACTGTTAGGTGTCCATTTAAGTTTAATATGTTCCTACATGTCTACCTAACACGACACTTACCCTGGCGTACCTCTGCGTCCATGTAACAATAGAAAACCTAATATTATTTCTAACATTAGCCGCTCTCCTAAAAGCGGCTTCCCACGGTGCGCGATATCGCGGACGGACGCGGACCCGCACGCACGACGCACCGTGGGAAGGGTCTCGTCCGTGGTAACACAGGCGGTGCGCCCGTATCCGTCGCGAGGCGGTAACTTCAAAGGTGCGGTGCGACGCGATCCGAGCGCGTCCGTGGTAGCACAGACGACGAGTCAGAATTTGCTTGTTGGCTGACACGAGTAGTGGTGTTGTGTGCGTGCGCTGCCGTCCGTGGTCGTCGGCTGTGCGTGATGATCCGTAGAATCGCGGACCGTCGGAAAGAGCCCTGTCTGCGTGCGTTGCCGTCCGTGGTCGTCGGCTGTGCGTGATGATCCGTAGAATCGCGCACCGTGGGAAGCCGCTTTAACATAAGTAGTAACATATCCCTCCCCCACGCACACACACGCAAGCACACAATTTACTTTCTCAATTATTTATTTACAAGTATACAACACCACATTACAAGCACACAACCTACACACACGGGACACACCTGACATAAGTAAGGCACTCATGCTGTTTTTTTGGTTATTTTTCCTTCTATTTCTTCTTTTCGGTTGCATAGGTTCTTTACATAATGAAATCCTTAATTGGCCTCATTTTAAGATTATTTTTTTAAGATTACATGTAAGCATGGCTGTGGATTTCGGTTGATAAAATAAAATAAAATAAAAAATATACTAACTTTTGGGTCGTAACTCTAACATATTGTTTGTAACTCGGTAAATGATTGCGGTTTCAGCTATTAAGCTGGTATTGAAACCCCTTGTACACCCCTTTCTGTTACACACTGTACACGAGGGGGCCTTTAAACAACATGACAGGCTGATGGGTTGTTAATTCCGCCATGTTTGTTCCAGTCCCGCCGGAACTGACGTCAGCTGTTGCCCCGCTACCGGAGATCGAAGAGCCTCCGGTGTTAGAGCTGTGTGCTGACAGGGACGCCGCCTTATTGGAGTTGGATGAGGCGGAAGACGTATGTACATCATTAATAAACGATAAAATAGATGTAGCCGATTAATGTCCCCACCGAGGGGCACAGGCCTCCGCCGACCCTCATTGAGCCAGCGTGGCGGACTGTGGCTCAATCGTACTTTTTATCCGGTTAAGATTGCGTAGTGATTACGAAGTATTAATGGGGTGGGATCACATACGATCGGTAACTAATTAAGTGTAGCTTATTAAAGTTGCACTTAATAGTTATCATCAATCATCAAATAAATGGCGTAATGAAAAGGAGGCTACTCAACAGTGGGTATTGGAGGCTCGATAGATAAGAAAGCTGTCCAATGTCCAAGACCAGGGCCCGAATTCTACTGTACACAAGCATACCACAAGCCTGGCACAAACTTGAATACGACGAATTTGGTATTCTACTAAATCTCACAAGCGCCAGCGAGACGCCGGCGTGACGCCAGCCTACTTCGTATTCTACTGTCCGCTGGCGCCGTTCCAACGCCGCCGGCGTCTCGCTGGCGCTTGTGAGATTTAGTAGAATACCAAATACGTCGTATTCAAGTTTGTGCCAGGCTTGTGGTATGCTTGTGTACAGTAGAATACGGGCCCAGATCATCAAGAATAAATGCTTTGAGCAAAAAAACATAAAACGTTTTTGAAGTAAAACTTCTTGGGGCACGGGGGTAAAATTTATTTAACCTCTCAACTGTGGGTTATTCATATATTTGCTTTTCAATTACTACTAGCCGGGTGCTATCACGAGTGGCTAAGAAATGTAACGGAAATTGGAATCGGTGACGTCAGGATCGGCTGAAGACTTTTAAAACCGCAACTATTTTCAATACGGTTTTTAACTAATCAGATAAGATAATAATACATTCGTACAATAAAGAATGTTAATTAGTGAGAGAAAAACCTGATGAAACGTTAACAAATAAAAATTATTTTAAGCATTCTTCCACGAGTTCTTGATTTCCGGTATGGCCAAAACCAGTGACGTGACCAAAAACTACATCGTTCAACCTCTTTGTTGGAACCGGAACTTATGTTTGACAGTTGTGCGATGCGATCCATACAGTTTGTAAGAAAAGAGTTTCATCAATGTCACACGGGTCGATATGGATTTCTAAAATGATGAACGAATCGTTTTGTGGCCGGTAACTATGGAATAGGTACCTAAAACGCGCTGCGTAGTCGCGCAACGGGCAGCTAGTAGTCGCATAAAGTCACTTAGAATCATCCAAATGTGATATTTAGTTTTCAAGCAAATTCCGATGTGATGGATGGCTGCATTAAGACTTCTTGAAAACAATAAGTAGGTACCTAGAACTGTTCTAAAGCCACTTTTTATTATATAGTGCAGTTCAAGTCACAAATTAGCAGTTTAGCTACTAAGTACGTGTTATACCTACCTATTTAATGTTTATCTGTAGTAAACGGCCAAAGCGAGGTCTACAGCTTACAGATACAGAGCCATATGTAATTTTTGTAATACATATTTTAAAGTTGAATTGTTGTTATAACTGTTGAAATTATACGATTTTGATTTTAGTAAGCTTTTGTAATTTTAAAGTTAATGCTTCATGCCAGTCAATAATGTTGAAGTAAAATATCAAAATCGAGGTATGTCGTATGGCGGACTAAGGAAATGTCAAGAATAAAATTAAATAAGAGTTACGTCATCGCTTCGCGATGAAGTAACCCTAAAAAATCCTAGCAAAGTAGGTATGTATAGGTTAGCGGGGGTAGCATAAGGCACGCCAGTCACCCCAGCCACGCATTTTGTCACAATTTAATGTCATATCATAATGAATGCGCGCTATTTTATGGAGAAACATCATTGAGACGCGAAATGAGTTGGCAATTTGGCAAAATGACTGCCCCAGACATGTACAAAGACTTCTCAACAGCCAATTAATAGCATTTAAATATTCTATCATAAATTACTGCGTCTTTAGTTAGTTTGTAGAACTTGAAGGAAATGATTAAATAATTAAGAGTTGTCACTTCATACTCTATGATTCCGCCATTGATTAGTGACTTTTGCCATCGTTAAAAATAACATGCAACATAATTGCCAATTGCCAACTAGCAAAACTGTTGAAAACAGGAGGTTTCCAGAGGAGTGGCTAGATGGCGTTATGTTGCATGTTATTGCAAAATGGTGCTTATTTCTAGCGACGGCAAAGGTCACGGAATCATATTGGAATCACGGAGTATTGAGTAACAACTCTTATTTACCTATATTTAATTATTTTTTTTCTTCAAGTTCTACAAACTAAATACAGACGCAGTAAATTAAATTTATGAATGAATATTTAAATGCTATTGGCTGTTGAGAAGTCTTTGTACATGTCTGGGGCAGTCGTCCATATATTGATTTAGCCATCTTCTTTGTCATTTATCTGCGCGACTGAGGTGAGTGGCAAGCCTTATGGTAGCCCCGCAGGTACACATTAACTTGGAATAGTTGAAAATACGTACTCGATCAATTAAATAAAGGGACTGGGCACAGAGACAAGCAAAGCAATGCATACATTTGAGCGAGACGGCTTAAAGACGTGACGTCAGATGGTATATAATCTGAGCGAGATGCAAATAGTAGTGACACTATTGAATGAGTTAAGTATATCACCACGAGCGCGACAAATTGTAGATAAGGAATGGTGGGAAATAAATGACATGACGTATTAAAAGTAAATAAGTACAAGTATAAAATTATTTCAAATAATCGGACGTCTGAAACATAAAAGTAACTTGAAGCAGAGATTGGATCTCAAAATTGGAAATTTAAATCTCTTTTAGTATAGGTAGGTATAGGTGTATAGTATAGGTACCACTTAATGATCTAGCTACAGAAGTTTTACTTCTAACACGTGTACGGTGCTACACGCGTATTTTTTTATTGGGTGGATTGCCTATCACAAGCTTCTACTTTTGTCTATGTAACATTAGACATTAGGCATCCTAGGGATACGACACGGGCAACATATCATTCAGACGTCTATTTTTAGGTCCTCCTGACCAAATTGTGATCTAAAATCGTTGGCAAAATAACCATAAAAGAGGTTAGCACGCCATTTAATAAAATAAGAAAGGTCCCGCTATAAATGAATGCTATGTCCCCAGGTGGAGACAGCCCGGTCCCTGGCGAGTCGGCGCATGCAAATGCCGGTGTACGCTAACAGCATGAAGGTGATATCCGCGCCGCCGCAAGCGTTTGTGCAGGTAAGAGATGACACATTTTAGGGCTGCCGTCGTCGTCCGCTGTTATGATTGCAAAGGCAGCTTGCGCCTACGAGTCATGACGTGATGACGTAATCTTTATTTGTCCATAAGTATATCACAGAGCCCAGACTTGGTCTTTGACTGAGACGCGCAAAGGTTCAGACTCGGGGTTTGTCAGAGAAACATGGAGCGCAGCATTCTCGGTGTTCGGCTTTTAGACCGGATCCGGAATTCCGAGCTGCGCTCCCAGTCAAAGATTATAGATGTAGCTCAGAAGGCTGCCCAATGGGACTGGGCCGGTCACGTTGCTCGAATGCTACCAATCTTTGGGCTAAGAGAACCACAGACTGGCTTCCAGAAAATGCAAAGATAAAGCGTGGCCGACCCAGGAAGAGATAGAGTGATGAGTTGGGTCTATGGGATAAAGAGTGGAGGGAGACCGCCCAGGATCGAATAGAGTGGAAGAGGGGGAGAGAGGCCTTTGCCCAGCAGTGGGACATTACAGGCTCGTAATAATAATAATAATGTATATCACAGGGCTGTAAGTATTTACTTACAAACATCAGTGTAATGTAATGTTTTATTTTAACCCCCGAGGAAAACGAGGTCTGGTTAAGTATTAGCTGTCCGTGTTTCTATCCGTTGCACCATAGCGTTCAAACGTATGGACAGATTTTTATGCGGTTTATCTGAAAATGATGCTCCTGCGTCGGGTCTTAGGCATGTTATTTTAAACGGTTCAGCGATCCGAAAGATTTCAGCTTAACAAGGTAACGGTCAGCCAAATATTAGACATAAAGTTTTATTGATTCATGTGCCAGTACAGAAGGTGTAACATCAAGGTGTAGTCATATTTAAAGGGGTTAGCTAAAATATGTTTCCACCTTTCTGTTACCACACTGTGTATGGTCTTTGGAGGGATCCACACACCCTTACATACAACTTAGGGTTGGCTAGTTGTCAGTTGGAAGTTAAAGAGTCTCTGTATAGTTGAAAACACTTTACTTTCATAATACACTCTAAAAATAGTCTTTTGCGGCTTAGATTTAGGTGCTACGGCGAATTAGATGCTAGTACGTTGAACTGCAATATATTGATAGCTAGAATACAATTATATAGCAATTAGAACGTGCTGATAAATGCCGCGTTCGCTTTGTACAAGGTTGGCTTGTACACACTGTATAAATTGTGTCTGTGGTTCGTAGGTGTGGCGCGCCCGCCTCAACATGACATCGGGCTGCGGCGTGGCCGTCGAGCGTCACATCGCGCGCGCGCTCGACGGACTCACGTACAAGCTGAGACTGCGCCCCGCCGCGCTCACGCCGCCGCGGATACACACTGAAGTGCCCGAGGTAACTATACACCTATAATGTCACCCGTCGCGGCGGGGCGTCACATCGCGCGCGCACTCGACGGACTCACGTACAAGCTGAGACTGCGCCCCGCCGCGCTCACGCCGCCGCGGATACACACTGAAGCGCCCGAGGTAACTATACACCTATAATGTCACCCGTCACTGCCTGAGGTAACTATACACCTATAATGTCAGCCGTCACTGCCTGAGGTAACTATACACCTATATTGTCATCCGTCACTGCCTGAGGTAACTATACACCTATATTGTCACCCGTCACTGCCTGAGGTAACTATACACCTATATTGTCACCCGTCACTGCCTGAGGTAACTATACATCTATAATGCCACACGTCACTTCCTGAGGTAACTATACATCTATAATGCCACGCGTCACTTCCTGAGGTAACTATACATCTATAATGCCACACGTCAGTTCCTGATGTAACTATACATCTATAATGCCACCCGTCACTGCCTGAGGTAACTATACACCTATATTGTCATCCGTCACTGCCTGAGGTAACTATACACCTATATTGTCACCCGTCACTGCCTGAGGTAACTATACATCTATAATGCCACACGTCACTTCCTGAGGTAACTATACATCTATAATGCCACACGTCACTTCCTGAGGTAACTATACATCTATAATGCCACACGTCACTGCCTGAGGTAACTATACATCTATAATGCCACACGTCACTTCCTGAGGTAACTATACATCTATAATGCCACACGTCACTTCCTGAGGTAACTATACATCTATAATGCCACGCGTCACTTCCTGAGGTAACTATACATCTATAATGCCACACGTCAGTTCCTGAGGTAACTATACATCTATAATGCCACCCGTCACTTCCTGAGGTAACTATACATATATAATGCCACCGGTCACTTCCTGAGGTAACTATACATCTATGTCACCCCTCAGCAGGGGTTTAGGGCTGTAAAGATAATCTAAATTCTAGATAGATAATAATAATCTATAGAGGGCATCCTAGTGTGGGGCCAGAAGCAATATATGTGCCTGTATGTAAATATTTATGTTTATATATCTTCTGCATATTTAGATTTATCTTAGACTTTTTCGCTTTTGCTCTAGCTCCGCTACAATAGCGGCCTGTTTCTTCGTTGAACGTTGCCAAGTGGTTTCGAGACGACTTTCTTCCGCTTTGAGGGTGCTATTCCACGACCGTCGATCGATTGGTGTGATAGAAACTGTCGACCGACGTCGACTATTCTATTCTGCCATCGATCGACGGCATCGATCGACGTCGATCGATTGGTGTTTTAAAAACTGTCGATCGACGTCGACTATTCCATTCTGCCATCGATCGACGGCATCGATCGACGTCGATCGATTGGTGTTTTAGAAACTGTCGATCGACGTTGACTATTCCATTCTGCCATCAATCGACGGCATCGATCGACGTCGATCGATTGGTGTCATAGAAACTGTGGACCGACGTCGACTATTCCATTATGCCATCGATCGACGGCATCGATTGACGTCGATCGATTGGTGTGATAGAAACTGTCGATCGACGTTGACTATTCCATTCTGCCATCGATCGAGGGCATCGGTCGACGTCGATCGATTGGTGTAATAGAAACAGTCGATCCACGTCGACTGATCCATTCTACTGTCGATAAACTATTACTGTATACTGAATTACACGAAATATTCTTAAAAAAAAAGGTGTCCCCATACAAGAAACGTGATTTTTTGTACTCTTTTGGCACGATGGTGCGGAACCCTCCTTGTGAGAGCGCGACTCTCACTTGGCTGATTATATCTCTCTCACGGTGTTGTCTGCCTCAGCGCCAAGCGAGCCGGCCGATTCCGGCGCTGGAGCTCCCCATGTTCCCGCGGGAAGCTGAGCCGCCCGCGCAGGTACACTTGTGGAATGCGATATGGGTCTTATGTGGTCCAGTCTGTAAATACACCTACACTACAGACATACACTTCTTCATCGAGTGCCATCTCCTATCGGCTAGACATGCACTAGAATTTATTATAATTAACACTGGCTAAAAATGGCCACAATAGGCTTGTGGCCAAGGTAATCCAATAAATCTAGGAACAAGTCTTCAGTTGAAGCATTATGTACATAATTGAAACAAAAAGTAAACTTTAGAAAAAACCGACTTCCACAAACCCTATTTGATTAGATTGAGTTTAATACAAACTGTTACCCCTTATCCACCCCCCCCCCCCCTTGGGGACTTAATTTTGTCAAATCCCATCTCATTGCTACCCCACGCTACTAAGGAACCTCTGTACAAAGTTTCATGACTCTAGGTCCATCGGTTTAGGCTATGCGTTGCCTGCCCGTCAGCCACGCATTGTATTTGTACCTAGTATTGAGCAGTTCTGGTGGCCATATGTGGTCTTCATCAGCAGTTCCGCATCACAATATTATGCTTACCATGTGCATTTGCACGAGTTATTATGAAAAACACAAAAATCACTATAGGTCTGCCTATAATATTTGAAGAGTTCCCTCGATTTCTCCAGGATCCCATCATCAGATCCTGACCTGGTGTCAATGGGACCAATGGGAAGGTAAACCCTTTCAAACAAAAAAATAATTTTCCAAATCGGTTCATCCGTCTAGGCGCTATCGGGGAACATACATAAAAAATAAAAAAACAAATAAAAAACAAATATCCGGACGAATTGTAAACCTCCTCCTTTGGGAAGTCGGTTAAAAAGAACAGGGAGATTTGGGGAGGGAAATCGGCTGAACCAATTGCAACCAAGGGCAGGATTGTGCAAGCGAATCAACAATAGCTAAATAATTGAAACAAAAAGTAAACTTTAGAAAAAACCGACTTCCACAAACCCTATTTGATTAGATTGAGTTTAATACAAACTGTAACCCCTTTATCTATCTATATATATATACTATTTATTTATCTATATATATTCATTATCTATATATATGTATCTACATGTTACTTATTTGTATATATGCTATACAAATAAGTAACTATTATTCCCCTTCCCCCCTACCTTAAACTAAGCACGTTTTTTCAAACAAGTTATCTACTAAAAATTTGTTTGTTAAATTTTTAACTTTTTCAGTATTAGTTACTTATATAAATATTTTGTACTTTTTTGAACCATTGCAATAAATAAAATTGTCAAACAGTAAATAATTTGGACACCACGATACAGGTTGGACCTAGTGTGGTGTTCACAGATAACACTTTTTTTGTACTAAGCTTTGATAAATAAATAAACTTTTAAACTTTTTTTAAAACCTTATCCCCCCCCCCCTTGGGGAATTAATTTTGTCAAATCCCATATCAGTGCTACCCCACGCTACTAAGGAACCTCTGTACAAAGTTTCATGGCTCTAGGTCCACCGGTTTAGGCTATGCGTTGCCTGCCCGTCAGCCACGCATTGTATTTGTACCTAGTATTGAGCAGTTCTGGTGGCCATATGTGGTTTCATCAGCTGTTCCGCATCACAATATTATGCTTACCATGTGCATTTGCACGAGTTATTATGAAAAACACAGTTCAAAAGTTCAGTTCAAAAATTTTATTGACCATAAAATCATACATATTACTTAGTCAACGTCAATATAATATTAATATTTTTGTATACTACCGCCCGTTCGGAAGTTGTGGGCTTAGGGATGGAGCAAAGAAGGGCAAGAAACCTCCCCCGTACCTCTTTTAAAATATCAGAGCCTTAAAAATACAATGTTATGTATTTCTACTTAAGTCTAAGGAAATACACCGAGGAGAGACGTACTGACTCAGTCCATCGCCCCTCTTTGGATTTCTGTGCGCTGAGATGGTAAAGACCATGCAGTTTTGTCATCTAAATATTCTTTTACACTGTAATATGACTTCTTCAATAGGCCGTTTTTGACATAGTTTTTGAACCTCCTTTCTGGTAGGTCCGTTGCTTCATTAGGTATTTTATTATAAAAACTAACACATACTCCCATAAAAGAGTGAGCAACCTTACTGAGTCTGAACGCGGGCATAGCAATCTTATTTCTATTTCTAGTGCTAATACTATGATTATGACCTAAAGTCTTAAATAAACCTATGTTTTTTCTGGTATACATGATATTTTCATAAATGTATTGACAGGTAACAGTAAGTATATTGATATTTTTGAATTTGTCCCTTAGTGATTGCCTAGCATCTACTTGATAGATAGCCCGAATGGCCCTTTTTTGTAAGACAAATATTGTGTTTATTATTATTATTTACAAAAATCACTATAGGTCTGCCTATAATATTTGAAGAGTTCCCTCGTTTTCTCCAGGATCCCATCATCAGATCCTGACCTGGTGTCAATGGGACCAATGGGAAGGTAAACCCTTTCAAACAAAAAAATAATTTTCCAAATCGGTCCATCTGTTTAGGCGCTATCGGGGTACAGACAAAAAATAAAAAATAAACATTCTGACGAATTGTAAAGGGTAGTATTTAAACGAGCGACAAAAAAAAGTCTAACCTAACCTAACCGAAAAACTAATTGAGCGACTAAATTACTAACTGAGCGACAAGTCGCTGGGCGACTTGTCGCTCAGTCAGTAATTTAGTCGCTCAGTAATTTTTTTAGTGGATCGTTTTATTATATTCCAATTGTAAACCTCCTCCTTTGGGAAGTCGGTTAATAAGGGTTTCTTTGTTGCCTGAAGAATTTACACATAGTGAGATCATTAAGATTGGCGCTATACAGGGTGTAACAGAAAGGGGTGTACAAGCCGTAAGAGGGTTGTTAGGGACATCATTCTGAACAACTTTCACTATAGGATCAGCTTGATCTTCCGGCTTGTACAACCGTTTCTGTTACACCCTGTAGAAAAGAGGCCTATGCACAGCAGTGGGTCGATGTGGGATAATGATGATGATGATGATGAGATCAATAATTACAGTGTGGGAGAATGTCGGAAAAACTTGAATTGTTCATATTACAGGTACTCCTATATTTAGACACTTTACAGCATAGAATAACTTATTAGTTTTACAGATAATGACACAGATCCTTATCGCATTCTACGCGTGGCTTGTACGTAGTAGTAGTGTAGGTGCTTTTGGTACTAGAGTATAACGATCATTTGTTCATACCAGAGGCAGAGTCTCATAAGAAACTCGAATAGCAATAGTGAATCGATTGCTCCCAAAGAAAAGAGTAGATCGACCGGCAGCCAGATGGGTCGACGTCTTTACCAACTTTGCGGGGAAGTCCTAGATCAGATTAAGAGGAAAACTGAAAGCTAAAATACAGATGGCGCTTTGGTGACCTTGTTTACGTCAGTCTCGATTTTTGTGCTTTTTATTGCGATAAAGAACCATAAAATGTAGTCTCTGATGAGTTGATGACCGTGCTTGAGCTTCAAACTGAGATTAGAAGGAGAAATGCGACAGCAGCTTGAAATAAGCTCATCTGGTAGATAGGTAAACATGCAAAGGATTTCACGTTATGTTCCGCAAGCGGTTTATAATAGTAATAAATGTATCCCCTACTTTTACATTTGCACTGCATTCAGGTTGGAAAGTCTCAAAACTTTGTTTACAAAAAACTACATAAAATTTGACAGTTTCCGTGTCATACTAAGGTACAATTGCCAATGCGCCACCTATAGTTTGAGAAATTGACAGTTTTCCACCCAATTGGCAGAGCACCGGATAAGTTGGCACAAAAGGGAGGAGGCTTATGGCATGATGACGATGATGCTTCCAGAGGGCGCCTAATGCCGAATTTGGCAGTCTCGAATCTACATAGGCGGTGCTGACAAGATTAT
The DNA here is from genome assembly GCA_963457715.1 of Argyresthia albistria. Lineage (NCBI taxonomy): Eukaryota > Metazoa > Arthropoda > Insecta > Lepidoptera > Argyresthiidae > Argyresthia > Argyresthia albistria. Next base: position 1,458,850 of record OY735270.1, on the reverse strand, counting down.
TGCTATTCGTGTTTTTTACGAGACTCGGAGACATTTTGTGGTTAGAGTATTTCACTGAGTGGAAATGTGAACGTATGAGCGCTATTCATTTTAACTGTTAACATTAATTCATCTCACAACATTAGAGATGGCAGTGTTGATTTAGGTATAGTCGTGTTTATGTAATCTAGATTTGAATTTGGCGAATTCGAATAAATGTTTTAATCACTACACAATAAAAGTCGCCTTCGGTCTTCACACACTCTCCATTCCATATCCTCACTATTTTCACACTCCCTATTCCTTCAATAAGGGTAAGCAAGCACAGATTTTATTTATGAGCCTTTGCACACGGCGTATTTAACGCGCGGAGGTTTAGCGAGGCTATGAGTCGTGTATTGAATCGCATATCAATAGCTTTAGCGAGGGCGCCAAATTCCGATTTGTAGCCGGCGCGGATCGTCTCGGCGCCGCAGTCGACAAGCCAAAACCGACACTTTTGCGCTCCTCTATAGTTATTATATTACCATACGATTACTGTACCAACTCCCGGCGATTTATCGATAAACATGTGATTTTGTATTTTATCGCGACATACGCAATGATCGTATACGAACGCCACTATGAAATTGAAATGAAATGAAAATTATTTTATTTTACATAAATCATAAAGAGAGGCCTTTGCCCAGCAGTGGGATGATATAGGCTAAATAAAACAAAAAAAAAACATAAATACAAAATGAATGAATATGAACGGTCCTGGCTACTAAACTAGGTTATCACCTGTGTTTTAGGAGCCAGTTCTTCTCATAATGATTTCGTTAATTTAAATTTCTCGATAGAAAATAAACCCAAAGTCAACTCTTTTTTCCAATATTTTTTCCTATTATTCCGCAGTAGTAGTAAATATGATCTTTCTATTAATTGTTATAAGTGGGGAATTTTTGTTACTGGATTTGAAGATTGAATTGTAATTTCCTGAAAAAGCTTTTTTTCTCCGTTTTGGCGCTTACGTTGATTCAGATTAGGCGCGAGCGCACAATTGCCATCCCACTTGTTCCTATTCCCGAGTTATATTCGCCTCTCCCTTCCGCAGTCTTCGTTGACCTTGGTTTGTAATTATACCTCGCCTTAATCTTTCCACACGGGGCATTTAGGCGACAAGACACTTAGCGGCGCGCACGCAGGCGCTTAGAATCTTACGCTCCCACTAATCGCGTTGCAAATCCGTCGTGTGCAATCGCTCTCAAACCAGCAAACTCAACACAACAACTAAACCTAAACCTTCCACAGGACGAAATCCAGCTAGTCCTATCCGGCACGGCAATCCAACTCGCGGACCCGACTAAACCGGACACGAACGGCACCGGCAACGGCAGCAGACACGGCAGCAGGCACGGCAGCCACGGCAGCCACGGGCACGGTGACGCTGATGATGAGATCTTCGCGCTGGATGAGGAGGTGGCTCCGGCTAAGCTGGAGGTGGTTGAGGATAAGAGTCAGCTGGGTAACGGGCAGGTAAGATTCTAAAGATCGTCTTCATCATACCGTGTCAACGTAAACGCGAATAACTGGCGAAACGTGTGTAACAGTTGTGCCCCTGCCACCCCGAATAAGAAAATACAGATGGGCAATGCCCCAGGTTATAACCCACAGTACCTAATTTAGGAGGGTAATTACCCAGTTATTCTGGGTTATATATATCGTTCGTGCGCGAGACGTGATAGAGCATAGGGTATTATTGCTTTTGTGGAAACTTTTATAAAGTTGCTCTGATCAAATCGGTTTCATAGTAAAAGTTGCTCAGAATGGTCTCCCTAACAACCCCCTAAAATATGACTACACTCTTCTATTACACCCTGTATGTGCCTGTATTTAGTTACACTTCACACTCACGAACTCTTAAATCCTTCGCTCGCTCTGGATTCAAAAACACTCTCGTCTTAAAAGTACTTCCTTGGCAAACAATCTATTGTGTGTTCCCTCAGGCGGGTACAGTAGTCTCGCTGTCGCACCTGTGCTGCGTGGCGGGCGCGCTGCGCGAGCGCCGCGTGTGCGCACTGCGGCTGCTGTTCGTGCGCGAGACCACGGCCGTGCGCGAGCTGGGCGGCCTGAGCGGGTTCCTGCACACGTTCACTTGCGAGGTGGGTTATAACCCGGCATATTACCCGCACTAATTCCGCGCAGGGTACAGTGGTCTGCTTGACCGGCATATGTCCCTGTCTGTCCTGCGCGTCCCACAAGTGCGATAGAGTGAAAAGTAGCGCAGGACAGACAGGGACATATACATGTGTCAGGATCGCATTCTCTCAGCGGCCACGGTATAGTATAATATTTATCTGTGGTATGACTCAGTCAGTCATGACTTGTCCTTTTATCATTTTCTAGATTGCAGACCCCAACCAAACAGCACAGACATGTTTTATTAACAGCCCTTACAGTATGTAAACTGCTCGTACTCCCCTTTAATAATTATTTAACTACGCATCGTCAATATAAATATATGAAATAAAATAAATAATTTATTGCATCATTAAAGGTTCACAATTAGATAGCAGACTTAATTAACACAGAGTATTTGTGTCAGACAAAACAGAAATCATCTGAACCTGAGCTAGGATTAACATGTATTTCAGATTCAGCGCTCTTCCTAGTTACATGATACGCGCTGGTGATAACATAGATTGGGAACCACTAATACATTAATTTAATCCCATTTAAAAAGCCAAATTTAATTTAATATTTAGAACACGTTACATCTAAGAAAAAATATATTTAAAAAGTGCGAAAATTTAAATTAATACATTACAAAAACGGAATTGGTGAATGTAAGGAAGAACTTCTCTTTGAATATCGTGAGTATGACTGAGTGTGTGTGAGAGGGTGTGTAGAGGTGCACTGATATTATATAGGTACTAAATTCATAGGTGATGGCGATAGCGCGCGCCTACACGGCTGCGCTGGGCGGCAACGCGCTCACCTCCTTCTACATCACACAGCTGATGCTGCAAGACAACGCGCATAAGAATCAGGTGAGATCAGCCACTCCAGTGTAGGGGTGTCGCGAATATCCGCATTCGTACTCGCATATGCGAATGGTTGGCATTATTGTGGACAATGGAAGTTATGCGAATGTATTGCGAATGCGAATGTTTGCAAGTTGAGTTGAGTTTGTCCTTGTTCTATGTCACACGTTTCATTCAACCAATAGAACGTCTTTATTGCTTGCAATTGGTTTATTTTTTGCTATCACTTGTAAACAATACTGAAACAAACAAATTAGTTCAGAGTTTTAAGCTGCTTTATGGTAGTTTTAACGAAGTTACTAGGAAGAAAGTGAAATGTTGCGGTGTGGAAAACGATATTTTACCATTGGACGCACGAAGTTGCGTTCACATTTGAAAGCCGTTTAGTTCTCGAGAATTTAATGTTGGTACAATACATACTGAAGTAGAGGTTCAGGTTTCTGGATTCAGAAGTATGATAAATTCACACTGTATACAATTATTCAATTAATGTGTCTAATTTAGTAGAAAAATTGATCATTGAATTCGATCTAAGATTGTTTTATTGCTGTTCCCTAAACATTCGCATTCGCACATTCGCATCCTCAACATTCGCACGTTGCAATATGACATTCGTGACATCCCTATTCCAGTGGTTACTTTTTAGGGTTCCGTACCCGAAGGGTGCCAATCTGAACCCTTTTACTAAGCCTCCGCTGTCCGTTTGTATGTCTGTCCGTCAGCAGGCTCTATAGCACGAACCGTAATAGCTAGAAAGTTAAAATTCTCACAGAACGTGTATATCTGTAGTCACCACAACTATAAATACTGAACTGCACTTAAAAACGAAGGGTGTTTAGAATAAATTAGTATTAATTCAGTTTCAATAGAACAGCTCATTTCATATTCTATTTGCTTACCGAGTTTAGGTTATCGATTTAATTAGGCATTTTAGTCAGAATATAAATAATATACAATATACAAATAATATACAATCAACGCTCAAAGTAACCACAACTTACGGGAAGTTAGTCGCCATAATCTCATACTCATATATTTATCGCGTCATTGTGGTACACTTTTACACAATTATATCCAACAACGAACCCTGTAAGGGCACTACAATGTCTTAAAAGCTAATTTACATCTAATATTTGTGTTAGGTACCTATCTTAGTTAAAATATAATTTTAATTTAATAACAGTGAGATCATTATATGCATATATCTATATTTTTATGTATTTTATTTCTCACGTACTTTGCAATATACTTCTGATTGGACTTCTCATCTACCACATCTCTCGTCAACTACAACTACTACGGGGAACCATCTCAAGACACACACTGCGGGGTGGCCCATACAATGACTCTTCAGGATGGCGATTCTGGGAGAAGCTTCATCGACCCGGGAGCTCCTTGAACATCCAGGCCTCCTACTCCAACTTGTGGAGGAGTTCGTTTGGCTGAGATAAGAGAGTGGGAGAAGGGGACATGCGCAAAGGCCCCGCACATGTGGGCCACGTGCAGGCACTTCAACCCCCTTACAGAGGAATAGAAGAAGAATACTCTTTTGGATAGCAAAATTACGAGATGAAGATAATATTCCCGTAATAACTGTCAGGCACGAGGCTCTTGTACGATGTTGCGGAAGCCTCCATGAGAGAGTCCGACTCGCTCTGGACCGATTATTCAGTATTACCTTTATTTGATTTTAACGGTGTACCAAGCTTGAAATAAACGTTTTCATTCATTCAATAATTTATTCAGTCATTCAGCGATACAATCTTTCTCCATGCAAATCAGCTGACCCACTCCAAAGTGTACGCAGAAGTGAAAAATAAAGTTGCTCTGATCAAATCGGTTTCGTAATGAAAGTTGCTCGGATTGATGTCCCTAACAAAGTAGTTTCTCATTTTGCGTTAATTCATTTACACCTTGTATAACTCGATAAAAAGTTCTCTGTGGTCTAGTGGGTTTCACTTTGCTTCTCACGCAGGAGATGCAGGTTCTAATCCCGGTGCCGACCATGTACCGATGAGATGATTAATTTGTCTTAAGTACATAATTATCGGACACTCCGTGTTTCGGAAGCTGTAGGTCCCGGCTACTATTACTACTTCGTAGTATGTAGTAGTCGTAAAACCCCTCCACCGACCCGCACTAAGCCAGCGTGGTGGAGTATGGCTCAATCTTACTCGGATCCGTGTAAAGGCCTGTGCCCCTCGGAGGGGACAATAATGGGCTACATTTACTTTACGTTTTAGGGTTCCGTACCCGAAGGGTGCCAAACGGGACCCTATTACTGAGACTTCGCTGTCCGTCCGTCCGCCCGTCCGTCTGTCTGTCACCAGGCTGTATCTCATGAACCGTGGTAGCTAGACAGTTGAAATTTTCACAGATGATGTATTTCTGTTGCCGCTATAATAAAAAATACTAAAAAATAAAAGAAATTTAATATTAAGGGGGGCTCCCATACAACAAACATGATTTTTTTGATCATTTTTGCTCGATATTGATAATGGTAGCAGGTAGACGCTTAAAATGTTCACAATATATTGAATATATTATTTAATAAATAAATAATTAAATTAAAATTAAATTAATATTTAGGGGGGGCTCCAATACAACATGTTTTTTTGCGGTTTTTTATAGATAATGGTACGGAACCCTTCGTGCGCGAGTCCGACTCGCACTTGGCCGGTTATTATAACTCGATGTCCTTGTTTCAGGGTCAATGCCTGCTCTCGGTCGGTGGTGACGTGGTTCACGTCACATACTGAGCACATCCACTCTCCGAGTCTCCGGTGAGGCGGGCTGGCGACAAATGTATTCCCAACAGGCCGAATCATATCCAAAACAGATCAAATGGGTTCGCGAATATCGGAGTTACATGATACAAGTGTTGTGGGTTTTCAAATAAATTGTATAAAGTCGTATGCAGGGAGACATTTAATTAGCTGACCATATTTTGAGGAATGATAGTACCCATAATGAGCAACTTTCCCCAAGGAACATGTCGCAAACGAAAAAAAATGTTGGATCTTCCATAGTAACTTGAAATCAGCTGATCAGGGTAATGTAGGTACTGGGGGACGAAATATTTTTTTTAATTTGCGACTATATTTTTCTTGGAGAAAGTTGTTCATCTAATTAAATGTCACCCTGTATGTATTATGGACCACAGAGGCTTGCAAATTGCAAGTTGCAATAGTTAGGGAGGAACTTTGTATACAGCGAATTTTGAACGCAAGGAAGTCGCGCGTTTAATCAAAACGTAAGTCGCGCGGGGCATGCTACGTGCACAGCACTGGAGGCGCGGATTTTGTCGCAGGAGGGTGTGGAACAGAGCATTTGATTAGCTGACCATATTTTCAGGAATTAGAGAAGAAAAAAATATTGAACTCCCGTAGTAACTTGTAATCAGCTGATCGGGTTAATGTACTGACCAATATTTTTATCATTTCATAATTTCTTTATTACACACAATTTATTGCAAGGACAAAAAGTAAATAAAAACAGTGTACAAAGGCGAGCTTATGTATATACATTTGTCAAATGTTTCAAAGTTCACCTTAACCATAAACTGTGTACTATTTTTTTATTATTATCCCTGTGTTTATTTGTCAAATAAATATATTTCTATTCTATTCTATATTGATGGTTAGTACTCTCATTCAGAAGCAAATTATAAATATGCTAAATATAGCACATAGCTATTTCCCTGACCCTCGCGCGACAACCCGCGCCGCGCTCGGCATGCTACAGGCACAGGAGGCTACCAAGATGTGGGAGTTCGTTCAAGCAGTATTTTATCTTAAAACGAATAGATATTTTTTGGAAATTCCAAAATGACGGATGTATCACTCTCTGCTCTGGGATACGATTCTCGCACATTCGATACACGGATATCGACAGCTATATCGAGTAATTCCCTTACAAAACAATTGAAATAACTGTAGAGATCCGAATATCGAATACGCGAGAATCATGCCCCTGGAAAGCCAAAGTTAATCTGTCAACTATCGTATTTTATATGAATTTAATGTGAATAAAAATGTAATTTGTATAATTATAAATTTTAATGTGTGTGAGTTATATTGATGTGAATTATTAGGACAAGACTTACTCTATCGGTTGAACGGATCATCCCATATGGAACTCGTGAACTAAATTATACTGTTTTGAGTTGACAGTTCCTATAAAGTATCAATTTTGACTGGCAGTCCAATTCTCTCTAATCTCAGCTCAACATCATAACTGCATGACAATATTAACCTCTCATTTGTCGCGGGCAACTAGGTTAACGTTTTTTCTGTTATAGGTTTTGAATTTATTACTATGGCATAAGGTTCAAAATCGCCACCTCTGAGAAAGGAGGGGTTAAACATCTATCGTACTTAATGTTATTGTTGATTTATTTGTAAGGATTTTTAAACATATTCATTCTGTTCAAGTTTTGTATTGTTTTCCATAATGTGTTTGTTATCTTAGCTGTTAGATTCAGGGATAAAGGTTTTTAGTACTTTAGTTAGTCTAGTTCGTTCGCCAAAACGAGTTTATAAAGCGTTATCATTGTCACACAATTTTAATGCAAAGAGTAAGACAAAAACGCGTAAGGAAACACGCCAGTTCTTTCATATTATCTCGTTTCGGCGAAAATACATACTGTAAATAAATACGCCCCAGACAACTAAGTACGTAAGTAAACAATTCTTAGGGTAAAAAGCAAAACTAAAGTACATCTACCAAGTTATCTGTGAAGCAGCTAAATGGCTGCAGACATCAAGATTATTTATACTCCACTTCCGCCACGCGAATCTGAACTACGACCGCTTATCTTTGAAATGCCATATGCTCGGACGCAATTCCCAAATATGACAATTCTAGAAAGCGACACCCGTCGTTTCGCAGTTAAGTTGGCAGACCTACAGAGTACACTAATACAATTAAGTTGGCAGACCTACAGAGTACACTAATACAATTAAGTTGGCAGATCTACAGAGTACACTAATACAATTTTTTAAGGGGGCTGCGACCGCGTGAATTTCACATACAAACGTAATACAAAAATGATTTGAATTTGAGAACTAGTTCAAAGGATTTAGACTGTTAATCGGATTTATACACTGTTTTTGTTGACATTTGTTAGTACTTACTTGCCATAGATACTCGTATTTTGATCCCAGAAACTAAGATGCTCTCTCAATCTAGTCTAATTGAAGTGTGCATGTTTTCTTCAATATAAATCTGACAACCATGTTTAGTTATATTTCTTGCCCTAGCTGCCATACATCGTACTGCACCAAACCAAACACGCTCAGGCATATTCCATCGCATGTCAAACACACATTACAGTCTTCACAAAATAAAAGGCCCGTTTTGACTGTTCACGCCCATGAAGTTTTAACCCCTAACGCGTGTAATAAAAACCAACTGGTGCGTACAAGCAAAGCGTACAAGTTGCAAAGTTGCACCTAGGAAAACCACTTCTATTACTTACGCGTTAGGGGTTAAAACTTCATGGACGTGAACTGTCAAAGCGGGCCTTTTATTTTGTGAAGACTGCAATGTGTGTTTGATATCACATAGGTAATGTCACATGCAATACAGAAATACAGTGCCACCAAGTTATAGATGTATCTGTCACCACCATATTTAGCTTATCGATACCGTTTGGATCAGGCCATTAATGTAATTTGAAATATGTATAGTAATTTATAAATTCTATGTATTTTGGGTGTATTTTATGTATTCTATTGTAGAGTCAAACACATACAGTATCACATAAGCTACGCGCTCGTGCGTGAGGACGTTTACAGGGGGTTGCCACTTCTACGCAACTTAAAGCAAGGAACCTGTCATCAACACAGACCTTTCATTCCTCATTGGCCATCCAGCGATAGTTCCACATCCTTTCACCGCGCTAAAAGATCGTCGGTACAGAGTCAGTACCCACAGTACAGTAACGATCTATTGGCGCGAGCGTGAATGACAAATCAATCAATCAAATCAAAATCAATATATATATTTATTTCAAAACAGGAAATGTACTTACAGCGAATTGACAAAGGAAACTAAGTAAATATTTTAAGGGTGTACAAGAATATGAGACATTATGAAGTACATTTAGGATGAGAGACGAGCTGGTATCCTAGCTAGATTATGTAATAATCTGTATTAAGGAATACCAGGCCCAGCCCCTTACATTAGGGTGATCAGAATGTGTTTATTATATCTTAACTTAATTTATTTTATTTTAAATATCTTTTGTTCAGTTAATTTAATTGATAATAAATTAATAATAATGACGTTTACAGGACGCCACTTCTACGCAACTTAATGCCTCGAACCTGTCAAAAAGCGTTAGTTCTACATGTTACCACAAGCAAAAAGATCTTTGGAGAGCTTTAGTGTTGCCTATCACTTCGACGATATGTCCATAGCCACAGATACTACAATATTATACTAATACAGATAGACCTCCTAGAACAAAATATGACACCGGCGTAAACTGAGATGATGCTACGGAAGCTTCTTTAGTTCGAGGGCATTATCGCTTGGTGCAGCACCATCGAAAAATTGCAAATACCACGAGATGGCGCTAAGATATATACGATTTATTCTAAGATTAGCGCCACCTAGCAGTATGTTAACTGAAACCATGGCGTTTAAAGTACAAATCTTATTCCTCACGCCATCTCTTTTTTACGAAGGGTTGCTAATTCTAATTTGTATGGGATGAGCACCCCGTGCCATAGCCAAGTGGTAGCAAGAAAGATAGTACCAAGTTGTATATCGATACTATTGATACCTCAAAATGACACAATACTATTGTCGGACTTAGCTGCTATCGATAGTAAGGCATATTTTAGATAAAAACTATCGATAGATAAACTGTCGATTTTGTGGCAACACTAGTTCAGAGCCAAATAATCTTGGCGCGAAATGTGTTTAAAATCCTAAGGATTATTTCTCCGGTGCTATATTGATGCGTACACACAATACTTATAAACTTTTGTAGAAAATTTACAAAAATCTGCTACTAAGGCCTTGATCCAAACAGTCTCAATAAACCCTGTAAAGAGATAAGATAACTCATATAATGTTGTATATGTAAAACGACAGATGTATCTGTCTCGTAGGGCGTATCGATACCGTTTGGATGAGGCCAATAATGTAATTTTAATATAGTAATTAAACGATAGGTGCAATTTATAATTCGATGTATTTTGGGTGTATTTTATGTATTCTATTGTAGAACAGTCAAATAAATGTGAGAGAAACTAAACTTCGTGTTATCCTCGCACCAATTATTTTTAAGAATTAATCAGAACTATTCAGTACAGGTACAGTATTACTTAGAAAATAAGTCATCGGAAGGTAATTACATAAGGGTAACGGTACTTCAATTACTTTGTGAGAAATCCTTCATAGTCCATAGTTTCCGCTATGGGCTTACCTCCCCAATAACGAATAATTGAAACAAAAAGTAAACTTTACAAAAAACCGACTTCCACAAACCCTATTTGTCTAGATTGAATTTAATACAAACTGTAAACCCTTATCACCCCCCACTTAATTTTGTCAAATCCCATCTCTATGCTACCCCACGCTACTAAGGAACCTCTGTACAAAGTTTCATGGCTCTAGGTCCACCGGATTAGGCTATGCGTTGCCTGCCCGTCAGCCACGCATTGTGTTTGTACCTAATATTGAGCAGTTCTGGTGGCCATGTGTCGTCTTCATCATCAGTTCCGCATCACAATATTATGCTTGCCATGAGCATTTGCACGAGTTATTATGAAAAACACAAAAATCACTATAGGTCTGCCTATAATATTTGAAGAGTTCCCTCGATTTCTCCAGGATCCCATCATCAGATCCTGACCTGGTGTCAATGGGACTAATGGGAAGGTAAACCCTTTCAAACAAAAAATAATTTTCCAAATCGGTCCATCCGTCTAGGCGCAATCGGGGCACATACATAAAAAAACATCCGGACGAATTGTGAACCTCCTCCTTTGGGAAGTCGGTAAAAATGGAACTTTGAATTAAAATTGGCATAGCGTAAACAACGCCGAAAAGGGTAGGTTTAAAGTTTCAGAATTTTTGAGTAGGTACAAAGCCCTAGTAAAGAGCTGAAAATCACTGCGTGTTATGTTAGGGCATGATTTTGAGCTCCCTGAATACTTTATACTTTATTGCACAAAATAACACATTTTACAATTGAAAGTACACATGACAAAGGCGAGCTTATCTCTATATCAGAATATACAATCAATCCTGATAACTTTTTGACAGTGCGAGCCTGGTCTTGTATTGCAACATTTTACATGAAAATGTTTTGTTAGGATTCCCATTTTATCGAAACCTCACGAGCTCAAAATCCAAAATCCGAATCTCCATATTAAGGGAACTCGAAAGCATAGAGTAACTTATTTAAATCTACAATCAACAATTAATGTCTTTTACATCTTAACCCCCTCAGAAGCACACCTCTCGAACGACCGAACGATGGCGAACTATTGTTATATAATATTTGTCGGCGAACCAGTTAAGTTCTACATAAGAAAATACTGGTTCACTCTCAGAAGCACAGCGGTCGAACAACCGAACAATGGAGAACAATAGATAGATAAGGTGTGTCGACGAAGGGGTTAATTGGCTCAATTTTAAGTTTACTTATAAGTAAGTTTATTGTAAACGAACGGCTGTGGATTTTTATTAAATGAATAAATATCTCGGAATCATCCGAATTGTGCTCTGTTTTCTACGACTTAAACATGCGTAACAGTTTCGCCGACACATCTTACATAACAATTAGTTCGCCATTGTTCGGCCGTTCGAGCGGTGTGCTTCTGCGAGAAAAAGGGGTTAAAAACCAACTCCAGTGTTATGTAAGTATATCATATCGCTACGACCCCGTTCACGGGTATTTTCACAGTTCACCAAACTCCCTGAAATAGGATTTCATTTACAACTCTCTACATTTTTCCTCCCCTTTGTGGGAGTCGTCAGGAGTCGTCAACTATGCACATATTAAATCCTCCTCATACATATTTACGCAATGCAATATTAGAAAGAATCCATGTTATAGTCAGGAATTAAATCTTCGTGCGTGCATCTGAATCACCAAGTAACTTTATTACTATTTGCTTGCATCGACATCGATCGAATATTTATATTTAAAGGTGCTTACTATAAGTAAAAAAGTCGGGTTAAGATAATAGGTGCACTGGGCCAAACTGAATTCAACCTTATTTATTTATTTATTTATTTAATTAGGTCCACAAAACGGATTACTTACAATCAAAAAAGACAACATATGACATGCGCAGAATAAAGTTCCTGGACTGCTCTTTTATTACGTCAGTGACAGAGACGCTGATAGTGCACCTATTATCTGGACCCGACTGTACTATTACAGTACGTACCTACCTACAGGGTGTAACAGAAAGGTGTAGTCATATTTTACGGGGTTGTTAGGGACATCATTCTGAGCAACTTTTACTATGAAACCGATTTGATCAGAGATACTTTAATTTTCACTTTTCTATACCAAATCAGTTGACCCCCCGGACCAAAACGTATGCAGCAGGGCAATAAAAAATAAAAATGCTCTGATCAAATCGATTTCCTAGTAAAAGTTGCTCAGAATGGTCTCCCTTTTGTTACACCCTGTATTGGCTGGGTCTCTAGCTCTCTCTCTCTCTTACGAGGTGGTAGCGCCACGTTGAAGTCAGCTATTCAATAGTATCTACATTTTGCGCCGCAGGGGCTAGCTATCCCATCGCCGCAGCTAATTGAAGGTGAAGGTCGGATTCTGCACGCAGCGATAGCTAGGGCGCAAAATAGCGGTTTTGGCTTGTCGACGGACGCCGAGATTGCCATGCGAATCGCGTACAGAAGCCGGCCCTTGGCGATGTTTGTTTTATCTTAGTTTCGAATATCATCATAATTATCGCGGGCTTGGTTTCCGCAACTCGACGACTGTAATTTGCGCCTATTTTGCGTGATGCAGGTTGGGGCACTACTCCTGCCAACCCAGCTCCTGTTGGAAGTCTAGCAGACCCTTGACGATGCCGACGACATCCTGGAGCGACCCCGGTGATCCGAGGTGTGTTGCCCGGTAGGTGGCCACACCAGAACATTCCAGTAGGACGTGGGTGGCTGTCTCATCCATCTCCATGCAGGCTCTGCACAAGGGACCGTCAGCCCGTATCAACCCACTGTTGGGCATAGGCCTCTCCCAGAGCACGCCACTCGCATCTGTCCCCCGCCATTCTGGTCCACTGCCTACCGGCCACCTTTGCAATGTATTCTGACCACTTTGGCCAAAGGATAGGTTGTGTCCAAGATACGTGTACCCACTGATCCACTGCTTCTATTTCTACTTGTATTGTAGTGTAGGTACCTATCAAGTTAGGTATTGATGTCAATAAAATGTAACACATACAAGAGTGCATACTTTGGAAGTGCGGAACATCAATAGGTAGTGATTACTAAGTAATTAAGTTTTCTAAATAAGTATGTATAATTGTATAAGTTTTCCTAAAGGCATTTATCCTGCAAAACAACTTAATTTTTTTGTTTGTATACCCTCGACGTGTTTATGTAAGTACTTGTTATCTTACATTAATAAAGAACTTTGAAAATCAATCAAAAAATCACTGCTTCTATACAGCAGCTACAATTACGTTAGGTACGTAATCTGGATCGAATATAATTCCAACAAAAGTACGTAGGGTTTAGTGATCAAACTTGTTTTAAAAGGGTCGTTAAAATCGGAAACTGCTGTTTTAAAAAGTTATCTACGTGTGGGATAAGTTTCTTGTCTTCCATTCGGTTTATTTTCCTTTCTTACATGACTATTGGCCAAATACACATCTGCTACTCAGGTTAAGTGGTACTTAAAATGACTTCTTATTGCCATACTGACATTGATTGTATGGCGCCATAGTAGGATACCCTGAGTTGTGTGATGCACCAGAAACAACGAAATCATAAACATCATGACTCGGGGTTTTATTATAATATCTTCCTCGCCGGGCGAACTTCAAACCTGTGGCATCTTGCATGTTAGGCAGAACTTCGAACTCTACGCCGCAGATGTCTTCGTCGTTCTATTCAAAGTTACCAGACAGTTCTAATGTAACTTCCTATTGTCTACTTCCTTTGGTAAGTACTTGTCCAAAAGTCACAAGTTAAATCAATGGAAATCTCATTCATGAAAATTATAAATAAATTCTGAATTAATTTGATTCATTCGATATTCAATGCTATCAGTGTCATGATTCTCGCGCCTTCGATATACGGATATCAATACCTATATTGACAGATTTCCCTACAAAATCACTCGATATACGATATCTACTACTATATAGGTATATCGAGTGATTTTGTATGGGAATCCGTAAATAGGTTGGTCTTGATATCCGTATCTATATCGAAGGCGCGAGAATCGACCCGCTGTATTGACAGATTCCCATACGAAATCACTCGATATATGTGTAGATATTGTATATCGAATGCGCGAGAATCATGCTCCAACTCGGCAGTTCATTCTTCTTCTTCTTCTTTTTATTAGTGGCGTCCAACGTCAGGTTCTATGTCGATGATTTGGTGATGATGATGGATGTTGGTTTTGTCGCTCGTTAGCACCACCCGAGGAGGACGTGAACGGCTGTACTGTAGGTTCCAAGTAATTCCTTCGGACGTGGGCAGCTGCCTCCCCTGGCAGTTCATTCACTTATAATAATAATAATAATAAAATTGTTTATTTCAGTCCAAAAAAGGTCCATACATTGACTTAAAACGAACTTATAATTATTATTCCCTTCACTAGAAATGACAGTTTTTGGTTTTTAAGTTTAAAAGCACAAATATACTATAGCTTCTGAAAGGAATATAGCTTCTTACCTACATCCAACTATATTTGTCCTATAGATAGAACAAATTCTAATAATTGCTGTGTTCTTTGTATAGGACAGATATAGGCAGGAGGAAAGAAAAGCACGGTGCATTATTGCTCCATACGTTTTGGTGCGGGCGGGCGGTCAGCTGATTTGTATAGAGAAGTGAAAATTTAAGTTGCTCTGATCAAATCGGTTTCACAGTGAAAGTTGCTCAGAATGATGTCCCTAACAACCCCCTAAAATATGACTACTTACACCTTTATGTTACACCCTGTATAAGGAAGTATTTATTTATCTACTGGTGTACAATTGATGTGAGCCACCTCCGTCCAATTAGCCCCTGTTTCCGAGACGCTGATCAATAGTTTCGATTAGCTAATCGATGATTTATTCTAAATATAAAATTATATAGGCTGATAGCGGCACGTGATTGGCTGTTTTTTTAACTGCTCTATTATTACCAAAATATAAGTCATTAATTGGCCTTTGTTTAGACTAAGTTATCCTTCCTATGTTCAACTGTTTTTGTGCTGTTGACTTTGTAAATAAATAAATAAATTAGCTAATGATACATACCTTTGGTCAGTGTCTCGGAAACCGGGGGTGAGTCTAGCTATTGATCAACATATTGACAACATTGATCGCGATTCCCGATACCTTTTTTAGCGAATACATTTTGTAAAGAGATCGCTAGCAATGACAAATGACTCTTGCTTGCCTTTGGTTATGATTTTCGCCATTGTTCTGAGATTTTCGCGAATTTGATATACGGATATCGAGTATTATTATGTATCTAGTGTTTTTGTATCGGAGTCTCTCGATATATGTGTCGATATCCGTATATTGAATGCGCGAGAATCATATTCGCTCGGTTCTTATAAGTACTGTCGTCTGTTATTTGCAGTTGATACATACTCAAAAATGTTGTTCAAAAGGCAAGGTTTAAATGTAACGGCAACCAGCTTGTCAATAAATATTTATTTTCTTAAAATTTACAGTATTTTCAATAGTTGTAAACTTAAGCGACAAAAATGTTGACAACAATATTGTTAATCACGTATATTTTAATACCTACTATAGTAATACTTTTATTAATTAAGTACAATCTTACTAACATCCATTATTTAAAAATTTGGAGAGAGAGGTCGACAAATTTTATTCATTTCACATAATTGACCGTATTTTATTAGGAAAGATTGCATTGATATTTTAGTCTGCATTCATAATATGTTATTCCCTAAAAATACAGTCAAGTACCGCAGTTTTCAGTGTAATTTTATAGACATATTGTATTTAAATTACACTATAAATACACTTACGTTAAGGAACTTTTAAGAATCGTTATACAATGTTTTGGACGAAATTGCAAAAGAAAAGCGGCGAAAATAAGTAGATATATATCAGTTTGGTCTGTCAGCCCCTTGAAGAAACCACAGTCGTTATGGTGTTATTATTTTGATGTACATTATATTGAAATGTGTCTTTTTATCGCCTATTGATCGAAAATTTCGGACGACACTCGAGTCAAAAAGAAAAGTGAGATATAAAACGCAGAATAAAGTTTATTGGTTAGGAGAATATCTTGTAACATTAACAACTGTATCTTTTTAGGTTTTGTGTAACTTTTTTTATAAGTAATATGGTTTTCCTTGCTCTCAAAGATCTTTTAAACCACTTTTAAAAACTATCCCGATCGTCTTAGAAACGTCATATCATAAGTTACTGATAAACAAAGCTACCACCGAACCTAAAAGTTATCCTAATTTCTCAATGTTACTTGCTTACCTGTATTCGCCGTAAAACCCAGGGGTATGATTCTGGCACATTTGATATACAGATATCGACACTTATATCGAATAATTACAATTAAAATGTTAACTGTGAAAATTAAATAAATAATAAATATTTTTAACAATAATTAGAGAGATGTGTGTGGGCTCTAAATGGGGAGGCCTTTGCCCTCAGTGGGAAACATTATAGGCTAGATAAAAAAAAATTGAAAACCCGAGTGCCCCAGGGATCTTGTCGTCTAGTGGCCTGTCGGTAGCGGTCGGTCACGCGCGGTCGGTCAGCGGCGGCGGCCGAACCGCAGGAAGCTGTGCACCACGTCCTGCCGCTTGATGCCCGAGTTCAGGAGTTGGGGGTAGTCACGCATCAGCACTGGGGAGATGATTCCACAGGTTAAAAACTTAATCACAATAAGATGATGATGATGATGGTGCCTCTCCAGTCAGGGTTTTAATCCTGTTCCGGTCTTGCGGCAGGCATACCAGAGGACACAATTTTTTGATAGGGGGAGGACTGACCTGTGGCATGATTCTCGCGCATTCCTTATACGATATCTACACCTATATCGAGTGATTTTGTAGGGGAATCTGTCAAAATAGGTCTCGATATCCATCGAAGTTGCGAGAATCATGCCCTGATCTTTAGGACGGAAAGGAGGGTGATTTAAATCGATCGACTGTGCAGTCCAATGAGCCCAATGTTGATGAGTTTACTAGTAAGAATCCCAGGGTTCTGTCTACCACAGTCAGGTGATGATGATGAGAACACCACTACAAGATATGAATAGGGTTGTGCACCACGTCCTGCCGCTTGACGCCCGAGTTGAGGAGTCGGGGTAGTCGCACATCAGCACTGGGGACGAAACGGCATTTAACGTATCTACCTACATCTAATCAGATTATCAGACACATACCCGCACAGAGCCAGGGCGGTTTCGCACGAGAAATTAATTCCCGTTCTTTAATAACCGACTTCAAAAAAGGAGGGGGTTATATTTTTTAAATGTTTGTTACATCAAAACTGATACTATATATGAACCGATTTCAAAAATTCTTTCTTTGTTTGAAAGGGAAGCCCAATAGTTTGGGCCCAATTTTATGAAAATCAGGAATCGGTCCCGTAGTTAAGTTTCTACATGAAGAAACTGTAAAGTTTAATTTGTTTGTACCTGGATTGGATTACATTATACATCCAGTCTTTTTAATGTTTAATAGTCATTGTCGCGAGATAAATTCTGGCTGTTAGAATCGTATACTTATTCGTTTATATTATCTATGTAATAAGCATGGACTTCACTGTCAGGTCAGGAGAAGATTTCATAGGCTCGTTTTCGGGTCTATTAGAGACGACATTTGTGTACCGAGCGGGGATGACTAAGTATCGGGTCGGGTTTTTTCTTTTTTATTAAGTTTTTAACTTGGTGATTTATTTATAAATGGAAACGATACCAAACACGACCTAGTACTAAAGCAAGGCTAGCTAGTACGTTTTCTTTGAGGCGCAGAGAACCGCACCCCCGAAAAGAAAACAAGAATTTTGGGGATCGTATAGGAGGTAGGTAAGGGGGAGTTTCTTGCCCTTCTTTGGCCCACAATTTCCCACCGGACGGTAGTATACAAAATATATATAGTTAGCTATTTATTATTCATGTATCGTAATCTACTACTTACATACACTGCTGTAATGATTAAAATAATGGTTTATGACTATTAATTGTATCGATACATTATTTGAATCAAAGTAATTTAGACGTCGACTAAGCAATCAGTATGATTTTATGGTCGATAAAAAAATGAACTTGAATTTGAACTTGAACAAAACTACATTGTTGGTTAACATCTCGTAAAGAAGACTACTACCTTGATAGTCAGGCACTTCCTCACCCGCCGCCTCAGCATACAGCTCCAGGAACGTGTTCAGCGCCTGACAGAAGCGCGCGGCCCGCGGGTCGTCCTCAGCTGCGCCCGCGCAGAGCTGCGCCGGCGCAGCGCCCGCGCACGCCATCCACGCGCAGCAGAGTGTTGCTAGGAGGAGCGTGTCGGTTCTGGTGACGACGATTAACAATGATGATGAGGTGTTTGGCAGGTGGAGTAGGTAGATCCCTAGATGCCAAGTCTAAACACATTACTATCATTGATCGTTCAAAGATCCGTTTTTGACATAATTGGTAGTCAAATTATGTCAAATAACCGGCCAAGTGCGAGTCGGACTCGCGCACGAAGGGTTCCGTACCATTATCTTAAAAAACCGCAAAAAAAATGTATGGGAGCCACCCCTAAATATTAATTTAATTTTAATTTAATTATTTATTTTTTAAGTAAATAATATACTCAATATATTGTAAACATTTTAAGCGTATACCTGCTACCATTATAAATATCGAGAAAAAATGAGCAAAAAAATCACGTTTGTTGTATGGGAGCCCCCTTTCTTTTGATTTATAGTGTTTGCTGTTATAACGGCAACAGAAATACATCATCTGTGAAAATTTCAACTGTCTAGCTACCACGGTTCATGAGATACAGCCTGGTGACAGACAGACGGACGGACGGACGGACGGACGGACAGACAGCGAGTCTCAGTAATAGGGTCCCGTTTGGCACCATTCGGGTACGGAACCCTAAAAAGGGTCTTTGATGATCAATGAATTCTAATGTGTGTAGCTGACTTGACACACAGATCAAGTGGTTGAAATAATGTAAGGATGTCGTCGGGCGATCATGACGCAAGGCTGTGCAATAGGCTTGTGGCCTGTCAAGTCAAAATAGATACTTTTTATGAACTGTCAAAACAGAACTTTTGTTCCTGAGTTCTATGAAATAACAACAGAATGACGTCATGTAAAAGTGCCAGTACTCTATTTTGACTTGACTGGCCACAAGCCTATTGAGTCCCAGGTGGGTCGATGACGTTACCAGTGGGAAAAGTTCGATTGGTACCTACTATTGGCAGTGTCAATTTGGCATAAGTTGGCACAAAAAGGAGGAGGCTTAAACTCAGCAGTGGGCGAAAACAAGCTGCCGATGATGACGATGATGTGATGAATGATGACGATGAGGTGGGACATGTTTACTATGTAACATGCATTGTATGTATACTTTATTTTAAACTATGCATTCTGTACGGTAGAGCTTTGTCATCCTACTAGTATTATCAAAAAAATGCCGAATACTTAAATGGTGCAAATAGACACGATTCCTTTTACCATTGCAACTACTACCTACGCAAACAATGGCCGCGTCCCAAGCGTAGGTCACAGTCACAGGCCAGTGTCAGGTTACAACATCTATCCTTTTAGAAAAACGGCCCTTTGACATTCGGACTCAGTCCTTTGTATGCTTCGCCTCTCGCGTTTCAAGAGAAACTAAGTGAGAAGTAACAAGTCGACAAATTGCATTTGCGCTACACAAATGTCTTTGAAAAGATATGTTGTGTATGGGCTTTTTGATAAAAGTTTACTTGACGAATATGTTTGAATTTGGGTATAGGCTTTTGGTTTCATTGTTCGCAGCCTTTTTTTTAACCGATTTCCCAAAGGAAGAGGTTTACAATTCGTCGGGATGTTTTTTTATGGATGTGCCCCGGTAGCGCCTAGACGGATGGACCGATTTGGAAAATATTTTTTTTGTTTGAAAGGATTTACCTTCCCATTGGTACCATAGACCACCAAGTCAGGATCTGATGATGTGATCCTGGAGAACTTTTACTTTTTTACTTTTTATTTTTGTGTTTTTAGTAATAACTCGTGCATTTACTCACGGTAAGCATAATATTGTGATGCGGAACTGATGATGAAGACCACACATGACCACCAGTACTGCTCAATACTAGGTACAAATACAATCTACTATGCGTGGCTGACGGGCAACGCATAGCCTAAACCGATGGACCTAGAGCCATGAAACTTTGTTCAGGGGTTCCATAGGTAGCGTAGGGTAGCACTGAGATGGGATTTAACGAAATTAATTCCCCAATGGAGGAAAATAGGGGGTTACAATTTGTATTAAACTCAATCTAATCAAATAGGGTTTGTGAAAGTCGGTTTTTTGTAAAGTTTACTTTTTGTTTCAATTATACATATCTACGTTTAAGTTCTATAGATTCAAAGATTTATTTGTTTTCATATAGGTACCTACCTACTTACTTGATTTGGGCAAGTTGTAGGTACTTGTGGTTTACAAGTGGTTTGTCTCAGTTGCACATAGAACTAAAAACTTTAAAAAAAATAGTATGTACGGTCGGTGTTAACAAATACAGTTCTTACTGGGCGATACGGTAGTGTAGTGTTAGTACCTTGTGGGTGTTTGTGTTTTAGGCAAAGAACCTAATCGAGTTGCTCGGAGAGCGAAAAATCGGAATATATACTGATCGAATCAGTCTAGGAGTAAATGTTGTTGAGAAATATTTCCTCAAAAAATATCTGCGCCTTTCTATTAGACCCCCGACATTATACGTATTCTCCTTAGGTACCTATCTATATATGTATATGTCGGCGCCCGATCGAAGAATTGGGCACATCATGATGTGCCTCGCCATTTCATGATATAGCCTCGCCATTCCTGGGCATATCATGATATGGCGGCCCTGGTAGCAAGCTGACGTCTGCGACGAAAGAATGACGTCTCTGTCAGGTAATTTTATGGTCGGTAATATTTTCGTCTAAAGAGTACGTCCTATGTACATCAGTATAGCGCCAGTCAGGTCAGTCCTATGATGGACGTGAATGGGACGTCCTAATGACGTCTATTAGTACGTCCTTGTACGTCAGTAAAGTGTCGGTAATATTTTCGTCTAAAGAGTACGTCCTATGTACGGTCGCCTGCGTCTAAAAGTATACAGACAGGTCATATTAACGAGTGAATCCCGCTTATACTGCTTGTATACTTTTAGGCGCAGGCGACCGTACGTCAGTATAGCGTCGGTAATATTTTCGTCTAAAGAGTAGGTACGTCCTATGTACGTCAGTAAAGCGTCGGTAATATTTTCGTCTAAAGAGTACGTCCTATGTACGTCAGTATAGCGCCAGTCGTGTCAGTGGTCGTGGATGGGACGTCCTATCGACGACTTCTCGTCATCTTCTCGTTGTACATCCTAATAAAAACAGCGGCTAGGAGATGACTAGGAGCTATAGTGCTGCCATCTAGTCTTTGTAGGTATTGATACAATTTGTTGTGCCAAGTTCGAAAAATTGCCACTAGATGTCACTATACAACTTTGTACATCGCGATGTTAAGATTTTTTCGCTGCTGCATATAGTCTCCGTGGCACAATATTTCGGTATCGCTTCTCGGCCTTTTGGCTAAGATCAAAGTGTAGTATCTGTTCTTTTCAGCTTAATATCTGAAAGTTCCCTCACTGAGGGACCAGTATATTAAACTGATTTTTGTAAACCGACGGGATGTTCGGGGCTCGCTCCACTCCCGTCACGGGTCGGCCCGGCATTGCAGTCCCGCCGGGAACGGCCCAAATAATACTCTCAACTCAACACCCTCATTCATCTCTAACGTCACCTGACGTCTCTCTAACGTCACCTCACGTCACGTCGTAATATCATGATGTCAGGTCAACCCCCCCTTCCCTTTGTCACAGCCTTGAACGTCTTGAATTGACGTCGTGAGGCTGTGACAAATTTCACGTCATCTGGGGGTTAACCTGACGTCATATTACGACGTCAAGTCTCTTCTATGATTGTTAAATGACGTCAATGTGACGTCGAATTGTTAACTGGGGGGTTTTAAATACCGAATAGTGTAAAGGAGAAGAAGTTACGAATCAGCTCATTTTTACCTAAACATGAAAGCTGACAGATGTTAAAGCTCGTATTAAAAGTTAAAAGCTGCGAGAAACAACTTCCGTTGTGTTGTCAACAAAGCATGGATTACTGTTGTATTGGATTATGTAAGGAGGGCTGATTTGAGATATCAGTTTATCCTGAAATATGGCTTTTTCAGTTTTACCCGGAGTTCTGAATAAAATATGTTACAATCTAAACACGTTTATAAAGCGAGGATGCCATATCTACTGTTGGTGGAAATAGGTACCTAGTTTTGACTGTACACCCTGAATAATATTAGGTACATATCCATGTACATAGCTGCACCCTCCAAGAATCACGTCGCAAACATGCAATTTATGACAATAAATCATAAATCGTCTGAAAACGAAACTATGTAACGTGGCCTTCTTAAAGGCACCCTCATCAAAGAGGCCGTATACAATCAACTGGCGCTCTGGCCGCCTATTAATAATCGAGTTCGAGACTGTTTTGTCTTTTACGGCCGTCTACAATAGGCTTGTGGCCAAGGTAATCCAATAAATCTAGGAACAAGTCTTAAGTTGAAGCATTATGTACAAAATGGCTTGACATTCTCAGAATTGTATATTTCCAGCAGATATATTTTATAAAGTCAATTTTGTGCAAAAAAGACAGCATTTGATGGCACTTTTACATGACGTCATTCTGTTGCTATTAGAACTCAGGAACAAAAGTTCCGTTTAATAAAAAGTATCTATTTTGACTTGACAGGCCACAAGCCTATTCTACATATTCTGAAAGAGTGGTCAAATCATCAAATTAATGTAACATTTGATCACTTTTTATTTATCGGAGATTAATTCAAAAAGGTGCATGTGATTGGCTGAAATGAGTTTACTAAGAGTTGCAAGTTATCTTGATTCACATTTGATTTAACCATGTACCCTACATTATTAAGGGTGACTTACACTAGATTTTTCACACCCGCTACGTAAATAAAGGTTAAATTCAACATCAACATTAAACGATCAAATTACGTAACCAAGCACGGGAAGGATACTACTTGTCAGCCAGGCTCCCACCCACTTAACTTGACAATGCTGTATTTAAACTGTATTTAGCGGCTGTCAAAAATCTTCATAATAATTTTAAGGTCCCTAAATTAAAATAATTAGACAGTTTGTTTCAGAATGTGTTCGTTTATGTTTTAATTTGACTAAACATTATTTTTAAAATCACATCTACCGTCATTCTAATAAATATTGTTTTATCAACCCTTTACTTACACTGTCCTAAGGACAAAGAACAAATTCTAAATTTATTTATTTATTTATTTATTTATTTATTTAGGAACAAACAGTCATAAACTAATTTAGTAAGATTAAATTCTTAAATGTAGACCTATAGTTCCCTTAAATTAACTAAGTATCCAAAATACATATTCTAAATCACCTTTTATGGACATTAATTAGTGGGAGGTTAAATTATATTAAAACCAGAGACTATTATATCCAATTGACTGCGCCTGCGGGGGAATGCGGCTCGCCAAACGTTTGTTGTATTCAACAAACGTTCGCATACGCAACCTATGTACGATGACGGGCCGCCAGACAGTTTTGACCAATCACAGCTCTCTTACCTCGTCCCCCGCCGCCCGTAAATTGGTGAGTTGTGTTTCAAAGGTAAATTTATCTATGCGCTTTCCACTGGATAAGTGCTCTCTGATCAAAACCTATTTTCTGTTACTTCCTGTATATATATATAGCAGTATCCAAGCAGAGCATATTCATAATATTCACGGCTTTCCTCCGTATTTTGTGGTATTCCAATAAAATGTTCTGTGGCACACACTTGAAGGCGAAATTCCTGCGCGGTTCAAACAACTTTTTCTGAGGCCTAGCTGAGATTTGTCTCATATTCTTTTGCGGAATTTTCCTTTTTCGGGGCTTTTCTTTTGTATTTTGTGCTTCTCGATATGGTGTCAAAAAATAGCGGACCTAATCTATATGTCCGTGGCCGATCGTAGAATTGGGCACATCATGATGTGCCCAAACGTGAAATATCATGAAACGATGAAATCTCCTGCGGTAGCTTAGGTGAAGACTAAAGAGGGCGCAGCGAAGCCCCCGAACAGTCTTTGTGTTCGTTTAACATGTACAAGTAAATATAACACAAAAAAAATCACGAAGTGCTGAATAAAAATACATGTTTTCTTTAAGGCGCTACTTAAATAATTTAGGAGTGTTTTTTTCTGTGTATTTCAGTAAATACTCGGCAAATTGTAGATAATCATTTTCTGGTATATGTAATTTGACCATATAATCTAGGGTTTTCATGTTGGAAAACGTGTTTGGATAAAAAATTCTCGATAGAAAAAAAAACAAAGTCAACCCTATTTTCCAATATTTTTTCCTATTACCGCAGTAGTAGTAAATATGATATTCTATTAATTGTAATATGTGAGCAATTTGAAAATTGAAATTTAATTCCCAGAAATAGCTTTTTTTTATGATATTTTTTTTCCGTTTTGGCGCTTACGTTGATTCAGATGCGGTGCGAGCGCACAATTGCCATCCCACTTGTTCCTATTCCCAAATTATATTCGCTTCTCACTTCCGCAATCATCGTTGACCTTGGTTTGTAATTTTTCAATTCTCCTCTTAAATACCAAAAGATAAACTAAAGAAAGAGCTCCGTGGTCAAGTGGGTTGCTTGCCTCTCACGCAGGCGATGCACAGGTTCGAATCGGTGCTGACCCTATGTATCAATGAGATAAGTCACTGGAAATCGTCGTGAGGAAACCTTCATTACTCCATAGTTGCGGCGATGGGCTAGCCCCCTGTCACGCAAAATGGAGTATTCAATCGCTAAAGTGGGCACAGTTGTGCCTCTGCCACCCCGTGTGGGAAAAAGCGTGATGCTGTTTTATGTTATCTATCTATCTATTTTTACTTATAAAATCAGCTAAGTGCGAGTCGGACTCTCAAACGGAGGGTTCCGCACCATCATTGTACCATAAGTTAAAAAAAAAGTTTTTTGCTTGAAGACACCTTTATTTTTTCAACATTTCGTATATTTCAGTATTTGTTAGTGGAGCGGCAACAGATATACACATTCTGTGAAAATTTCACGGACCGGAACTGAAAGACGTACTAGACACTTACAGTACAGACAGACGAAAGCAAAATCGGCCTCCTATCTTGTGGAAATGGAGCCCTTCGCTCGCTTCGCTCGCTCGGTCAATAAATATGGCGTCCCGCCTTTTCCCATACGGGGTGGCGGGGAAGGCAGTTTAGCAAGTTATTGAACGATCAATTTTTCGTGCCATGGGGCTAGCCCATCACCGATTAGAAGAACCTAACATAAAATAGTGTACAAATATGAGCTTATCGTTAATAAATAGATCTCTTCCAACAAACCGGTCCCTTTTGTAGATAATCCAAATAATTTTACTAGACCTACTATTAAACCTAAATCTATATCTTGTTAATCTTAAATGCGAACTTAATATGCACTTCTTTATAAGTAACATCAGACCTCATTGTAAGTTTAGTTAAGTTAAGTCGGTAGCTTAAAAGCTAACAGAACATTCAAGCTGGGCAAGGCAAGGATGCTGATCGCGGATCAAACATACCGAACTCAAACAAAATAGATGGGTAGTGAGCACAGACATTGTGGTAGTGAGTGCATGAGAGAGAGGGTTCGACAAAATTAATGTCTCAATAATTTTGTTGTAATGTATGAAGTGCAAGAACCTAACCAAGTAAATATAAACATATAAAGTTCTTATTGGTATTTTTCTTAAAAATCAAGACGTACGAGCATGTTAAAAGAATGAGATAGTCGGATATGTTTAAAAGGGGTGGAAAAAGATATCGCTTTTTGTTGGAGGCGCGCGCGCAAACGATCCTCTCTTCGTATGAATATGCATATTATTTATTAACTGATTATGTTATATTATTTATTAACTGATTATGTTATATTATTTATTAACTGATTATGTAATATTTCCAGCCTCTGCCACTCCGTATGACCAAAGGCGTAGAAAGGCGCGCTATGAAAACAATAGACTAGATTAACGACCACCCTTCGGTCCAGCCAGGAGCCTATTAACCCCCAGATTCAAGCCATTGTCATTCTCCTGGCCGAAAAGGGAAAAATATTGACATTAAAATTAGTTTGACAGTGGGTACCAAGACGTCAAAAATTAGACATTAATTGACGTCTTTGGTACCCACTGTCAAACTAATTTTAATGTCAATATTTTTCAAATGACTCTATGCGAATTAAAGCGTAGAGAATTGAGCCCCAGTTAAAATCGAAAGGCAAATGAACAAAAGGAGATAAATCAAATTACCAGCCAAGTGCGAGTCCGGGCAACGGGTATGGAACCCAGAAAAGTGTATGATGGTTATAAAAACTAAAATTCAAATTCCCACAGCCATTGTAGCAACAGTGTTGGGCTACGTACGGCTACTATTAGCTACCTTAGTATGTAGTAGTCGTAAAAACCCCTCCACTAAACCACACTGAGCCAGCATTGATGGAATAAGGCTCAATCTTACTCTTATTAATGGGCTGAATTTACTTTTGTTTACTTAATATTTTTTAAACTTTCCATCCAGGACACTTTGTCTTGATTACAAGTGAAACACGCCGAATGAGGACTGATTTCATCAATTTCCTCTCCAGATCGAGTGACGAAGAGATCTAATAACGGTGAGAGCTACAAATAGTCGCAGGTGTGGACGCGAGACGTGACCGCGATTTGTAGTGTGGGTAGTAATCTCTTGTCCATGTCTTTTCTCTATCTCTGAGATCTAGAAAATCGATCACAGAGACGAACATTAAACACAAAATTAAATCCTAAGTAGGTACTTTCTTTCAAAATTACAAGGCGTAAATACCAACTACTTGATAATTTCACACTTTAAACTAAAAAAGTAGAATGTAGACGTACATTTTAATAGTGACTTCCTGACGGTTGAAAAATGAAAAAAAGGGAAATTATAGACCTCACTTTGGAATTATTTTCTATCGAGCAATGTTTGTCCAATTGCGTTTTCCATGTTAACAAAACTTGAGAAGTACTTCCAAAATTTATATACTTTTTAATAAAATCATTATTTGTTGTGGTTGCGTCATAAAATTAAATTAAAAATCCCCTCCGACGTGACTATCTAGTATTCTACTTATGTCTTTTATTACATAATAATAATGTACAACTGGCATATTAATGTATATCCGAAAAGAGTTAAAATGTACGACACCTAGTTTACGCGTAGTAAAATAAAGTTTGAGTTCTGACCTTTCGACTTTTGAAATGCGTCGCCAAATTACGTTATCGAATTTACATCACGAGTAGTTTCCTTTACACGTAAATTTCCCTTCACTTTTGTTTAGACGGTAAAGGACGACATTACCAAAGTTGTACACCTTTTTAATTTTATTTTATTCAGCCATGTCCCACTGCTGGGCAAAGGCCTCCCCCTCTTTCGTCCACACCACACTTCCCTGGCCTGTGCCACCTCCGGCCACTCCGGAAAAAACTTATTTATTTTATTTATTTATTTAAACACTTACACTTTTAAAACTTGTACACTTTTAGCCAATTGCGTAATTTTCCGACCATTTGAATCTACCGCCTATACCTTTGATATTGAAGTTAGAAGTATTTTTTTCTGAGCTTAATTATTTAAGACAGCAAATAACATCACGCCTTTTCCCGTACGGGGTGGTAGAGGCACAATTGTGCAAACTTTAAGACGGCGCCCTAGGCAAAAACAGCCTTTAGCAAAACACAAATCGCTCGGAATGAGAGTACTGTACGTTTTTTCACTAGCTTGTTTATCACGAGTGTCAGCGTGACTTCGCTTTCCCATAAACGTTTTTACTTTACCCTGTTTACTAACCATATGTTTGTGTTACTAACAAATAATTGAATCTACAAATTAATAAATGAATTGAATTGAATAAACGTAATTTTATTAATTTTGCTCGATAGAAAAGTCTCCTGAAGTTGCCAGAAAATCTGTCTGTCACAGAGTTTTATTTTACAATTTCGCACCGCATCTGAATTTGTGTTCTTGTTATTTATCTAATCATTATATAAATGGCACAGTATGTTCCTCAGTTAGACTCGCTTAGCTTGGCTTTAACATTTTTTATTTATTTAATTTCCTCTAAAAATAAGTTAAGGATGAAATTCTAAGTTCTGAGTGCCTAGGGCCCGCCCTTAAGTCAGTTCTTCAATGCTCCCTTTGCGTGACGGGGGGCTAACCCACCGCCGCAGCCTGCAGCTATGGATGGATACAGAAGGTTTCCTCACGAACCTATCCAAATACAGTGAAATCTACCAAAACACGTTACACTGGCGGTATTGACCTAAGTTGTTAACTTGTTAGACCTCCATTGATTAAGAAATTGAATTGAATTCATGCTCAGTGTCTGTTGGCCCGAGGGAGGGAGCGAATGTCCGGCCACCTGTCGCCGGCAGATTGTAACAAATTGTCCTGCTACGTGCCGCCGGCTGTGCATACAGAATGGACAACACTTGGCTTCGGCGCGTCACTGGCGGGTCGGTAGCGGGGCGGCAGCGGGGCGGGTGTAAAATGAAAGAAACTACATATAAACATGTCCCACTAAATATTAAGTACCTATCTGTGGGCATGTCACCGTAAAATTGGAAAACCCGTGAGATTACAATCTTACAAAAAAACAACCGGTACACACCAAAAACTTAATTACGATTAGCGTCATAATTCTATTTAGCAAAATGTAGCTGTCAGAATGTATGAAATATGTCAAACTTAATTGCAATTAGCGCGCTAATCATAATTAGTGTTGGTCCAAATGGCCCTTAGATTATAATCTGTCGATAAATTAAAAACAAGATCGATAGCATTTTAAATGATTTTTTGGTACTTACAAGT
This sequence comes from Argyresthia albistria, assembly GCA_963457715.1. NCBI lineage: Eukaryota > Metazoa > Arthropoda > Insecta > Lepidoptera > Argyresthiidae > Argyresthia > Argyresthia albistria. The sequence continues at coordinate 1,429,476 of OY735270.1, read as the reverse complement.
CAACCTAACACGAAGGATAAACGGGGATTCGCTTCGCTCACCCATTTATCCTTCACCTACCCTGACCCACCACTTTGCCTACGTTCATCATTAAAAATCAACTAACGCGTTATATTGTATGAAGTACGGTACAGTTTACAATTTATCGACTGATTACAATTTAACTAATTTAAATCCGTTAGATTGTATTCTCACGGGTTTCACAATTTTACGGTGACAGGGCACACCAAGCGAGGTGGTTTGAAGTGGGCGGTAATTAAAATATTTTCATGCATTAATGCAAAATAAATTATTTAAGATCAGCAACATTAAACATCGCATAAGTGGGGTTTGTTTTGCTCCTTGGCAAGGACAACTCTTGTAATTAGGATCTAAATGACAGCACATCCCTTTTATCAAAGTACCTTAGTATCCTAAAAAACTTGACGCTGTGAGCTTATGTGTTCTGTGTATGTTTTCTTTGTTGTTCTTAAACACCATGAATGCAATGTTCCTGAATCGGATCGGATGGGGTGGCAGAGGTAGAATTGTGCCCATATTTGGCCAGTTATTCTTCATTCATCATCATCCTCAGCCCACATCGACCCACTGCTGGGCACAGGCCTCTTCTCTATAGCGCCAATCTCCCCGGTCCTGTGCCAATCGCACCCAGTGGGATCCCGACGACTCGACAATATCGTCGGAGCATCGGGCCGGTGGTCAGCCCACTGGCCTTGTCGCTCCCCGTGGCCACCACACCGTGACTGCTTTGGTCCACCGTCCGTCGTCCCGTCTAGCCATGTGTCCCGCCCATCTCCACCTCAATCTCGTTATCCGTTTGCCTACATCTGTGACCTTTGTTTTCCGTCGAATTTCGACGTTTTACACACGGTCAACGAGAGAGATACTGTACAGTACAGGTTACTCTACAAGGTGTAAATTAATTGACGCAAAATGACAATACTTTGTTAAGGACATCATTCTGAGCAACTTTATTTTTCACATCTCCATACAATCGGCTGACACACTCAGGCCAAAATGTACTGGGAAATGAAACATAAAGTTGCTCTGATCAGATCGGTTACATAATGAAAGTTGCTCAGTATGATGTCCCTAACAAATTAGTTTCTCAGTTTGCGTTAATTCATTTACACCTTGTATACTCCATTGTCCTGAAAGGGAGCTCGTCCATCGTAGCAGCTCTAGAGATGATAACAGGCAAATCAGCCCAAATACCCATTCCTATTTAAAATGGCCGCATGCTAACAACTGAACTAATTACAAGTAGCAATTAGCTGTTGAGTAGTAGGTACCGGTCGTGCTGTCGCATAATAGGTTTTCGGGTTAATTCATCACAAGTCTGGCGGCCGCGGTGCGCTGACAGATGACGCGCTTTGGAAATACGCGTGTTGACTTGTTACGCGGACGGAGTCAGGGGGGGCTGTGGGTGGTAGAAAATTTAATATAAAAAACTTTCTACCTATTCCTTGCTCTTTAGGGTTCCGTACCCGGAGGGTACCAAACGGCACCCTGTTACTAATAATATAGAATAGAGTACAGGGTTGAAATTTTCACAGAATGTGATATCTTTGCCTGCCGCTACAGCAACAAATAATGAACTACAATGCTAAACTCATTGTAGTTCATTGTCAGTAAGTAAGTTGTAAAATAATATACTTGTTAGTTAGAAGATAAACTACACTAAATATTAAAAAATAAGCTTGGGGTCACCTTATTTTTAGCGGTGGTGTACAAAAGCGTTGTTTTACATTTTTCTTGTACGATGGCGCGGATCCCTTCGTGTGAGAGTCCGACTCGTACTTGACCGCATTTAACTTACAGGCTCACTTCACTGTCACTCACTGTCGGTCTGTCTTTCTGTCCGTCTGTCTAGACCTTTTTTCTTTAGAACGCGTGGAGGTATCACTTTGAAATTGATATGAAATCTCCCTCTCGCTCCGACGTCTATTGTTCTGCATTGTAAGTTTGTTCGGCCTATGTCCTTATAAATACATAGAGTAATGAGGTTACAACTTACAAGTTAATAAAATCACTGTTGTGCTTCTACTAGTCTGTTTCTTTTTGCCTTACAAAAACACATATGTATAATAACAAAAGGATCTTTCTGGGGTAATCTATTATTGGCTATGTAATTGGTGTTAATTTTAAGGATATATCTGTTTTGTAACGCTGTTGATTACCTGAATGCAATAAATAAATGTATTTATAAAAAATAAAATAAAAAATAGAAATAAAATGTCAGTGAAAAGATTATGTAAAATTCCAAAATAGATGTCTACTTAGGAGAGTATACCTATTACAGTTGTTAAGACATCAAACTTCTAGGTTAACACACACATGAAAAAATATCGTGTCAAGTCATAGCCTGTGAATCGCAATAGACCCGCAATGTTATCCTAGGTCTTTTTATACATTTTCCCCCACGCCTCTATACTTCCTGTAAAAATTTTGACCCCACACCTAACATCGTCTCTGTTCTACGCCACATACAAACCTGATTACTTTTAGTTCTGGAATCTGAGCCAGTTTCGGTGCAAGCGTAGTTTGTGACGTAATTATGGTCTGATGGGGATGAATGTTTAGCAGCAACAACACATTAAGTTTATGGCAACTATTTGTTTTTGTTTAGAATAACAAACAACAAACGAACAAACCTATCGAAACGCCTTGTTCCCTTACTGGGTGGAAGGGGCACAAATGTGCCCACTTTGAGCCAGTGTTTCAATACTCCATTTTGCGTGTCAGGGGGCTAGCCCATCGCCGCAACTATGGAGTAATGGAGGTATCATCACGAAAAATAACCGGCCAAGTGCGAGTCGGACTCGCGCACGAAGGGTTCCGTGCCATTATCTATAAAAAACCGCAAAAAAAATGTATGGGAGCCCCCCCTAAATATTAATTTAATTTTAATTTAATTATTTATTTTTTAAGTAAATAATATACTCAATATATTGTGAACATTTTAAGCGTCTACCTGCTACCATTATCAATATCGAGCAAAAATGAGCAAAAAAATCACGTTTGTTGTATGGGAACCCCCCTTAATATTAAATTTCTTTTGATTTTTAGTATTTGTTGTTATAGCGGCAACAGAAATACATCATCTGTGAAAATTTCAACTGTCTAGCTACCACGGTTCATGAGATACAGCCTGGTGACAGACGGACGGACGGACGGACCGACGGACGGACGGACGGACGGACGGACGGACGGACAGACGGACAGCGAAGTCTCAGTAATAGGGTCCGGTTTGGCACCCTTCGGGTACGGAACCCTAAAAAACTAGAATTAAAAATTTTTATTTTTTCTTTTTCTTTTTCTTTCTTTATTCCATTTTGAGTGAATTGCATTGCATTCATCTTGAGGTTCGCTGTTTTAGCAAAGTAAAGTACTTAAAACTAAATGATATTGGGAAGTTTCTGACCCAAAACCTGAATTTTGCGTACACGAATGAAACCTTTGGTAGTTATTAGATAATAAAACGTCCTATAACACTGTGCAATTTTTTTCAATGTAAGTAATGGGAATGCTGAAAAAATTACGTTTATGTGAGATATTTCGTCGGCCGCTGTAGGTAATTTTTTCATAGTAAATGACCCATACATTTGAATTTTTGCGGTCTCCAACGAAACCTATGGTATTAAGTAAAAAGATAATTTAACGTCATTTAAAATGCTGCAATTTTTTTTGTCCGTATCTCATTGGAATGTTGAAAAAATTACGTTTATGTGATGAATTTCGAAAGCTAAACTAGTGTATATTCTAATACGTTTTGTATGAAACGGTTAGGCCATTATATCCCAAGATTCCCATTACCCACAATGATGCGATTTAGTCCATAACAAGTAGATGTCTCAGGCTGTATAATAAGCCATAATCCATATCTGTACGCCGCTGCCCCGCCCCGTGGGTAATTTTTCCATAGTAATATTCCCAACGTTCTTTAGCCCATTAATGTCCCCCACCGTGGAGCAAAGGCCTTTACGCTGATACGAGAAAGATTTAAAATGTTAACCGACGCTCAGATTCTTGATGATGATTAGATTTAACAATAAAAAAACCCTATTGAAACTACACATACAGTTGCTGACGCTGGGAAATTCCAAGCAAAGACGACGATTGAGATCATGTTCAGTTCAGGTTTTTTTTTATTGACCATAAAATCATACAGATTGCTAAAAATTAATTATGTTTGTATGCTAGGTACTTCCCGTTCGGTAGTTGTGGGCTTAGCGATGGAGCAAAGAAGGGCAAGAAACTCCCCCGTTCGGCCCGTACCTATTGTAAAATAATGTAAGGGCCTTACCCTTACCAAAACACTAACACGACTTAAGTATCCTTCAAACTTATAGTACTCGGCTGTGCATCTAGGACTCTATTTAAATCCATAGGGAAAATTTGAAGGTGGAAGTTTGTCGATTTGAATCCATAACTTTAGATAGAACGGAATTTGTCTCGAGGCCACAGCAAAATTGGCATGAAACTTTGTGACAATATCTTTGATATAGTCACCGCCAGGTTTCTTGGTACCAGGTCTCATCTCATTCTGGGAGCTAATACTACACCAATCGATCGATCGCCGATCGACGCCATCGATGGTAGTATGAATTAGTCGACGTCGATCGGTCACTTCTAGATGCACGAAAGTTCAGATGCACAACACTTTTTAAGCATATCCTAAGTTAGCACTACAAACATATGAAAATACTATGGGATTTCATTAATACAAGTTATCCCCGGGATAGTTATTCTCGTATAACTTTTTGTTGGTATAATCCAGCCTTAGAATAGGCTTGTGGCCTGTCAAGTCAAAATAGATACTTTTTATGAACTGTCAAAACGGAACTTTTGTGCTGTGAAATAGAAACAGAATGACATCATGTAAAACTTTTTTGCACAAAATTGACTTTATAAAATATACCTGCTAGAAATATACAATTCTGAGAATGTCAAGCCGTTTTGTACATGATGCTTCAACTTAAGACTTGTTCCTAGATTAATTGGATTACCGTGGCCACAAGCTTATAACTTATAATTTAGTTTCGTAGGGTAAATCGATCGACGACGTCGACTAATCCATTCTAGCACCGATCGATGGCGTTGATCGGCGATCGATCTATTGACATAGTAGCACCTTCTTTCGCCCATGTATGCATCTCTCTTGTACCCATGCGACACTAAGAAACGTGGTGCGACCTGTATCAATCATCCCGTCCACTGTATAATTTCTTTGGCACCGAGCTCACACGGTACATAGGAGGCCGTCAAATAATTGTGTATGGAAATTGCTAACCGACGATTAGCATATCAAAGATTTGTCTAAGCCAGTTGATGAAATCTAAGTTGTTAGGTACGTAAAAAGTATTTTTTCACTTCTCATGCTCGTAAAGTTCGTCTTTATGTCGGGTATAGCCAGCATAAAATCAAATTTTATGTTCTAGAGCATAAAGTAAAATCTTCGTCTAAATCTCAGACTCTGACAAAGGTCGTCAGGTAAACAGCCACATACACCTATGCTAAGTGCCACTGCCGGCGGCGGCCAGAGCCGGCTGCGGAGGCACGTCCAAAAAAAAAAGTTTAATGGCGGGAAGTCCTTATTTTTTCTCGGTAATTTCAATTTGCAATTATGTTATAGTATTTTACTTTTTTTTGCAATATTTCTGTTTAATTTCCTCACAATCGAAGTGAAAAGCAGAGTGTATAACTCGTACTCCTGCGGCTCGGGTGGATATATACGTCTCGGGAAAATTGGTGCGTTTTATGTCCTTGCTGTACAATCTACTATTGTGGTTACCTTGGTAACTTTTAGTTAGATTCTGAATCTCTTACACCTATCCAAATCCCTTTCAATTCGACGTTTTCACTAATCGCTATCACTTTGAGTAAGGAAACATCCTGTACGGATTCTTTCTAATTCACGTTTACCTATTATTAGAAGTACAAATAAGTGCCTGATACTAAATGTATCTGTATCTATTCTTCGGGGGCATATAATTTCTACCAGGCTGTGAGAATAATATCAAATATCCAAAGTCACCCTTTACGAACAGCGTAATAAATCTATGTAGCCAGCGTAGTGTCTCTAATTATTACCCTACCTAATAATTAGTTATTAAGCTGTCAGGTAATAACAGAATCGCAGTATGAAAATACATAACATTGTATTTTTAAGGCTCTGATATTTTAAAAGAGGTACGGGGGAGGTTTCTTGCCCTTCTTTGCTCCATCCCTAAGCCCACAACTTCCGAACGGGCGGTAGTATACAAAAATATTAATATTATATTGACGTTGACTAAGTAATATGTATGATTTTATCGTCAATAAAAAATTTGAACTGAACTGAACTGAAAGCGCTTCTAAAATATGATAGGATAGAAGAAAAAGAAAGGCTTTGTAAGAGAAAATATGTCCATTCCGGGTAAAAGAGCACTTCCTCTCTCTTTCGTGATAGATATTGTATGTATGTATTTTTGTTAATTTTGTGTATATGTATATGTAGGTGTATATATTTGCATATTGTGTATTTATTTAGTATTTAGTATTATACTGTTTTATAAGTAGAAATCTATATTTATTCATACTTGTCATTCGTTTTAGTCATTTGTGCACTGACTTCCCTCTCTTTATCTGTTTTTTTTTCCAGTCATCCCTAGGTTTGCTGGAAGAAATCTCTTTTCAGAGATAAGCTCGCCTTTGTACATATCTTTCTGTAAATGTTACGTGTTTTTTTATGTTTTTTGTGAAATAAAGTATAAATGAAATAAAAATGTTTTTCAGCTGTGCACGTTTAAACGGTTTGCTTTAATTTATGCATAAAAGTTTTGTTTCTTGTCTTAAAAAACTACCATAAGTTCTGCTAATACTTGTGATTATAGATATTCCTAACAATACAGTAAAATAAAAATATTTTATAAACATAAATGTTAGTAGTAATATAGTCATAAAACCTCTCTTCAACCCGCAATGAGAAATAAGAAATAAGAAGAAATATAATAAATTTATTTGCAATGAGCCAGCGTGGTGGAGGGCTTAATTAAGGCGATTCTCTGGTAAAGGCAAAGGTAAAGGTAGTGCCTCTAGGTGGCGACGTTGTTGATGGGCTAGCCCCTTGTCACGCAAAATGGAGTTATGAATCACAAAGTTCACTGGATAAACAATTACATAACACCATAACACACACACACACACAAAATACACACTTTACAGTCAAAGGACATCCCCCCTCGTATTTCCCATTTTGTTGTACCTATTAATTTTATAACTTACTGCCTATTTTTAATAATTATTTTTACCAATTTTCATGATAAGTTCACAAAATAAGAGTTCTTAATTGGCCTATATTCAATCATATTTTTAAGTTATAATAATGTATATCGTGCTATGGACTCAGTTCCCAAATAAACAAATAAATATGGACACAGTTGTGCTCTGCCACCCTCTATGGGAAAACGCATGACGCTATGTTAACTTGTTATAGCTTCCTTAACAAAATATGTATAGAGTATTTTTCACGCACTATTAAGTCCCTCACCTGTCCCCATACACTTGCCATTAAACTTTGTGATCCAGCAGTTAGGGGCCACACATCTCAATCCTTTTCTCGATTTACGGGTCTACCCAATTAAATATACCGACCTAATTTCGTAAGGGAAATAATTTAATCCCGATATAGAATTCTGCTCCCTTGATCAAGTTAAGTGACATTTAGATGAATAAACACGTTTTCAGGGTTCCGATCCGTAAAAGGAAAAAAGGGACCCTTTGTTGCCCGTCCGTCCGTCTGTCTGTCTGTGTGTCAAGCAAGACCATTTATATCAAGAACGCGTAGATGTATCAAGCTGAAATTCATATCAATTGTTAAGGTCTGTAGTCGCATACAGCTGTGAAAAAAACAACCTTCTAGCTAGGTCAACGCAATCGAACGCTACGACCGACCGTTTATGCTGTAAAAAATATGTTGGATTTTCATAGTAATCGCAATTGACCAAAAACCTATAGGTTAGGTGGTACAAAAATGATAAAATTTGGCACCAAGCAAGTTCCTATAGCACGTAAAGGGAAAAATCTGATAACTGCAAATTTCTGCCTTTCTGCAAAGTTTTGTTTACATGGATTACATTATACTTTAGCTTTTTATGTGGAAACCTAATTACACGTGTATTTTGCTCTCCAAGTGCGATCGGAACCTTTGGAACAGATTAATAAAGAGTCCGCGAGTCCTGCTCGCACTTGGCCATTTATTTAAATCCGCTTCACAAGGAATTTTCATTTATTTCATTTTATTATTTTTGTGCAAAAGTTCTTGATACAGTACTGCTCAGAAAATAAATCCGTTGAACTTGGAAGATACCGATTTAGTTTGATAAAACCAACAGCAGAATTTCACAGGATTGACTGACTAGTGCTTGAATTGATTGGCATCACTTAACTAATAAACTTATCACAAAATTTTCACAATCGTTTTCCTAATCAGCAGAAAGGTACCGATCTCAAAATCAATAAATAAGAAGGAAAGGTCAAGATTAAAAAAATAAAGTCCACATAGAATTGAAAATGCGAGTGTAAACCGGTGAAATTTCCTAAGGGAGGTTCGCACGATCGCAACGAGGGAGGTTTCAACGTCTATTGATTTGAGCAAACATAATCTTCGCCTGTTTGATTAATGTTTCAGATATTGCCATTTATGAGCGCCAGCGCCTTTAAGCATTGTTTGACGTGTACCTACCTGCAAAGTTGGACGGTGAAATTTTACACCTGTATGCTTAGTGGTGTCCTCCACTCAATGTTAAATTCCCTTGACTTAAAGTAACTGAAGAAATTCATTTGAATTTGCAATTGCGTCCTTTCCTAGCCATAAAACCAAGTCAGGCGCTGTCAAGTCAACGACCTTCACATCCGTGATCGGAAAAAAGCATGCGGGTAACTACGTGTGTCAGAGAAACAAGCAACCCTTATAGGTTCGTCAAGTGTGTCTGTCTGACTGTCTGTCCGTATGTCACAGCAACTTTATTCCAAAACTATCAGGACTATACAGTTGAAACTTGGTAGTAGATGTATTCTGTGAACCGCTTCACAATTTTTATACAAAAAAATTAAATACTTAAGGGGGGGCTCCCCATACATGGAACTGATACCATTTATTTTTTTATCAAATCTATGTGTGCGGTGTCTATAGAGAGGTCTTAAAATAACGTTGAGGTTCCTAAGGGGGCGACCATTAATTACTAGAGGGGTTTTCGGCGATTGTCTGACCCCATTGGTGAGATTTTTTTACTCAACCCCCTCCCAATCCCCCAATCTCACGTGAGATTTGGAAAAATGAATTTTTCTATTGTAAGGCGTTGGATTTTTTCAATAAAAAAAATGTTTATATAAGAATACTTATATTTTTTTCCAGACTAGTATTTTTAAGATTGCTTCGAAAGTAGGCTAGAATCACAGTGAGAATTACAACAAATTTTAGAATTTATCCCATTTTCACCGCAATTTCACTGTTTCTTGCGAAAAAAAATATTACTTCAAATTTGCCGAGCCCCCCTCTCCCCAAAGTAAGAAATGATGCGATTTGGCTCGACCCCCCCCCCCCCCAAACGCCTCACGTAATTGATGGACGCCCCCTTATCATATTGTCAGCGCTTTTTATTATGTTCAGCAGCAGGCCTATCTCCTGGTACTCGTTCGACTTTGAGTAACGGTACACCCTGCATATCTCAGGCGCCTCTATGTCGCCAGAACCATACTTACAAATTCATAAATACTATGAAACAGGGTCATCGAAGAGCAAATTATTATGCACGAGAGATGCATCAAATTTTACGAGCTGTCATAAAAATCAGACAAATAATAAGACTGGTAGAATTGAAAATCGTGTCTACCTATTAAAATCAGCTGTACAGAAGAGAACATTAAACATTTAATTGTAGGCGTCTACATAGACGTTTTTTTTGTACTGGATGTTTACCTTTTCGCTACAATATTGATAATTGACCGAGCGAACGAAGCGTCTCCGTTTCAGGATTGGGCAAAAACGCTTTCGTATATCTGTCTGTCTGTCTGTCTGTGTATTCTCCTCCAGGTCCTCCTATAGGTCGCATTTCTCAACCGATTCTCGTGAAATTTTGTGAGCAGGTTGGACAATTAAATGAATTCTTTTTCGTCGATTCAGTTTTTGAATTTTTTTCAAAATGGCGGAGATATGGGGTTTGAAAATGTGAAAAAAAAACACCACAGCCCAAACGGCTCGACGGATATTAACAAATGAGTGTAGTTTTATTCAGTTTATTTTTATCTTTGTGCACTAGGACTCAGCACCAGCTTTCCTGTCCTGCCTAGGTTTGCTGGTAGAAATCTCTCTTAATTAAGAGATAAGCTCGTCTTTGCGCACTATTATGTTATTTAAGTTTTATTATTAAGTTACTCTGCAATAAAGAATATGAATAAAGTGCCGTTGGATTTTTGGAGACCGTGAGAGTGACACAGAAAATATAATTTTAGTGAAAAGTCAATAGAAAATGTAGTTTACAAAGGCGGTGCAGTTTGGTGCGGGTACTTCTAGTAACTTAATAATAGAGGTCTAGTAACTTTCTAGTAACCAGGTACATTCATAAGTTTGTATGTGTTATTGAAAGAAAATGCAGTCGGGTTGTTTGTCTTTATTAACCGACTTCCCAAAGGAGGAGGTTTACAATTCGTCCGGATGTTTGTTTTTTTTTGTTTTTTTTTTATGTATGTGCCCCGATAGCGCCTAAATGGGTGGACCGATTTGGAAAATTATTTTTTCGTTTGAAAGGGTTTACCTTCCCATTGGTCCCATTGACACCAGGTTAGGATCTGATGATGGGATCCTGGAGAAATCGAGGGAACTCTTCAAATATTATAGGCAGATCTAAAGTGATTTTTGTGTTTTTCATAATAACTCGTGCAAATGCACATGGTGAGCATAATATTGTGATGCGGAACTGCTGATGAAGACCACATATGGCCACCAGATCTGCTCAATACTAGGTAAAAATACAATGCGTGGCTGACGGGCAGGCAACGCATAGCCTAAACCGGTGGACCTACAGCCATGAAACTTTGTACAAGGGTTCCTTAGTAGCGTGGGGTAGCACTGATATGGGATTTGACAAAATTAATTCCCCAAGGGGGGGGGGGATAAGGGGTTACAGTTTGTATTAAACTCAATCTAATCAAATAGGGTTTGTGGAAGTCGGTTTTTTCTAAAGTTTACTTTTTGTTTCAATTATAATAAATTAATAATTCCATCTGTTCATCCGATAAACTTCAAGTACGATGTGAGAGGTGAGGGGATGGATAATAATGAAAAAAGAAAATCTAATTCCCGGTGCCACTCGCGAGATCTACAGGTCACAGAGCCACTAGTTATACCTAGTTTAATTTGCTTAGTGGAGAAGTGTTTTAAGAGTTTATATTGAGCCCGCAGTATGCCCACACCTTCCTCATTATCTTTAAAAACATCTTGTTAGGTATAAGCTACTCGTCTATTATCTCTTCTGTGGTACCGTGCTAACCAATAAACGATCAGTGTAATAGCAACTTTTGTCTCATTCGCACGTAAGTGTAATTCTCCAATGTGGAATGAGCGGTCTCCCCTACCACAGGTTTTTATTAACTTAAAAGGGGAGTCCCACGACCTGTGCTGCTGTACTTACTGAAATAAACTAATTTAGAATTTTTGAATTTTTTGAATTTTGAATTCGCACATATCTATCACACATCTGAACAGTTTTCTATTGCGCGACGGAGTTCAACCACCCCAGTCAAAGATAAGATTTGGAATAAGGAAAATATACACACAAAAATAAATCCCAAGTAGAATACTCTGCATTCTTTAGCTCAACGGTGACATTGGTGACCCCAAAATGTCTGCCGTAGCTTCGTTGGTGTCTAATGAAAAATAAACGGTCAAGAGCGAGTAGGACTCGCGCACAAGGGTTCCGATCACACTTGATGAGCGTAACACGTGTAATTAGGTTTCCACATAAAAACTAAAGTCTGATGTCATCCATGTAGGTAAACCAAATTGAATATTTTTATAGAAAGACAGTTTGCAGGTTTCAGATTTTTCCATACATGGTTCCCAGATGGTTTGCTGAAAGTCGTGTTATAAATAAGCTCGCCTTTATACATAGTGTACCTGAAATCTAAAAACATTCTACTTTCGACCAATAGCCTAAAACCACCTAAAACCGTGAATTGTGAAAATGATTTTTTCGAATATTTGACACAGCTTGGGTCTCTCAAGAGACGGATAAAGGATCGCGCCCATTAGGATGGACTGCAGCGTGCAGGCCGGGCCGGGCAAAAAAAACATGCGGCCCGTCGCGCCCCCCGAGCCCGACACAGTGTACGATAGTGCCCTGCGACCCGGCACTCTCGACAGTCAGATATAAAACTTTTTTTGACACTTTTTGTAGTGTGAAATGTCAAAAGCCCCAGATAAACAGACAGATAAACGCTATCTGAGGAATGAGAGAACGGCACTAAACGTGAGAAACACCTGCCACTCCAAAAAAGACAAGACGTTTAAACTCTCTCTTTACTTATTTATCTCTACATTTTCAATTGAGGATCACAGCTTATTTGTCTGTGGATTAAAAACTCATTAAAATATACAAATTGCACTAGTAATTCATAAAGCAGCATCAAGTCCATATTTTAATTTACCGAACGACGTGACGCGGTGATTCTCTACTTGCCGTGAACAATCGCGTATTATTTGAGTGATGCTTACTTAATACATGTATAACATTATCAATTATTACGAACATTAGACTAGACAGTATACTCAATATTAAAATTAATTGTACACTCGGACACGCGTAACAGTATTCAGATTTTTTTAAATTCAAACCTGTAGATCCATCTGTATCTATGAGACTGATCCCGATAGTTTTTTGCAAAATTGAGAACTCACTTTCATTGAAAACTAAAATCGTTTCAAAATTGCGCGTCAACATCCATTGTACGAGTAGCATCAATCGAATAGCATCGCATCGATCGTACAGCTTTGCACATACATATTCTGTGCCTCTTACACCCAATATGGGAAAAAATAGACTCTATGATGCCTGCATGAACTATTCTTATTTAGTTTATGAAAAAGTATACGTAATTTCGTACTTTCTACGTAATTTTGTTCTAACATCACATAATGCATAATACAGATAACTTACGATACGATAGAAAAAACATGTACAAAGGCGAGCTTCGTTCCGTTAATAACCTTAAAAATCCTTGTAAAATAAAATATTTAACTGGTTGAGCTTTCGAGTTCCATCAACAAACTTATCAATTCGTGTAAGTACTTTTGGTAGGTTTATATCGGCACGACACGAACCGATATGTTCACCGGACCGAATCAAACAAGTGACACATTGCCAAACGCATTAACGATGACGACGACCGGCCATCGAGCGATGATAATTACAACCGAGCCATTATCACAGCTACGGGTTAAATTGGGCATCCATCATAAAAAAATTGCAAATAAAAGAAATATAATAAAACTATCCACTAAAAAACTAACTGAGCGACTAAATTACTGACTGAGCCACAAGTCGCTGGGCGACTGAGTTAGTAAGTTAGTGACTCACCGCCGCCGATCAAATCAACCATTTTAATCAGTTTCAAACTTGAAGTTACATACAAAATCCTTTACTTAGTAATCCTTAATGAATCATTATAGTCTATTCGTGATAAGAATGCAGTAAAGCCATCACTGTCCGGTGGCCTAGCCACGCCCCGTAACCAATCAAATCGTTTCCAGCTATCAAGGCAAGTTCACAGTGACCAGTTGAAGGCAAACTTTCGAACGCGAAGGTTGTGTCTTGTCCTGTGAGTGTGTGTTGACAGATTTAAATTCCACTGCATTGTTATCACGAATAGACTGTAAATGACTCTGGGTACGGGGCGGCGGTCAGTTAGTTTTTCGGTTTGGTTAGGTTAGGTTAGACTTTTTTGATGCTCGTTTAATTACTACCCCGAATAAAATACGTTCAAAATCGCAATTCAAATGAGCGACGATATGTCTCCGAACGTGTCGCATATAGAGATGGGCAAAAGACTCAGTATTTATCCAAGCTTGGATAAAAAGCCGTAAAATGCCGTTTATACTGAGTATTTATCCGAAATCGAGGCATTTTATTTTTTACTTTATGAAGTCTTGTTTTTATACAAGATCGTGGATTACTTGATAATTATGAAGTAAAGGGTGTTATGGGAGCGATTTAACACGCTTTTATTAGCTTCACTTGTATGTCTGTATGTTTGTATGTTTGCATGTTTGTATGTAACGGAATCTTCGAACGCTCTTTTGATCCACTTCCCGTGATCCGATTGAGCTGAAATTTTGCTTACGTATGTAAGTTATATGACAATGCAATATTTTTTGACTGATAGCTGATCTGACGATGGAGACGGAAGGAGGCCAAGGGATTTCAGTTGCCAAAAGACGCAACCCTATCATGTGTGGGCTCATTTGATTCGTCTTGACGAGTACTTTGATCCCGCATGGGGTCCAGGGTCTGATGTTGGAACCCGAAGATGGAGCCGGAAGTTAGCCAAGGGAACTATGTTACTAAACGATGCAACCCTATCGAGTTTGGGCTCATATGACTCGTTTTGACGAGTACTTTGGTCCCGAATGAACTCCAGGGTCTGATGATGGAGCCGGAAGGTGGCCAAGGGAACTCTGTTACCAAACGACGCAACCCTATCGTGTTTGGGCTCATTTGATTCGTCTTGACAAGCACTCTAATTCTAAATTAGATTTTTGTCCTGTCATGATAAAGACTAAAAAGTTAAAAATTAAATAAAAGTAAAAATATATAATTCTTTTTACTTATATTTAATTTTTAACTTTTTAGTTAGTTATTTTTGCTTTTATTCATTATTTTAAGCTTGCCCTAAAAAGTAGAAAATAAATTTTCAATTCAATCAAATGCGTCATTTTATTACATTACACAATTTATACGATAAGCTTGTTGCAGGATTTATCTACAAGTTTGTGCAAATATGCCTACCTAACTAACTAAATCTACACAAGTAAATCTCGCAACAAGCTTTGGTATCGTAAAAATTGTGTAAGTTAATAAAATTACGTATTGGATTGAATAGGATTGTTTATTTTCTTCTTTTAAGGGCATTAAATAAAAGCTTTATTTAAAAACTTTGTTTACTTATTACATTTGATGATATTGCTTGTATTTCGATGATGTAAATTACACAAACGCGTTAAAAACTTACTTTATATGTTGATTATTTGTGAAACTTCAAGTATTTATATATTGTAAAATTTTAGAACTGAACAATTTTCACTTTGAATGACAAATGGATTTCATAGCAAAACTTGTTCAGCCCCTATCAATCCCTTCAAATATGACTATTTTTAACGAGTCTCGACTATCTGAGAGTTTCTCTTTGGATATGCCCTTTGAGTTACGGTTTCCTATTTCTATTTTTCTCTCATACTCCAACAAGTACGTGTCAGTCCCCACGCGATTTCGTGATTTTTATAGAACGTCGTAGGGTTTCGGAATTTTCGTGGGTCGTTTGTGCCTTTGAAGAGATAATTCTGTAAAAAGAAATAAAGAAACAGTGTGGAAACCTTTTGGTTGGAAATCTATGCCTATTCCCACGCCGTTTGAAAAAAGACATGGCGATGTACAATAGTGATAAAACATAGGTGCCAAAGGACCGTGCAGAAATACTAAATAAAAAACCGTATCAAATTCCGACGACCCGTTTGTACGCTATCGGTGCGACATCTGAAACTTACAACATTTTGTTGGGGGTTAGAAATGATTTGTTTGAATTAGAATTCTAACACTCTAAGCCTAAGCAAACTAGGCCAAGAGTGACAGGGAGTAGCTCATCGTCGCAGCTGTGGAAAATGTTCGAAAATTATTGAAATGCATGCAACAGGTGCCCTTCTTCTGATTTGTCGCACGCAAGACACCTTAGGGCCTGTTGCACCACTTCGGTACCACAAAGCTCATGGGATAACTTAAGTTAACACTAACAAACAACTAACACCACTATACCTTTATTGCAGTAAAACATCAGCCTGATGGTGTCACACACGACTAATGAACGATTATTTTGAAAAATGTGGCTACCTACTGAAAAATATCGCGAACGAAATAAAATTCAAATACCTAGCTGTCTGTTTTTAATCTCTCGGATAATTTGCTTGATTGACTATCTGTACGTTAGTTTTCGGAAGTAGCCTCCAGAATTCACTGTCTAATGTTATAAAAGGGGCACCTCGAATTCGTCGTTACTCAAATTACTGTTAACGAATGATTTGCCAGTGACAGTTAACTATAACTATACTGCATTCATTTTCTATGTGTCCTTTGCGCAGCGGCTTTCTTTGATCGAGTGTCGGGGCTCTTTCAAATTTCGCCGCAGGTGGCAAGGGGCGGCAAAATTAAAGGCCACACAGAAAATGAACAGAGTATCCCTATCTAATGTGTCCAACAAAAAAAAAAGATTCACAAAAGCCACACATAGATCTATCTTTTTGTACCTATAGGATTACGATCAGCCAGTTATTGGGACGCTGTAAAACGATTGAGATTACACAGAAACTATCTTCGGATAGTATAATTATACCTTAATGTCAAAGATTATTGCCCTATTTAAAAGTGTAATTAGCAACATCGTAACCCAGAGCGCCTGAAAAACCACCTCAAAGAATAACTGAGTTAATTGAGCGGGAAAACATTACCTGGATATTTAATGTTATTTTAGTATCAAAACATTACCGGGATATTTAATGTTATTTTAGTATCAAAAACGCTGTACTGTTTTTATGCCTCCAGTTGTTTTAAGCCGTACAGTATTCCCCAAATAAAAGTCCGATGACCTTGGAACTACTAGGATAAAATCAATGAACTATTACAAAGTTTGACAGCTAATAAGTATTTGTAAAAGGGCTTACTTTTTAGTAATTTTTTCTTAACATATTCGAAGGTCGGACTCGAACATCGTACTTTTATTGGGAAATATCAGGGTTCCGTGATACACTGGGCGGAAATTAAAATTATAAAGAAAACATAGCGTCACGGTTTTGTCTGGTTTTCTGGTCAGCGGAAACATATTTGATAGGAAAGGACATCGACTTGATGGAACAGAAATGTGAAGTCATATTTGATAGGGTTGTTAAAGACGTTATTCTGAACAACTTTCACAAATTAATCCGATTCTATCACAACTTCATTTGCTTAACAATTTTAGTATAATACACCTTTTTGATACAATGATGATAAAATTCGATGCGGTATATATTTTTTTCATCTCGATGTGAATTATCTCGTTTATCACTTACCTTATTATGTTAGCCCCCTATCAGAAGGAGGTCAAACTGTGCCTTGGTCGCTGGGAAAAGCCTTGAAACTAATTATTTAGTTTAAGATTTCTGATGGTAATAACACACGTGTATACTCGTAGTATAATAATGGTATGGTGACCGACAGATTAGGCGAAGATGGAGTCTTGACCAATTTGTAAATTCGCTCGGTTTCATATTACGATGCATTTGATAGATAGACAAAGTATTTTTTTTATGTTTTATATAAAATGTAGCCAATACCCCTTCATAATCAATTCAGATACTTCGTTAATACGAGTTTTAAAAGATACTCTTGCGTAAAAACTTTTGTGAACTTCTCTCACAACATTTCATCATCAAAAGCCTCATAAATAATATTAAACTTGACATTATTTCGTACCAAAATATTTAACTTGATATTTTTTTTTTAGGTTATTTTTAAATATTTATTTCACTTATTAACAGTTTATAAATAATAAATCATTAATTATAACTAAACCTACAACTAAACTAGGTCAAAAATCAAACCAACCAACAAAACCTCTGAAACAAATTACAACTTTAAGACCACTTACCTCATTGTCATGTTCTGTCGATTGCTACGGCAGCGACGCGCTACGAACTTCTGCCGCCCTAGCTGCTACGCCAGCCTTTTATCTACTGGGCGGCTGTACGCCCCGCCCTACGTCGCCGCCCTATGCATTATCAAGGAGCTGATCACATTTGGAAAGGTTGTTTATTCCATTCATTACTTCGGCTTTTCGTGGGAGAGATTTAGTGTTTCCGATGTATCCTAATATTACCTGTAGCACCCTGTCTGTAGGGTCAAGTTGGGTTTCGCCTTTGACCTCTTCGGGGTTTCGTTTTAACTGTCTTCAAAGAAGGATGGGGTTCTGAATGCGTATTGTTTCTTCGTTACCTCAAAAATGGTGTTATTTATGAATATACTTAACATAACGTATATTAGTTTAGTTTAAGACACCAATGTATATTTCTCCACTGGTTTTTGTATGGTGAATAAATTTCATTATCATTTCATTTTCGTAACATAGCGTCACACATTTTCCCATTCGGGGTGGCAGAGGCATTTGGCGTAACAGGGGGCAGCTTTTTGTGGCTAGTATTAGTCGTAAAAAAGTTAGTTAAACTCCATTTGTTGAAAATTAGAAGTCGGTCTAAGTAGTGGAATTATTATTATATTAATCTAAATTCCATATTATTGAATTCCTATTATCCATCCATTCAACATTAACCAATTGGCCTACAATCTGTTAAAGTAAAGGGCTTTGATTCTGATAGTAAAATGACGGCTGAGTAAATATATGAGGTCTTCTTCGGTTTGCGAAAGTTCGACTATGTCTCGCAGTATCGCAGGGAGTTAAAATGGCTGCCTATTCGTCTTCGTCGGGATATGCATATCCTCATACCCTGTACAGCATTTTAACTAACCCTCGATGTCCTAGCTTTTTACGTGAAAAATTTACCTTTCTCCCGTCGACTCGACCACGTAGAACCCACACGGCCTCCATTCTTTCCACTCCACAACACAATACCGTCGCATACAAACATGGGTTCCGTATGAGGGCAATAAGTCTTTGGAACGCGCTTCCCTGCGCCATCAGGGATAGTCCATCTCTCTTCATTTTCAGAAATCGTGTAAAGGAGCATTATCTTTCTCTTTCATAAAGTTAGTAGGTATTAAATATGTGTTAGGTTTATTTATGTTAAGATATATATGATTAATATGTATTCATGTAGGTACTTAGGTATTTAGTATATTCAGTAGTTTAGTAATATAATTTATTTGTATTTTATATTTTTACTTTAGCACATAGGCCTACCCGTTTTGAGTTTTAAAATGTTTGTGTTTTTTTTCTGTTATCTATATATATATAAAAATGAATTGCTGTTCGTTAGTCTCACTAAAACTCGAGAACGGCTGAACGGATTTATCTTATCTTAGTCTTGAAATGTGCGTGGAGGTCTAGGGAAGGTTTAAAAGGCGAGAAAAAAACGAATAATTTCCGGGAAAACCCTAAGAACAGCCCTTTTCTATTTCCCATACAAACGTTTTCTAGAGTCAATTTGAACTTTATTGCTATTCAATAAAGTTCATATTAAATTGAGGCAGTACGAAGTCTGCCGGGTCAGCTAGTCTATATATATAAAAATGAATTGCTGTTCGTTAGTCTCACTAAAACTCGAGAACGGCTGAACGCATTTATCTTATCTTAGTCTTGAAATGTTCGTGGAGGTCTAGGGAAGGTTTAAAAGGCGAGAAAAAATCGAATAGTTTCCGGGAAAACCCTAAAAACAGCCCTTTTCTATTTCCCATACAAACGTTTTCTAGAGTCAATTTGAACTTTATTGCTATTCAATAAAGTTCATATTAAATTGAGGCAGTACGAAGTCTGCCGGGTCAGCTAGTGTGCAATAAATATATACGAAATATGACGCGGTGACAAATAAGAGGTCAAGTTCAGTGCCGTGCTCCAACCAACCCCCCATCAATTCTGATTAGGAACCTGATGAGCCTAATTAGATCCGAAATATACCATAACCGTCTTGAAACAACTCTTGATATAGGCACAGATTATATTTTGATTCAATAGTGCAATTTGTAAACGAACTAACTATAAATTAGTAGAGGATAATTATTTAGTTTTAATTAAAGCAACTTTGTAACCTGGAAGAGCACTGATGTCTATAGTACAAGTTATTCTCAACTTAGTTTAGGCATCAGGAAATATAGAAAATTGCTTCTTTTAAATCTGCCTCGTTATTAGATATGTATTTCATTAACAATGTCATGTTGCAATGTAATATTTTTAACCTTATTTATTCTTTTTTTTTAAATTAATAAACTATTTTGTATCTTTGTATATGTATAAATAAAGCTCACTATGGATTTTTCGATTGTATAACATAATTTCTTTATTGCACACAATTAGTTGAAATAAAACAAAAATAAATAAAAATAGTGTACGAGTACAAAGGCGAACTAATCTCTAAAAAGAGATCTTTTAAATGGTTGCCATAGTGATGTATCTGAACGACATCGGATTTTGTATCGCTAAAAAGGTTGGAGTAAGGAGATATTAATTATTTCGGGTTTTGATTTGAGAATCCTTTTAACCGACTACATCAAATATAGGAAATGTTTACAATTCGACGGGATCTGGGGATTACCTAAACAAAAGATAATGGTAGAACTAAAAACACGAATAAAATATGTCCATCGATCGAGAATTTAATTACAAACAATAAATATTCTTTGACATAATTTCGTAATAGTCTGTCTGAGTTTTTTTTTAATACTATTATACATCTTAACTTAACCTACTACTAAAAACAATTATATTAAATTAAAAAATATTTTGTTTGCATATGTAATTAGTGTCATCAAAGGCCCTTTGATGACACTAATTTCTATGATTTCCAGACTGAATTACATATGCAAACTAAATATTTTTTAATTTAATTTAATAGTTTTTACAAAAACGTCAGATGATGAGATGTTCATTGATCTGCGATATACCGGAACGGCAATTCGCGTAATGTAACAGTTTTATGATGAGCATTATGTATTCAAAAATAATAGCTATGATTTATGAAATATCCATTAAATGTATGGAACTGTCAAGTGCTTGCCATTTTGCGACCTACTACAGAAAGTTGTGTCACGTATGTCGTTGTCATTGAGGCACCATTTCGTTAGCAGAATCGTTAGCGCCAGCTACACAGCATCCTAGCAACATGGCGCAATCAAAAACGCATTTGCAATTAAATAAATAGTCCTCGATGGCTGTGGGTGGGTCAAATTGCCGCTAATTGTGGCCGGGGACACGATATGCGGCAATTTCGGGAAATTAATAATTAATACCCGGGTAATCGTTAGTTTTCGGAAACTAGCTAGGCGAATCAAAACAGATATTCTTTTAGGGTTCCGTACCCGAAAGGTGCCAAACGGGACCCTATTAGGTACTAAGCCTCCGTTGTACGTCTGTCTGTCCGTCAGCGGGCTCCATAGCACGAACCGTGAGGGCCAGAGGACAGTGGACAGTGGGTGGACAGTGGGTGGACAGTGGGCAGTACAGTGTTGTAAACCGATCGGACAGTGGCGAGTCAACTGTCTTTCATATAATATCGCTACTGTCCACTGACCTTGACCAATGTTAACAGCCCATTATAGCTAGAAAGTAGAAATTTTCACAGAATGTGTATATCCGTTGCCGCTACAGCAAAAAATACTGGACTACACGAAATATTGAAAAAAAAAGGTGTCCCCATCTAAGAAACGTGATTTTTCGGACTTTTTTGGTACGATGGTGGTGCGGAACCCTCCATGTGAGAGTCCAACTCGCACTTGTCCAATTATTATAAACTATCAAAAGTATCGTTTGGAGGTATTCTTAATTGCACGATAAATATACAGATCTATGGTAAAGTTACATGAAAACATGGACATGGATTTGTATGAAACTGCAACGTAGAAGCTTTGATATCACTACATAATTACACGAATAAAAGATACCCATGTGTAATCTACACATTATATAACAATCATCCAGAAATATCAAGAAAAGTCAAAACGTCCAAATTATGATAATCTCTTTGTCAATAAATAAATTGTCTTGTACACTGTATTTAAAGGCTTGCTTTAAAGAAACCTTTAAATAGTAAAAAATCAAGTTGCTTATTAAATAAAAGGTGGTGCAAATCAGCTTAAGTATTTTGTAGTTTACTTAGCAACGTTGATATGACACCGACACCAAGTTTTGTCATGAAATTTATCATTTTAACTTAAAACGAGCCACAAAGACCCACAAAATTAATATGCACACTGAAAAAATAAATTACTAACCGAGGACCTTTTTGGCTCGGTTAAAAGCATATCGGCATATTTTAACTAAGACTTATTAACAATACTCCAAGTTAACTTGGCATAGAATAGACAGGTGAATATTGTTAAAGATTCTTGATTATTATCAAACAGGAAATTAATAATTTTCAAGTAACATTATTTGGTACATCCAACCACTTTCGAACTTGATCCATAACTACTGAGTGGTTTTGTCAACTGCTAATAAGCATTTTGTTGGTTCTAAATTAGTATTTAAATCGATTAATTTTTACAAACATATTTATTTAATGACAGTTAAGTAGAACTCATTTAATTCTAATCGGAGTGTTTATTGATTTCAAACGAGTAATTACTGGGTTCTTTTTAATAAACCAGGTGGATTATTATTAAATAACATGTACTAATTTAATTCTAAATAATTGCTCGTGTGTTTTTAAATAAGTAAATTGCATCGGTTGATTCTTGCAAACTACCTTGGTTATTGCTACCCAAGCTGTGTCATCTAAATCTAACAGAGTCGAAAATAATCGAGATACTTATTCAGTTTTAACCGAGCGACTCGATTCGATTCACTCTGTTCTGTACTCTGCGCGCTATGGTCTTTCTTTTCACTCGTTCATTTAGCCCCCGGTTGCTTGCTAAGTTAGTCGCGTCGCGCGCGCGCGCTCCTACATAGGTAGTGAAGTGATATAATTGGTGATTTTTTTCTTTGTGCGGCCGGCCGGCAATCGGCATTCGCTCGCCATCTTGTCCGATCTTGTCATACAAATAAATAAACGTAGTGATCTGTGCAAACTGCAAACATGGACGAAGAAGTTAGAAACCTGCTAACGGCCTGGAAGCTGCAGGACTATATTGAGGTATTCCGAGGTCAGTAAAGTTCATGTGATTCTTTCATTGTTTTCGGTCTATGGCGTCCATTACCTACCACGCGGAGTAAGCCATCATCTATTTCTCTAAACTAAACCATCATGCAGTCATGCATGGATGACTGACGAAAACAACATTAGATGCAGGTTCTCGTCACATAAATATCAAACGGAATACAATCCCTCAGTCATGGCAAAACTGGTGGTAGAACACTGCAAAAGCGGTAGGGTAATAGACGCCATTCGACATCGTGTAAAAAACCCCGCGGGGTTTTCACGATAAGAGTAGGCTCGGACCGGGTGCACTCGGACGAACTCATACGAGCTAGCTCGTTTAAAGTCGTTTATGAGTTCACTCGGATTGCGGTTTTCACACAGTTTTCTGGTTCTAAAAAGCGCACTGAATCCCATTCTGTCCACTTTTTTCTGATCTCCGCTTTATTTTTCTTCGACGACGCCATTTTGTTTCTAAAAAGTCATCCGAGCCGAGTGCTCTCGGTCCGAGCGTACTTTTATCGTCAAAACCCCGCTTTATCTACCTACTACGCTAAGCCTGCGGGGTGGGGGTTACGGCTAAAGTACATAGGTACTGAAACTGGCAGCTGGGGATCGAACCACGGCCTCCCGGACAGGAGGCAGTGGCCGGGCCCTAGCCACTAGACTATACATATAGAGCCTATGCCGTGCCTGATTCTCTTGCGGCGCTTTCAGCCGACTCCTCCATCCCAGGGACAGGCTGTAAGCCATGGCTGACAGCCACAGCTTCCTGGTGGTTTGTATTTTCCTTGCAGCTTTTTTCTTTTTATTACAGAAAATGAGATAACATCTCTATCTCTCCTCCTATTGGGTGAGACAGACTTGAAGGACTTAATCCCAAAAATGGGGCCAAGAACAATATTTTAGAGGAACTTGGAGGCGCACAAAGCAAACCTAGACTGCAATAATTCAATTGTAAGTTTGTTTTGTCCCGTCAAGAGTTCAGTGTCTGTTCAAAAGTGACTAATATCAATTTTTGGAAAAACTGCAAATTTAATACTTCAATTTTTATTTTATTTTTTTCAATCTAAAATTGTCACCTTCGTTCAGGCACTGAATAATTAGAATTGAAATAGTTTATTTTTAATCAGTTTGTTTTTTTTTTTGCTTGAGTGTATCTCCCTATTGTGTAACTAACTAACAATTATCCTAATAATTATAATTATTATATTGACGACCCCAATGGCTGAGTCGAGTGAGTAGTGACCCTGCCTATGAAGCCAAGGGACCTGGGTTCTAGTTCCAGTAGGGGCAAATATTTGTGTGATGAGCATGGATGTTTGTACCGGAGTCATGGTTGTTTTATTATAAGTCCCGCAGAATAATAATAACCCTCACAGTTTCATACATTTGATAGATTTTGATATACCTAACTTATTCCTATAGATATAATGGTCATGACCGGCCAAAACTTTGAAGTCTTGTGCATTACCATTCCGCGGGGCTTATAGCGTCATAAGATGCTCTGGGGCGGTAATTATTGGGCTGGTAATTATTTTGCATTCAAGCTTTGCATTGGTTTATTTACCTACTATTTCAAATGCTACCTTACAGCCCTGTGAAGAACTGGATTTATCAATATCGGACTTTCTGCAATACCAGCTTGGAAAAGACGAAGCTTCTGAAAGCACGGCTAAAATAAAAGAAGGAATCTCATCTCCTTCTACAAGCACTAACACTCCTATAACAATTACTATTCCCGCTGCGAATCAAATTGATGTATATGTATGTATTTTTTCCTTTTCATATTTTCATTGTGTTTGTGTGTTATACTCTATCCAAGATTAGAACCAACTTGACAGCTAACCTAAAACGTCATAAAATCCAAATAATGTAAACTCTCTAACTGCTCATAGCGTTAGCAGCCTAGAGGTTAAAGAGTGGATTTTATGAAGTTTTAGGTTAGCTGGCAAGTTGGTTCTAATCTTGGATAGAGTGTAAGTGTAGAGTGACATGCATGACTGAGTCACTTCACTACTAAAATATCCCACGACTATCCTAGAGGGATTATACAACAATAATATTGGCGGATTGGCAGCCTTATTGCTTATGGTAGCAATTCCTTCATGTTACCTGAAATGTTAGTTAGAAAACTTAGTTGTGACTCTCAAAATTACATGGTAGGTAAATCCCTAGTAAGGTAGTTGTATGAAATTATGGTGTTGGTTGTTAATTATTATTGTGTCTACCTACCTACTACACTATGTTGTAAATGTATCATGGGTTAGGTGAAATGAGGTTGTTGCTAAGATGATTCTTGTGAATTAAAATGTTTTTTTTTCCTTTTTCAGGATTTAAAACTGCTTCTAAATAGCAGTCTCGAAGGAAAAGGAATTCTAAATCTGGACAAAAACAGCCCGTTGGAGAATGCAGCACGGCAACGATTGGTCCGTATAATAGGAACATCAATTTTACGAGACACTCCAGACCAATTGATTAGAACTGCCGTTTACGTCAAGTGGGCACGAGAGATAGTAAGAGTATTTCCATGTGAAAAGCCATCAGTGTACTTTCACAGCAAAATTGTAGAGTCTACACGTGGCATAATTACCAGATTGGCTGGAAAATTGCCAGATCAAATACATAATTTAAAAAGAAAATACAGGGAATCTGGAGTAATAGAGAAACGTAGGCGAATTTCTAGAACTTCTTCAGGATCGCTACCATCTTCACCAACACTACACCTGTCAGAAGGATTCATCGAACAAGAGGAAGAGGTTTCAGATAGCATTCAATGGCTAAAAAATTCAAGCGAGCCTTGGCCAACAGTATTACAAAAATGGACGGAGACAACTCGGACACGTTTAAATAATTCAAATGAAATACCGATATCACAATATTTCAAGGAATACCCGGCTTTGAGGAAAGCAACTGGTTACATATTAGTAAGTACAAGAAAATACTTTTGGTTTTCATCATCATCATTGGCCTCCTGGGTTTAAGCCTTCTCCATAATGTGCCACCTATTGTAAAACTTGTTTTTTTAATTAGCCTGGGTTGTGTCCCTCTGCTGGGCAAAGGCCTCCCCCTATCTTGGACCACTCTCTCCTGTCCTGTGCCGCTCCTGCCCAGTCGGGCGAACTTATTTAACAGGTTTCAAATTCCAAGATAAAAAATACATTAATTTCTTTAGAATAACCGACCAGCTCAATCTTTTCTCAATTTTGGCAGCCAAAATAAAAATAATGGCGGCTTTTAAAATAGTCTTCATGCATCTTGTGTTTATACTTATCAGTCATACATAACAATCTGAATGAATGACTAATTTATGAAATTGTTTACAGTTGGAAAAAGATTTTGAAGAGCTGCATGCTGGAAATTACACAGATATTTTTGAGAGCTTTCCTGCTCTAAAAGAAAAAGTTTTTAAACTGGCCAAGAAGCGACAAATTAACAACAAGGACACATTCTTACATGAACTCATCAGTTTGCAAGACTGTAAGTAATCTCTAAATTTATATACATATATATGTAACGGGTAAAGTCCGGAGGCCGGGTAAACCTAGGTTTACCCGTAACATATATATTACTACTAGGTACATACTATACTACTATTATTATTAAAACTACTAAGTATGTTATTGAATACTATGTGATGATCTTTCATACATTCGGAAATTGTTTTTTATTTACATGTATTACTACTACTCGTAAACTGAAATAACCTTTCTTGTTGTTCCAGCATCCGAGGAAACCGCCAACATTGCCTGCATGTTGTTGATACCTACACTTATGTCTGTAACAAGCGTGCGTCTAAAGAATAACCAAAAAAAAGTTTGGCGGCCCTCAAAATCCGAAGTCCGAGAAGGATTCATCACACATGTGAAGAACGATTGCGATATAAGGTCAGTTGTAAACACTAGAAGAGAAAAGTTTGGGCAATTTGGTCTTACCGTACAACCCTTCATTATAATTGTGGGTCCATCTCTTGATGCTATTAAATCTTATTTTCTAGTAATTGATGAGGTGTGGTACGATCTTCCCAATATCTTGTCAATTGTCAGCGCGTGTTTCAAATTGATCTGGGTTGTCAACGCCCAATACTCAGTAGAGTGTCACAGTACGTGGATGTTTATACAGCACGCGTTATTTAAGCTTAAAACTAAATTTGATAGTGTATCAACTGCAGCTCATACCCTATTGGGAGAGCTGAGCATTGATGTTTAATATACTTATATGAAGAATTGGATTGCATTACTCAGGCAGGGAATTGAATTATTGCAGTCTAGGTGAATTGTTGCTTTATATTAAGATAATCTAAGTTTCTCTAAAATATTGTATTTAGGTGTTTGTTAGTTAATAGGAGCAGAGATAGAGACATTATCTCATAAGCAGTGATCGGATCGAAGGTGTGAATTTACCTAAAGTTTGTAGTCGGACATAACAAGGAGCTGTTACAACCACTTGAGTTGAACCGGTTTGAATTTAACCGGTTTAATTTCAACCGGTTTAATTTCGTTTTTTTTTTGTTTGACCGGTTATTTTTTTTTTGTTAGAGTTCCGAACCCGAAAGGTGTCAAACGGGACCCTATTACTGAGACTTCGCTGTCCGTCCATCCGTCCGTCCGTCCGTCCGTCCGACAGACAGACAGACATACGGACGGACAGCGAAGTCTCAGTAATAGGGTCCCGTTTGACACCTTTCGGGTTCGGAACTCTAACAAAAAAAAAATAACCGGTCAAACAAAAAAAAAAACGAAATTAAACCGGTTAAATTCAAACCGGTTCAACTCAAGTGGTTGTAACAGCTCCTTGTTATGTCCGACTACAAACTTTAGGTAAATTCACACCTTCGATCCAATCCCTGCTCATAAGGCAATATTTGTTGTAGTATTTTGATAATATTTCTGAGATCATGGTTATTTGTTTTATATGTAAAGATTTCGTAGAACTTCAGTCACTTAGGAATCATTTCAAATTTAAACACAGCGACCAAACCATAGCAACCTACAGGTGCTGTGAAGACGACTGTAAGAGATCATTTCAAATATATAGTTCTTATAAAAGGCACTTAGATAATTGTCATAGTCATGTACCTGGCACAGTTCAATGTCTGCAGACATCAAATTCGTTAGAAAATAACGACTTGAATATAGACAGCTTTATAAATAAAAAAAATGAAAACTCACCATCTTCGACGTCATGCTCTGCACAACCAGCACAACCAACACAGTGTATTGATAATGTAATTTCCACGTTTATAGCATCGCTTTATGGTAATCCATTAGTGCCAAGAAATGTAGTACAAAACGTTGTCGATAATCTAAGTGACTGCCTAACTTCAATGATCCCAGTAATAGAACAGATGGTCAATAATGTTTTGATTGAACATTCGATTAGTTCTTCTGATATTACAAATAGGTTAGGTGATGAAGTGCAGACTTCAATAACATCTGCATTAAGTAATTTTTTAACAGAACGTAAACGTTTAAATTTTTTTTCAAAGAAAGGATCTTACATTCAACCTCAGCCAGTGGTTATTGGACAACGGCTTACAACAGTAAAAAGTCGAGGGAAAACACGATTGCAACATGTCGATTGTCAAGAACAATTCATTCCACTAAGAGAAACTCTGAAAGAATTTTTATCCCTTGATAATATATTGTCTGAAACATTGCAATACATGGACAGTTTAAATGTAAAACAGGTAAAAGAGAATTTTATCCAAGGTACGTATTGGAAAGAGAGAAAGAATCATCATGCCGATAGAACAGTGATTCCTTTATTTATGTATTTTGACGACTATGAGACCGGTAATGTTCTTGGGAGCCATGCTGGTGTACATAAATTGGGGGCAGTTTATGTTTCAATTGCATGCCTCCCTCCCTGTCGCTCTTCTGCCCTTTCCAATATATTCCTTGTTTTATTGTTTCATTCATCGGACAGGATTTCTTTTGGCAATGAGATTGTATTTCATCCAGTAATAAATGAATTCAATTACTTAAGTGAAATTGGCATATTCATAGACACTCCAACTTATAAAGGCAAAATATATTTTGAACTTAGTTTAATTCTGGGTGATAATTTGGGTTTACATTCAATGTTAGGACTTGTGGAAAGCTTTTCAGCTAACCTGTCATGTAGAGTATGCAAAGTAACTAAAGCCGTCTTAAAAGAGCAGTGCTTCGAAGACAAGACTCTGCTACGTAATAATGAAACGTATCTTGCAGAGTTGGCTTTGAAAAATGTAACTTTGACTGGCATTAGAGAAAGATGTGTTTTTCTAGGCGTCAAAAACTTTGACATGTACCAGCAGGTTGGGGTTGATATCATGCATGATGTTTTCGAAGGTGTAGCAAAATATTTATTGAGTTTCATGTTATCACACTACATTCACAGGCTTAATTTGTTTCCTTTATCCGTTCTTAATGAAAGAATCTCATCAATGGACTTGGGTCCCGATTCTAAAAATAGACCATGCTCAATAGGAAAAGAACATCTCATTCGGGGTACTTTGCGTTTATCTTCAGGGGAGATGTTAACTCTTTTACGATTCCTGGGAATAATGATTGGAGATTTCGTTCCAAGAGAAGACTCTATCTGGATTTTATATATAAAACTGAGACAAATTATTGACATTATTCTTAGTGCAAAAGTCACAGCCGGTACAGAAGATTTGTTGCAAGTATTAGTAGGTGAATTTAATGAGCTATACATCAAATTAACAAAGGACTCTTTAAAACCAAAATTTCATAACATGGTCCATTATCACTCTGCTGTTCTAAAATACGGACCCATTTCTTCATTATGGTCAATGAGATTTGAAGGTAAACATAGACATTCTAAAATGGCTGCGAAAGCATCATGCAACCGTGTTAATCCGACTTTAACTTTAGCAATGAGACATCAACTTCAACTAAATGAGATATTCCACCGTGGCAGTCTTAGTGAGATTCTTAAAGTAGGTCCTAAAAAGGAAATCTTGCCATCAGAAACTAAGTTTGTTCAATCAAAATTAAATTTAGATTCTTCGAAATCATTGGTAAGTGTGAACTGGGCTATGAGTTCATCTATACGATATAATAAAGGATGTATACTTGTGCATAGTGTAAGTAATGATGAATATCATTACATTTTCTTAATTGTCGAAAATATTTACTTGTACGATAATAATCAGTTAATTTTTTCGGGTAAGTTGTTAGATACTGTCGAGTTTGATGAACATTATTATGCATACAATGTAAAAATTCCTGATACTGTAGTCTATTGTACTGTATTTTATGAATCGTTACTTTCACCAATTCCAAACGCTAAGTGCGTACTGGATGATAGACAGTACATAGTTTTGAGAAGTCCCTTGTAATCATCATGGGTTGAACAAAAAGGGTATGACAATCCGCGCAGGGGTAAATGGGCTCATGAAACTAGAAATTTTCCCACGGAACATGGTGGGTGAAATATGAAAAAAGAAAATGTTGGACCTTTCATACTAAACGGCGCAATAGCTGACGCAATTTGTATGAAGGAACAAAAAGACTCATTTTCCTTGGGGAAGTTATTCAGTTTCATGAGCCCTTGCACCACTGCGCAGAATTTCATACCCTTGTTGTTTCCTCTTGATGTATGTTTCGTATGTATCTAGCAAATTGACTGGCAAGTCTGTGCAGTTTGTAGTTAAGTTCAGTTAAATTGTGTTTTTACTAGGAAAGTTTTGTGTTAGTACTGATTTTTCATTCCATATGTATTATGGGGTACTGAAACCGAATCTGACAAAATTTCGTGACACAACATTGAAAAAATGGCAAAAAAAGCAAAACATGACTTTCCAATTTTATTAAATGTAGCCCATTTAAGTACCCACCGAGAGGCACAGGCCTTTACCCGGATACGAGTAAGATTGAGTTCCACCACGCTGGCTCAGTGCGGCTATAGGAGGGGGGGTGTCGGGCTAGTGGCCAACCCGACTGTCATGTCAGACTGGACTGGACCAATTTTAGTATTTTTTTTGTCATCGACGCGAAATGTTGTCTTCGTTGATTTATTCATAAACTGTTTTCAAAAATATCATTATTTTTTTTCGAACTTTAAACAATTTTTTTTTCGCCTTTTTTGCGATAAGTTTCAATGTTGCGTCACAAAATTTTGTCCGCAAACCTCAGATTCGGGTTCAGCACCCCAAAATACATATAGAATGAAATAAATTAGTACTAACTACCCCAAAATTTCCCCACTAGGGGCCTTTTATGCTATAGTTATCGTTGACTAATTTTTTGACATTCAAAAATATATTTTTATATTACACTTACATAAGTTTGTATTTTCCTTTACTCCCTGTAAAATTTCCTAACTACCTGTAAATACGAACAACTTAATAAGGGACACATCTTTGGATATTTTTTATTACGATTTCGTTTCGCTCTCTAAATATAGTCGAAATTATTTCGATTCCAGAGACGATTCCCTTAGTAAAAGTCGTTTATATTGATGAGTAGAACTCGTGGTTTCTTTCTTTGATACGATGTCTTTTACAGCCAAAGTTTAGCTTCTCGGTAACTACAGCAGCTTTACAGCAATGTTACTCAAGTATTCTAAACTAATTCAATCGTTAGTATGGTTAATTAACTTCGTATTTTAATAAAATCTATTTATGTACCTACTTTATTATTATTTTTTTATATGTAACATTATAAAATAGTGAAATCTTATAATGTTGCACTTAAAAATATAATAATATGTAGGCAAATTAATAGTTTTTATTCATAATACTAAGTTAATTGACATTCTTACGATTGAATTGGTTCCTAATACTGAGTAACATTGCTGTAACTACCTAATAAACTGGCTGTACTTACTGAGTAAATTGGTGAGGTTAACCAAGTTGCATTGCTGTAACTAAACAATAAACTGGCTGCAGTTACCGAGTAAATTCGTTTAGTTAACCAAGTAGCATTGCTGTGACTACACAACAAACTGGCTGCAGTTACCGAGTAAGTTCGTTTAGTTAACCAAGTAGCATTGCTGTGACTACACAATAAACTGGCTGCAGTTACCGAGTAAATTCGTTTAGTTAACCAAGTAGCATTGCTGTGACTACACAATAAACTGGCTGCAGTTACCGAGTAAATACGTTAAGATAACCAAGTAGCATTGCTGCGACTACACAATTAACTGGCTGCAGTTACCGAGTAAATTCGTTAAGTTAACAAAGTAGCATTGCTGTGACTACACAATAAACTGGCTGCAGTTACCGAGTAAATTCGTTTAGTTAACCAAGTAGCATTGCTGTGACTACACAATAAACTGGCTGCAGTTACCGAGTAAATTCGTTAAGATAACCAAGTAGCATTGCTGTGACTACACAATAAACTGGCTGCAGTTACCGAGTAAATTAGTTATATTAGCCAAGTAGCATTGCTGTGACTACACAATAAACTGGCTGCAGTTACCGAGTAAATTCGTTTAGTTAACCAAGTAGCATTGCTGTGACTACACAATAAACTGGCTGCAGTTACCGAGTAAATTCGTTAAGTTAACCAAGTAGCATTGCTGTGACTACACAATAAACTGGCTGCAGTTACCGAGTAAATTAGTTATATTAGCCAAGTAGCATTGCTGTGACTACACAATGGACTGGCCGTAGTTACCGAGTAAATTGGTTAATTTAACCAAATTTCATTGCTGTAACTACCTAGTAAACTGGCTGTACTTACCGAGTGCCTTGGTTAAGTTAACCAAGTTGCATTGCTGTAACTACCGAGTAGGCCGGTTATACTTACCGAATAAATTGTTTAAGTGGACCGAGTAACTTGCTTCAAGCTACAAAGTGAAATTGGTTAAATGCAGTCTACTTTACTCTGTTATTACTAATGTAGCCTACTATGTTAATAATAAAGAAAGATTTTTAACCCATTTTCACGGTTAATATTTAATAAATAGTGACTGCAAAGTTGACTTATTCGTTTTTAACTTTAAACTTTGCAGGTGCTATATTGACAAACATGCTGGGTTATTTTTAGCAGTATTTTATTTATTTTCAACCCTTACGTTTTCTCAGTGCATGAGCCAGTTGCCCCGGGATAATTAGTTATTCATCATAAATATTGTATGGTTTTTATGTTTTAATCTGATCCGAGTGAGAAAATTTACCGTACGTAGCTATGAAAACTATTTTGAATAAAAATTTGGTGGTGGTGTGAAATCGTCCGTATGATCGATTAGAATCGGGATGCACAATCAAGGACTCTTTTGACGGACAGTCTGTATATAATTAAGAAGGTAAGTAAGTCATAACTTAAGAATAAATTAAACATTTAAAAATATGCTCGACACGTAATGTCCGAAACTTTGGTATTTGGTATTTCCGTATTAGGCTGATAACTTTCGTAATATTGAACCAATTTTAATAAAACATGGCTAATAATCATTTTCCGTCGCGTATAATACAGGATGTTGTTTGGTAATATTACGCCGAGCTCAGAGGTACCTAGTCAGTAACACGAGTCAAAGTCAAAGTCAATTTTTTTTATTGATCATAAAATCATACAGATTGCTTAGTCAGTATTGGAATGACTCGATATGGTGTCGATAGATCCAGATCGAATGCGCGAAAATCATGACCCAGGCCTAACTTGCATAAAATCATGACCCAGGCCTAACTTGCATAAAATCATGACCCAGGCCTAACTTGCATAAAATCATGACCCAGGCCTAACTTGCATAAAATCGTGACCCAGGCCTAACTTGCATAAAATCATGACCCAGGCCTAACTTGCATAAAATCATGACCCAGGCCTAACTTGCATAAAATCATGACCCAGGCCTAACTTGGGCATGACCTAGGCCTACGCCCGGGGGAGCAATTCTGGCGCTAGCGATATCATGTCCATGGTCGAAATATCGATTTTGAG
Source organism: Argyresthia albistria (assembly GCA_963457715.1). Taxonomy (NCBI): domain Eukaryota; kingdom Metazoa; phylum Arthropoda; class Insecta; order Lepidoptera; family Argyresthiidae; genus Argyresthia; species Argyresthia albistria. The sequence goes on along the minus strand of OY735270.1, from coordinate 1,395,504 downwards.
ATATCGAAATCTCTATCAAAAACAAGAAAAAGATATTCTTACGACTAGCCTTTCGACCAACCGAGATATCTCGACCGGTTTTCGATCGAAATAAATATAAATCGAAATCGTTTTCGATGGATTTAGGCGGTATCAAAACCGATATCCCGACTCGGGAGATGATCTCGATAGCGCGAGAAACGGGGGCCAGGCTTGTGACACATTTTCTGCGTGGCCTGTGCCCAGACAATATGTGCCATTACCACAGACGTACACTCTCAAAAAAATATTGCCATTGCTACAAAAAAGCTTTGATGCTGGACAGTCGTCAAAGGTGCATAGTAATGAAGACAACGTTTTTATTGTTACTCTTCAATTGTTAATGCAACAAATTTACCAACATTGATGTAACAGCAATAAAACAACTGTTGAAATTACAATGCTAAAATTGTTCATGTCACAATAGGATTTCATGTCCTTTTGTTCCCATGACAAATTCCTTTAACTATCATATCAAAGTATATTGTCCATACGTCTAATTTCCCTTAGCTACAGTATCAAATCTGCTTTGTTCCGATGACAAAGTATTTTTTACTTTTGTCGTATATATTTTGCTACTCTAGCAGAGTCACATTGTTGATCTGGATACCTGCACTTTGTTAATGGTACACCATGAACAAAAATTATATACTCCACGAAGCTACTGCCTATTATTCCAGGAGTATGCGTACCCTGAAATATGCTTATTTTGTACACCAAACACCATACATGCGTATGGTGCATACATAGAGAACTCCGGTCAAAGTACGCATACCTCTAATAATAAAGGCACAGAAGCTTCGGGGAATATATTTTTTTTTCAGTGTACCATTTACAAAGTGAAGGGATCAAAACCTACAATGTTACATTACTCGGGTAGCACAAGATACGATAAAGAGGATAGCGGTATTTGAGAATCCTAAAAGAAAAAACGAAGACATTTCTATCAAAAGTATGGTATATTAATCTCTACTCGAGTCACACTAGGATTACAACAAAGAACAAAATATGTAATACCGAGTGTTTGGTGTATCAAGTGAAAACACTTTTTGCGGAGTAGGAGACATTATCCTGACAACTTTTACTGTGAAACCGATTTGATCGGAGCATCTTTATTTTCCACTTCTCCATACAAATTAGCTGATGACTGCTTGGTGCTTAAATTTTCTGCAAATCCATATTTCTTCACGCACGGCGACGGCACGAGCACAAACACAGGTGTTCTTTGCACGAAATTCACGTTGAAACTGGCAGAGTCAGAGAAAAGGTTTGCGCTTGCGACGAACAAGTTTGAGCTACTGCCGCATCAACAACACACTTAGCCGTATCAATAACACAACTAGCCATAGTAACAACGCCTATTTTGATAGATTAAACTTTGCTACAACATCACTTCATAATAGGTGATAAGTTGGCAACGTGCCGTCGTTATCCCGTTTAAATATTTTTAACATAGTTACCGTATCTACGTGTCTTTAGCTGAAATAAAAAAACAATTTCAACAATAAAAAAGATGTCACAGGCACTATGGGCCTATAGCTGCAGCGACGATGCACTTACGTGTGGTAACAATAAATTTCTAACAAAGCATTTATTGTCGCTTTGTCAGCCGATTTTTCTCTGAGTGTATAGAAACGGACGTGACGCTTTATTTGTTTGTTTATTTTTACTCGATGTTGGCACACGCTTCGTGTGTAACCTACCTGAACCTACACACAGTTTCAGCAGAGTAAAGATAACATGTTTCAGGACACGAGCTCTAAAAGCGGCTAATTATGGAAATAATCCGTTTTGGATGCAGAAAGTGTTTAAAATGGATTAAGTATTCCTCATTTGTCGTGTTTTTGCAATTTGATGCTTCTGTACAACTTATAAAATTTTATTCAAATATCGCTCTCTCTAATTAAATTACAAATAAGTAAAACATACATACAACCAAAACATTTTCATGTAAAAAATGTAGCCAAGAAGAGGGAAACAAAAAGTTATCAGATCTCAAGCAGAGCCAAGCTTCTAACTCTACACGCCCTAACTGTAACTAATAACTTTTTGTTTCCCTCTTCTTGGCTACATTTTTTACATGAAAATGTTTTGGTGGGATTTCATTTCTTTTTGTAAGTTGGGTGACCATTTTGCGTGACAGGGGGCTAGCCCATCGCTGCAGTTATGGAGTATTGAAGGTTATGTAAAGTTAGTATTTATAATAAGCAGTCACTGTATAAATTTTCAGACCTCTAGCTTCGAAATTTGCGGAAGTCGAATACTAACATTCATCCCCTAGTTTAGGGGGTTGAGGGGTGAAAATTCCAAGTTTTAAGATTTTGCGGTTGTTTGTGTGCTAATACTAGCCTACATACCAAATTTCAGCTTTCTAGGACTTCAGGAAGTGCCCTAAAAGTTTTGTTGATCAACAGTGAGTAAGTCAGTGATGAAATCGGGTTTTTTTAGATAGCAATAAAATCTAAAGTATAAGAGCTATGCACCTGAAACTTTTTGGGTTTAATGTGTCTACTATTGACATCATATTCCGAGAATTTCGTCGATCTGGTATAATCCAAACCCAAGTTCTGAGAGTTCAAAATAACGACGAAGCGTTACGAGAAAAGGTGGGTAGTGCCCCAGTGCTTCGCGCTCTTCTTGGCGGGGGCACTGCCGTGCCCCCAGATTGTACATTGAAGATTTCTTGACTGCCAATTTTAGGTAGGTATTCTATACATTGTGTACAGTGACGGATTTCATACACTATAAATCCGTCACATATCTGTTGTACTTACATGCAAAGGACCAAAGTAAAAGATAAGAATTAGAAGTATGTCACCAGTCAATTAACTTACTATCAGCTTTAGCGACTAATGGATAACTGTCATAGTGATGACAGGATAATAGTCAGGATAATCTACATGTTATGCTAAAGTACCTTCCTACTACTTGAATTGATTGAATACTGCACAGACACCCACACAAAAGTAACTCGACAAAGAATCAACCCACAGAAGCAAACAAAACATTTCCGGGACGAAATACAACAATATCACGTTTAGAGGGTGATACTGTTGTGATAGTTTATTTACGGACATGATTCCTGATACTTTGATTATTTCGAATAAAAGGATCTACCTATCAATTACGTATTCTGTGTTATGATTTTTTCAATGTTACGTTATTAGGCGAAATACGTCAATAATGTATTCGTATGTAGGAATGTAGTTTCTATTGAGGTAAGTAAGCAGGTATGATATGATAAATGTTTTCAGATAGTACCTACTACGATCGATGGAAATTAGTGTATTCATTACAGATACTATCTGGATTCAGTGTCCTCCTTTTTTAGCAGGAATAACGCTTTAAAGATGGGAATTTAGCAATTCCTTCATCAGAACACTTTGATGAATGATAATTGAAACAAAAAGTAAACTTTAGAAAAAACCGACTTCCACAAACCCTATTTGATTAGATTGAGTTTAATACAAACTGTTACCCCTTATCCCCCCCCCCCTCCTTGGGACTTAATTTTGTCAAATCCCATCTCAGTGCTACCCCACGCTACTAAGGAACCTCTGTACAAAGTTTCATGGCTCTAGGTCCACCGGTTTAGGCTATGCGTTGCCTGCCCGTCAGCCACGCATTGTATTTGTACCTAGTATTGAGCAGTTCTGGTGGCCATATGTGGTCTTCATCAGCACTTCCGCATCACAATATTATGCTTACTACCATGTGCATTTGCACAAGTTATTATGAAAAACACAAAAGTCACTATAGGTCTGCCTATAATATTTGAAGAGTTCCCTCGATTTCTCCAGGATCCCATCATCAGATCCTGACCTTGTGTCAATGGGACCAATGGGAAGGTAAACCCTTTCAAACAAAAAAATATTTTTCCAAATCGGTCCATCCGTTTAGGCGCTATCGGGGCACATACATAAAAAAAAAACAAACATCCGGACGAATTGTAAACCTCCTCCTTTGGGAAGTCGGTTAAAAATGAAGTTATCTGGGCGATACGCTTATAAATGATGTTACCTACTTGATAGTTACGACTTCAATCCCTCCGCCCACAGTTTACAGGTTATTTTAAAACGTCATAGAACGTAATTTACCTATTCGGTATACAATTGCTTTTTGTAAGTAAGAACATTGTTTATAGCCCAACTACAACTACTTATGTGAAGGTGAAGGTACCCAAATAACCGGTATGGATTTGTAAAATACCTATTCCGGTAATCTGTAAGTATCTGAAAAGCTATCAATATCATAAATAATAACGATTGACCCTTAGAGATCAGTAGCTACTTAAGAAGGTTTATTTGCCTTAAATCATGAAAACAGGTTATATACAAGGTGGAGATGATACTGAGCAACTTTCATTAGGAAACCGATTTGATCAGAGCAACTTCGTTTTTTACTTCTCCATAGAAATCAGCTGACTCACTCAGGCCAAAATATTAGTAGAAAACAATTTCTATATTGAATTATGTATTGATGACCACGCGTGATGAAAAGTGTTTTTTTTTTTCACAAAACAGCGAATTTTAATTTTCTCGTTTGATACTTAAATGGACAAAAATATCAATGGTAAGTAATGCGATTGTATAAGAAATTCAGTAGCTCTATCTGTAATTTCTGCTTGTGTTTAGGATAATGCCAGCGCGTCACCAACCTTCAATATAACGTATGTCGGTCACGGTAGGGGCGGAGTAATATTACACCATGAATAATATAGTACTAGGTACTGAATATCTATGAGAATTGTGGTAACAGTTCGCCCCAATTTTCTTTGGCTCTGAACGAGCTGTCACCTCTCTCTTTCTCTCTCACACCCTCACCCCACCCTACTAAGCGAAAAAGAAAGGTCAACAGCTGGCTCAGGCCTAAAAGCCAAAGAAATTTGGCTTGGCGTGCAACAAGTTGATTATAATATCGCAGCATCCCATCTTCATAAAAATCCTTTGGTGCTTAATAGGTTATTTCGCTGTCGGGTGAAAACTTCAACGTTTTACCGACACCTTGGGGATCTCTTTAGTATCACTAGTGATACTAGAACGTGAGGTAACGCTAAACTGGAGTAAAGAGGTTCGAATTTTTTGTATGAAGTCTGGGATACATACTTGCAAATCCAATTTCGCTTTTTCGTTTACTTACTCCTATAAAACATTTATGCCAATCGATTGAAAGTTTAAATAAAAACAACAAATATTCTTTGACTAAGCCCGGGGTCTCTCAAGAGACGGGTAAACAGTCAGATAACTTTTTGTACTGTGAAATGCCAAAGCCCCAGATAAACAGACAGATATATGCTATCTGAGGAATGAGAGAACGGCACTAAATGTCGTAAATAGTAGATAGGGTTTCTGAGATAAGTACTTCAGTTTGAATTTGTAATTTAGTCATTTATTTACACAGATATTTAAACTGAATTATCTCAGAAACCCTACTATTCACGACATTTTGTCAAAGAATAGGTAGGTATGTGTTGTTTGGGTTGTTTGTTATCAAATTCTCAGTTTTTATAGGTGTACGAATAATGCAACATTTTAGGGAATTTTAACTGTTGGTTCAAAGTTTACCGAAGCTTAGCGTTTACTTACATTCTAGCAGTGGCTGCACTTTAGTGAGTAGATAGGTATTATGTAGGTACATATGTTTGAAAGGGGCCAATCCACCGCCTTAGCTATGATGGTTTCCTTACGATTTGTAATAGACAACAAACTATACTTTACATCCGCAAAATGTATGGGTCCCGTACGTAGGCGCGAAGTACGCTTGCACGAAAAATATTTAGACTGCTCGCTAGCGCGAATGGTCGTTTACGCGAAAGTTCGCTTGCGCGAAAGTACGTAATCGCGAAGAACGATTATGCGAAAAACTTTATGCGATTATGCTGATGCAACAAAACTGGTTATGTTATTGATCAAACAAAACTGGAATCATCAACAACAACAACTCATCTAGTTTTTCGCATAATCGTTCTTCGCGAATCGCGACTACCTACATACTTTCGCGCAGGCGACCTTTCGCGTAAGCGACCATTCGCGCTAGGGTGTTTCTCTGAAGTACCCAAAATCTAGATGCACGACCATCTAGCTCTTCTAGATTTTATTTTAGCTTAAATAATTATTTACATAATTTCTTTAATATTTAATGGTATCAGTACCAATTTATAGCTGTCTTAGAAGCATCGCTTCGATATAAAACATCCTAAGATAGTCCTTAAAACAGCATCTCAAGTAGCGTGCATAACAAAACTTTGGTTTCATTACAAAAAAAAAACATCTAACGTATACAAATACCATAATTTACTTGCACATACCATATAGCTAGATCTCTTAAGTTATTAAAAACAGAAGAAACATACTTCTAAATCAACTATAACATTGTTATTTCAGCCCGTGCACTTTTACTGATCAAAGTATGTCATTACCGTAATTTGTGAAAAAACGCTTAGCAAACTTCGTAAAAAGCGTTACAAGAATTCACCAACCCTTCCCCGCCGTTGCGGGGAGTGAACTAATTCCCAGTAAACAGTTGCCGCGTGCAAACGTTAGTCGGGTGTCGCTCCTCACGTGTTCTCCGGTGTGAACAATATTCGTCGTGTCATTCACGTATCTTCAAATTCCGGTAAGTATGCTTACTGATTACATTAAATCTGTATATAGATCTTAAGGTTTTGGTAAACAACAAACATTTAATACCACGTAACGACGAAACCTACCCTAACATTTTGTTAAAAAAATAAAAATATCCAAAATGTCCTTCCTCGTCATGTCCTTACCAGACACAACTGACGGGGATGGTAATGACAATTTAGAGCTGGTAATGACTTTATATGTTTTATTTTATATTATAATTAATTATTGGAAATGCCGATGCTTTCGGTCAAGTCCGAAGCGAATTTTTCGGCCAAGTGAGAATCAGAATACACGGGAAATTTTGACGATAAATGTCGGGAAGAAGGGGTCGTACAGTTATTAGTTCGATTTGCTTCAAAATGAAAATCTGTCAATCAGGTTAGAGTCCAATCATGATTCTGAAGTCAGATTTTGAAGAAGTGGCCGCTATTTTGAACTTGGTAGTTCCTGGTCAGATTTGCTTCAAAATCGATATCTGGGGATAGCGAAATATTTTTTATTTAATTATGATTGAAGAAGAAATGTGATTATTATTGTTTATTTCAGATGCAGAAAATTGGAGGAAGAAAAAGCAAAGCGTAACGTACACAAGAGGAAAAAGTATGCTACAATTAAGTAAAATCAAGAATCAAGGCCGATAAGTAAATTTATTTTTGACTAAGAACATACAAAAAAGTTTTTTACTCTAATGTGAAAGAAGTTGTTACCTACTCTTTTTGTGACGATTGATTTATGTTGATTAGTTAGTCTTGTTATATTTCTGTATCAAGTAACGATGTTGTTACTTTTTGTGATTTTATGTGATTTATATAGTCGAGATGTTTATTTTAAATAGTACCTCAAAGTGGATAATTTTTTAATATTTTTATAAATGTTAAGTGAAAATATGTTTGCTTAAGTATATTCTGGGATCTTAATAAAGATTGTAAGACTGATTATATTAAATATTGAAACTGATTAAATTGAAGTATCTTATTATATTATAGCTTAATATAATAAGATACTAAATCTAAATAGACGGTGAGACAGACAGACAGACAGACAGACAGAAATTTACAGTTTTCGGATTTTTCCCTTTACTTGTGCTATAAGACCTTCCTTCATTCCAAATTTCATGACCCTATGCCAACCGGAAGTACCCTATAGGATTTGATTCCCTTGCGAGTTCCACGCGAGTTCATACAAATTCAGCAAAATTATGACATAATATCGCGGTATCTTTAATTGGCGTGGACCTAGAAGTTTAATTTTTTCACAGCTCCAAGGGACTTGAGTAATCGATATTAACTTCAACATGATACGTTCCTGAGAAAAGTGGTCGTGACAGACGGACAACAAAGTGATCCTATAAGGGTTCCTTTTAAGGATCGGAACCCCAAAAAAACGTCAAATACTAATATACGAAGTCATTACCCGCCTTGAAATGTCATTACCAGTCTTTGTTTTTCATAGTTTTTCGTGAATAAATAATTTTGATTAACTCTATTAAGGTTTTGTTTAATTTAAAAACAATAATTTCTTAACTAAGATTTATTAAACGTACCGTTTCATATAACTTGTCATTACCATCCTCTCGGTGTCATTACCATTTTTTTGTTCTTTTATATGTTTTTTAATTGTTATTCAATTGTGTGCACACTCAAATATGAGTAATAGTTATAAGCTTACAAATCGACCTAGAGTGCAACTAATAATAAATTAGACATTTTATCCAATTTATCCGAAATCAAGATTTTCAGAGAAACACCCGCTAGCGACCACTCTAAATATTTTTCGCGCCAGCGTGCTTCGCGCCAACGTACGGGACCCACTTGAGATGCGTATCGAATAACTGGATAAGAGTGGGCACAAAATTGTGCCACTGCCACCCCTAAGGCGAAAGACCGGAAGGGCGAATGTTTTGTAAAAACTTCAGATAATTATATTATTTATGATTGTACATGAACAGCGCCCAGCCTGTGGTTATCTACTTAGTTTAATAACACTGATCTTCAGACAGCAAGCTTGATCCGCCTTATTATTCTGTAAGGGCCGTCAGTTAATAACAACCCATCCTCCAGCCATTCTGCCTAATTCCGTCATTTGTTTTAATTTGCTTTGGCAATTACGTCAAGCAAATGAAAAGCCCGTGCTGTGTTATTTTACTGATTTCTAATTATTGTTTGGGCTAGTTAGGACGCTGAGTGCCTGGGTAACAAGTAACTTGCAAGTAGTGCTTGGCAAGAAATCCCAGTAGAAATAAAATAATGGCACCTTTTGCAGACTACTCGTGTTTATTTTAATGACATATTTGGTTCATCAATCAAAACACGGAGTAGTGCCCTAATATGTCAATTAAGTTGACATTGACATAGACATACATTTATTCACTGAACAAAACATAGTACATCAGGAAATAGACATTAAATTATAGAAGAAAACACATATATTCTAAACAAAAGAGAAAGATGATGTACGCATGCCTCGCCAGTGAAATGGCTCCAACTCAGTACGGCTACAACAGGGCTGCAGCGTTGATTTTCAGTCAAAACCATTTGAAATCCGTGCAGGCACCTCTCAAACTCTCAACGATGCCATTTATAGGTTGATATATAGATATACAATAGAAATATGAAATACGTAATAATTATTATTATTAAGTGAGTACAGTAAGTGACATATTTAGCCAGTTGCCATTATTTTATCTCTAGGATTTCTTGCCAAGCTTGTAAGCTATCAAATAGATAAATAAGGGTAACAGCGATTCGCACTACGTCCAATCCGAACCCGTGAATACCGGTCAGAGTAGTCGTATCGTAGTACTATTCCATGGAAGTTTACGCACTAGATCTCGTCATCATCAATCTTTATCGTAATTTCACGTGATTCGAAATCTTCTTTCTTTTACACACTGTGGGAGTTTATTATATATTCTAATGGCCATGCAAAATATACTTTGATTATAATAAGCAGACTTGTGACGCTCCATTTTGAGCTTCATGTGGTGACGCCCGCTGTTTACATTTTGAAAAAGGTGCATTTCCCCAGAAGATTATACCGTATCGCACGGAAGACTACAAAACCATGATACAAAACAATTACGGCATCAGTGTTCACAATATAACATATTGATTTAGCTTTTTTTGTAATTGTTCAATGTGTCTTCCACGACATGTTGGAATCGATATGTAGACCAAAGAACTTTTTTGTTTCTGTAGATTCAATTTGCTCATTCAAGTATTAATATTCAATGCGTATTCCTGTCCATGTCCTAGTTTATATTTCATTAATTTAGTTTTGCCCAGATGAAAAGATTGTTTTTTGTCAGCCATTCATTATTTTAATATTAAGATCCTCCACTGTACTGTTTTCTAGCAAATAAAGAATCATTTCATTTCATGTCAAATTATTGTTAATGTCATTTTCATATATTATATCTAAGTAAATTAAATTATTACAGATAAATGAAGAATGAATGAATGAAATGAAAAGATGAAGACCACATATGGCCACCAGATCTGCTCAATACTAGGTACAAATACAATGCGTGGCTGACGGGCAGGCAACGCATAGCCTAAACCGGTGGACCTAGAGCCATGCAACTTTGTACAGGGGTTCCTTAGTAGCGTGGGGTAGCACTGATATGGGATTTGACAAAATTAAGTCCCCAAGGGGGGATAACGGGTTACAGTTTGTATTAAAGACAATCTTATCAAATAGGGTTTGTGGAAGTCGGTTTTTTCTAAAGTTTACTTTTTGTTTCAATTATAGACAAACCATCATCGTTTCCGAAAATAGGATCGAAAATCTAAATAAGTATATTTGTATGGGTTGGTTAAAGATAGAAAGGAAACGATTATGTTCTTCGTAAAAATTATATTATCAAAACACCTTACAAGATTACACCTTTCTTCTCGAGACAAATGCAATTTCTATAAATTATCGATAACACCTTGTAATACTTATGGCAAGAAACACAGATTATTTTGATAGCACGACGTTAAGGGACGTATGCTCAAACTGTTACTCAAATTAAGTACCAGTGCCATTATGAAATTAATGCCTGATTTCACCAACAGTTAGGGGACACTTAGCTCTTTTTCTTATCCGTCTAGCGATTGTTTCCAAGGCCAGCCGCTTAAATTTAGGGGGTTCTTTAGTACAGTAGCTCAGATGTCCCTTAAGCTTAGGTCAAAGCAAAACAACTAAGTGGCCTTTGAAAGGAAATAAAGTGTCCCCTAAACGATAGGAGATAATGTTGGTGAAATCGGCCACAAATGTCTTACCGACGCTGTCATTTCCTGGGGCATGATTCTATATCGAAGGCGCGAGAATCGACCCGCTTCTCGCGCCTTCGATATACGGATATCGATACCAAAATTGACAGATTCCCATACGAAATCACTCGATATAGGTGTAGGTATCATAATTCATAATTTCTTTATTGCACACAATTAATTGCAATGACAAAAAGTAAATAAAAACAGTGTACAAAGGCGAGCTTATCTCTAAAAGTTATCGTATATCGAATGCGCGAGAATCGTGCTCCAGAGACAGACAGCATGGCTTTGAGTGTCCGTCAGCTTAGAGTAGCTGTTTGAGCATCCGAGCTAAGGGCCCTTACACACATACATATTTTTAAAGCGCGATTGTGAAGTATACGTGATCGTCATAAAAAAGTCGCCATGTGCAAAGGCTTTAAGAAGGGCTAACCAGATCTTCAGGATTACATGATCCCACTTTCAAAATTATCCAGGTGTTAAAAGAAAGAACCGTCGGTGACAAGTCGCGAGCTCATCGCCTGACAGAACGGAAAGGAGTAAAGCTAAAGAAATATGATAATGATTGACTAGACAGTTCTTCCAATTACAGGCACTTTGAAAATCAAAAACTAAACTACTAATACTAATTTTAGTGTAAGTTTGTATGGTGGAATCGTCAATTGAACTCTCATAACGGCACGCAAAAGAGAAAGAAAACAATTGTCAAAATCTACAAATCGGGTATTTAAAAAACCTTTGTACGATTTGAATGAGAGAATGACTGAATGAATGAATGAGGACAGTAAAGGCTAATTTACGATATGTAATTTTCTTGTACATACAAGAGCAATAATTGACCTCCAAGAATTGTATGCAACTGTTTAAGGACCTTCCAGACAGTGGAGGCTAGGTTTATCCATCCACCAAGGTGACCGGATTTCTCTTGTATGTACAAGAAAATGGCATCGTGTAAATGAGCCTTAACTTTTGAGCACTCGACAGAACGAAGCAATGTTTAGGCATCGTAGGTAATGCGCACATTTCATCGTAGGTGATGCGCATATTTCATCGGAAAGTATTGAAAAAAATAACAGATATTCTATCCCGCTTTTGTCCCCGCTAAGTATCGCTAGCAATTTTTAGGGTTTAATACTTATAAATTGTGTTATTCTTTTACTGCTCGCGCTAATGGCACAAAAGTCGACGAGAATCGAAATGGGGCGGTATCAAGCAAATGGCGGTCAATATAAAATTCTACATGATGGGACAACAAATTATCCTGAACACTTTTAGCCCTAATCCCGAATAGTTACCGATCGAACAAGTAAGCGAATTATCTGCCTTACGAACGATGATCATTCGATGACGTTTACTTTTTCGATCTGTCAATATCCTGATCGGGGCTATGTAAGAAAGAGACGTCTTAAAAAATCAAGAAAATCCTATTTACACTGAACAAAAAGGGCATCTGATTTAACTAGTGAGAATCGACTTTACTTCCGGTATGTGCGAGACTTCTTCATTGGAGGACACGTCTAAAAGCGAATCATTTGCATTGTCATCTATTTGTGTTGCATTCGTATTTGTCTCATTTGAGTCTATTACTTTTGCGTCAACTGGAGTAACATTTGCATCAGATTTTGTTACTTTTGCGTCAACTAGGGTAACAATTGCATCCGATTTCGCTACTTTTGCGTCAACTGGTGTAACACTTGCATCAGTGTCCGGTACTTTTAAAGCAGCGTTTATAACACTTGCATCTGGTTTCATTACTTTTGCATCGGCTTTCGCTTCATCTCCATCCGATTCCTTTACTGTCACTTCATCATTAACATTTGCCTCAGTTAGCGTAACATTTGCATCACTTGCCTCATCTTTCGACGAGCTGTCCGTATCTACACCATTCTGTACACTTCCATTAGTTGCTTCCTCAGTTTTTTCTTCTATTAAACCTTCTTTATCAGCTTCGTTTTCTACCACAGCTTTATCGTGTTTCTCCTGCGTTTTGTCTCCCTTGTTTTTCTTGGACTTGTTCTTCTTTTTCTCCGTCTTGGCTGGCTCAGGCTTGGGCTGTTCGTTCTTGGTAGATAGAACGTTCAGTTGGTTCTGTAGTTGTGCTAGACTCTGCTTGAGTTGTGCGCAGTTGACAGCCATTGCGTCGACCTGAAAGAGAATACTAAATTAGTTTATACTTTATTGCACAAAATAACACATTTTAAAATTGAAAGTGGACAACACATGACAAAGGCGAGCTTATCTCTATTAGTACCAGCTTTGGAATTTGTTTGATGTTAATACTATAGGCACTGGCCCCACCAAGGCACTGGCCCCACCAAGGGCGAGTAAGCGATGAGCTGTCGACTATTTTCTCGCTCAAGAAACGAACAAAAGATAAAGATTCCACTAGCTATATCCATCCATAGTACCTATCTAGTTTACTCTTGTCATGCCTCCCTACAGTAACCAGATAATGACCTAGCTTTTAATTTTATAAAACTACCCTCCCTATACTTACTTTGGTGGACTGAATTGTAATTATAATCAAAAATGCCAACTATTGTAATTGGAGAAAGGTTCTTACGACGAAGGTTTCACTGGCTACTACTTTACAGGTTTCCTAGTGTAGTATCCATTTACATTTCAAGTTCCCTGATGTAATTACTAGTTTATTTAAGTTGTTTTTGTAACACGGAAAAAATAAATAATTTTATTTAATTTAATCTCTTGGGGGTAAAAGAGAGATATATATAGTATATTTATAGTTCATCGCTGGCAGTTCACACTGACGATGCCGGGGAGGTTTCTCTTCACTAGTTGATCGCAGCGATAAAAGCTGTCAACGATAAAACTCGCTCAGCGACTACTCGCTAAGCGATGCTCGCTTGGCTATCAGAGCGATCTTTCTACAGTACAACGTGGTTATCATGCGCCTGAGCGAGTGGTGCGAGTAATCGCCCGTCGCACTCAAACACTCGCTTTATAGCCGAGCGACAAAACTATCAGAACTACAGACTCGCTCCTCGCTGCTCGCCAACTCG